>JASPKZ010007945.1:0-490000 GCA_030220185.1 Diploptera punctata | reverse complement strand
TTAATTTGTTTTGTGGACCAAGGGAATGTAGTCTGCTGGAAGTGTAAGTAATCACCATTCATTTGTTTCAATACTATTTTTATGAGATTCATTTTTAGATATAATTATTGATTAATTACGGTTCGTCTCTCTTCGGGATGTGGAATCTTCCCTACTGGGATGTTATTTATCCAAACTAATTTGGTAACGCTTATTTCCCTACATATGTTAGAAAGGGACATTTGGTTAGTCATCGTCTCGAGGAAACGTCTAGTAGGATACTAAGACATTACTTGGATGGATGAAGGTCGGTTACATTTTTCTCAGAGGCCTTTTTACTCAGACTTGAGTTTCTTTCACGAGCTCCAAAGTCTTCAGAACTCGGTACCTACGGCTCATAATCCCTCTCATATATTTTTCCACTCTAAAATCCCATCGAAACTGGCTGGGTTTTAATCTGCAACAATGTTAACATGCAAGGAACATAGCACCTAGACCACAACGACCGATTTGTTTACATATGAACATCATTAATAGTTTCAAAATTAAATTGGAGTATGGAATGTTAAGTGAATGCTACAGATGTTAATTTTGGATCAATTAAAACCCTAATATTAAGAATTTATTTATTTCCAAAATTGTGTTTATACAAAAACTGTAAATTTGCCACAAATAATGAGTAGCCTTAATTCATTATACACTTTCTCTGTTATATAGCCCTAGAATTTCTAAAGTGACGGTTTTTTGAATTTTCTGAAAAAAAAATGATTCTATCATTTAGAATTAACTGAAGCTAAATTAATATACGAAACATAGGCTCAATTCTGCAAATGCGTGCTATTATGCATTGCAGAGACTCTTGATGTCCCAACTCCTTTCAAAAACGTTAAACTGAAAATATATTAAAATATTATTCTACCAATTATATTATATGGGTGCGAAACGTGGACTCTTACTTTAAGGGAGGAAAGGAGATTACAAGTATTTGAGAATAAAGTACTTAGGACAATTTTTGGACCAAAGAGAGATGAAGAGACAGGCGAATGGAGAAGACTACATAACAATGAACTACATGGTCTTTATAGGAAGCCAGATATAATACGAACAGTTAAGTCTCGTAGACTGCGATGGGCAGGACATGTTGCACGTATGGGGAATGAAAGAATTTGCATGGAAGCTTCTTGTAGGAAAGCCAGAGGGAAAGCGCCCAGTTGGTAGACCAAGAATGAGGTGGGAGAATAACATTGACTATGATTTGAGGGATTTAGATTATACAGGGAATGATTGGAAAGCATTAGCTCAGGATAGGAATGTATGGAGAGTTTATGTCCGCGCGGCCATGAACCTACGGGTTCGATAGTGCCAGTGAGTAAGTAAGTAAGTAAATTAATAAACGGGACACAATATATTTTTTTCGTTAACTCAACTTTCACGTCATGTGATATTAAACTTTGTTCGAGGTTACTCTTCATTATATAAAATTCTTATAAAGAATCTAATCATGAAAATCGATTTATTTGAATACTGGGTCAAGTCACTACTTCTCCAAAATCTGTAACGTAGGGTGAGAGCTTTTCCTCTATCCTACATACCAGAATGCTCTCTGTGAATTGTTTTTGTTAATTCAACCGTGCCTGTTGGCGACATTATCAATCTCCAAGATTTTTCAACTTTATTATAAGGAGGCATAGTGGTAACGGGTGTTAAAATTGAAGAAATCCTGCAAATGACGTTTGTACTTTATTTAAGCAAACAACTCTCCACATATATAATAACACCGTATTTTAAGAAGCACTTAAAGCCTTGCTACAATTATAATAATAATAATAATAATAATAATAATAATAATAATAATAGCTTTATTTTACCTGGCAGAGTTAAGGCCTTAAGGCCTTGTCTACCACTCAACCAGGTTTAAAAAAAACAAACAAAAAATAGTCTTAAATCTAAATTACAATATATATCTATAAATATAAACGATTACAAGTTATGAATACAATACAATTAATATTTATAATGTATTTTGATTTACTCTAAATTTAACGAATTAAATATATATGTACAATATATATAAAAAAACAGGAAAAGATTAATGACATAGTATAAAATTAAATAAATAGAGAAAAATTAATTATTAGACAACAGGTAACTGTATAAGCGTGACTTAAAGGTACCAAGTGTGCGGCAACCCCTGATATCTTGAGGAAGGAGATTCCAGGAGCGGGCAGAGGCTACTGTGAAGGAAGTAGAATAGGAGGAAGTGCTATGAAGAGGAATTGTTAGCAGACTGCTATCTTGTGATCTAGTGGCAATATTGTGGTAAGAGGATAACTTCTCAAATCTAGACGCCAGGTAAGTAGGGATGTAGGAATTCAGAAGCTTGAAAAGTAGTGAAAGAGAGTGCAATTTACGTCTGTCAGTAAGACGGAGCCAAGAGAGGTTATTAAAGTGTTCGGAAATATGGTCATAAACGGCGGATATTGAAAATGAATCGAACGCAAGCATTATGAACACGCTGCAGTCTCTGCGACAAGTCATAGTTTAGATCATTATATATAATGTCACAATAATCGAAGTGTGGTAACACAAGATTCTGCACAAGGATTTGTTTTAACGAAACTGGGAGAAAATTCTTTAAACGTCTAAGATAATGTAAGATGGAGAAAGTCTTTTTACATATGTGTTTCACTTGTGTTTGCCAGGTTAGATTTGCGTCTAGATGTAGTCCAAGATCTATTACTGAAGAAGAATAAGGGATAATTATATTATTTATAGTAATGTTTGGTAGTGTAGATATGTCAAAGGTTGTAAGCAGTCTCTTGTTGTCCCATTAGAATTACTTGTGACTTGTTAGGATTTAGATTTAGACCGATACTTGAAGACCAGTTAAAGATGGATATGAGATCGTCATTCATTTTTGTCAAGCTGTTATAGAGAGAATGAGGAGGTGAATGTAGGTAAATTTGGAGATCATCAGCGTAGAGGTGATACCGGCAGTGCTTTAGTACAGTTGGCAAGTCATTTATGTAGATTGAGAAAAGAAGAGGTCCGAGAACACTGCCCTGGGGGACTCCAGCCGGCACGTTGCGCCAAGACGAAGATCTAGAGTTTAATGAAACGTATTGTTGACGACCGTGCAGGTATGAGTCGAACCAGGATACAGCGCTGTCAGACCAAGTGTAGGTGCTTGAGCTTTATCATAAGTAAGTCGTGGTCTACTGTGTCAAAAGCTTTGCTGAAGTCAAGTAAGGTTAAAGGAGTCAATTGACGTCTGTCCACGGCTTCACGAATATCTTCAGTAATTTTTAGCAAAGCTGTGGTTGTGCTATGACCATATCTAAAGCCGGATTGATAAGGATCAAGGAGGTGATTTTCTTGGAGATATTCAGTCATTTGCTTATGTACAATATGTTCCAGGGCTTTAGATAATGTCGGATGGATGCTAATCGGTCGGTAGTCATTACAGTTAGTAGGTGTACTTATTTTTGTATAGGCCGAACTCTAGACTGTTTCCATACAGTAGGGGAAGATAGAAGTTATAAGGGAAGCATTAAAAATATGAGTCACTGTGGGTAGTATAATGTCAATGATTTTATTTAGCATTAAAATGCTGATGTTATCTGTTCCTTGTGCATTGGATTTAATCCGCTTGAGTGCTTTTTTAACGTCTATAGGCGAAATGTCGTAAAAGTAAAATTTATCTCTTCCTATATGTGGGGATGGGGATAAGTCTTTAAGAATGTCTATTTTAGTCTTGTTGTCTGGAGGTGTCATGGGTATTGAGGTAAAATGTTCATTTAAGTCATCTACAGAAATGTCTATTGAGTCAGTTGAGGGATTCAACTCTCTAAGTCCCATTGCACGGAGATTTCGCCAAGTGTCCCGTGCACTTATTTCAGGTCCGATTATACTGTGGGCGTGTCGTAGTTTGGCATTGCGTATAGTTTGTGTAGTTGTTGTTTCTAAGTTGTTTGTATAGTTGCCAGTTCTCGTCATTTTTATGTCGTCTGTATGTTCGGTATGCTTTGTCTCGTTTTGACATAAGTTCACGTATTGAGTCATTCATCCAGGGTGCAGGGGGGCGGGAAAATCGTCGGGTTTTTACTGGTGCATGTCTATCATATAGTTGTAAGTATCAGTGTATTAAATGTGTCTACTTTTTCATCAACTGATCTAAGATTCCATATTGTGTACCACGGTAGTTCTAAAGCGTCTGATTTTAGGTAGGGGGGGGGGTATCGTCTATGTTTTGTAAATTTCTGTACGTCATCAATTTAGAGCGTCTTTTAGGAAAATGGAAGTTTGAGTATTCTACGAATACAATGTCATGAGCAGACAGATATGCCGGGAGCAGGAATTTGTCCATATGACAAGTTACGTTCGTTGGATGTGTAGTCACTATTAAGTCCAGTAGAAGTGGGTCGGTATTTATTAGCAGTATGATGTTGGGGCAGAGAAAGAAAGGAACAATTGGTCATATTTAAGCTTTGGAAAATATTTTTAAGTTTGTATGGCTGGTGAGTCAGTCTGAAGAAGATTTGTATTAAAATCGCCTGCGACAATAACGTGTTCATAATGAGGTAACGAATCGTTCAGAGCGTTTTCTAGATCCGAAAGGTGCCTTATTTTTGGAGGTTTGTATACAATGCATAAGAGACATTTTTTAGACTGGCTTGAATTTCTACGAATAAGAACTCGGGGCGAGCGGAATATACAGAAGGGGACTTGTGGACAATTCTTGGATTAAGCTCATTTGATATAAAGGCACAAACTCCTCCACCTCTTTTATCTATTCTGTCATTTCTGAGCAATGTATATCCGTCTAGGTGAACAAGGGACGAAGGTATGGAAGGGGTCAGCCAGGTTTCCGAAATTAAAATGGCGCTCAGTCCAAGAGATGAAAATATGGTTTCAAACTCATCAAAGTGGGACAGAATGCTTTGTGAATTTACGTGAGCGATTTTAAGTGATGATTTATCAATAGAAAATGCATTCTTAAGTAGACTAGTAGTATTTGTTGTTGGAGGGGATGGTTGGGATTGAGGAATGTTGCTACCTGCGTTAAAAGTTGTCTGCACAATAAGAGAGGGTGATTGGAGAAGGTGAGTGAGTCAGAGGTTACAAACAAGTCTTCATTTGTCAGCTCAATGTTGCAAATAGCAGAAAGTAAAAATAAACTATGTACTGTAATAACTCTAATAAAATTAAAATAATTTAGCTAAACAAAGAACTTAAAAAATTAAAATAAAACAAGTAAGTTGTCCTAAATAAAAAATAATAAAACTTAAAACTTACCTAAATTAGAAATAAATTAACAATATAATTGTTAGCAAAGAAAAGACAAAGTAAATATATTTTACACTCAGGTCCTATCCGGTTGATATCCGTAGAAAATCTAATTTTGCGTTTTTCGCCATTTACTTTAGCTATGACGGCACCGTCCATTGTCCATACATTTTGAATACCGTATTTCTGTATACTGTCTTGTAGCAGGCGATAGCGACACTTCGTTAGGTCCTCGCGAACAGTGACCCCACTTCCTTTCAACTTTTTCTTGCTTAGAAAGACTTCACTGCGCTTGCGGTAACTAACAAATTTCACTATTATAGCCCGCGGTCTTTCAGCATTACTAACACCAACACGGTGACTTCTGTCAATGTCAGTCACTGATAAATCGACACCGATTTTTTTGGCCACCTTGATGGCTTTCTGGTCAGTGTCCTCTCCGGCCTCTTCTTTCACACCAAAAATCCTGAGGCATTGACATCTCTGATATTGTTCTAAATCGTCTATTTTATTTTCCAACACCTCAATCTTTCTGTCTTTTTCATCGAGGGTCTTTTTCAGATCCTCAATTACCTTAGTGTTGTCCTGGATGGTCTTCTGCAGTTCCGCCACTAACTGGTCCCGCAACATGGACACAAACACCCTGCAGAGTGCCGGGATCCTGTAGCGCCTCTTTCACCACACGTTTCACTGCTTCCTCCGTAGAACTTGTCGAATCATTTAATTACCGATTCTGGCAGTAACGAAGTTATGATTTTAATACCATGAAGAATAAGAGGATTTCTGAAAGAATTTTTTCTATGACGTTACGGTTACTTCAGAATCGTGGTTATTTAAAAAGTATCGAAAGAACATTTTTTACGAGTGCAGCTGCATCCATAAAACTGTTAGCTGAAACCCAATATATATAAATTAATTTTAGGAATTTTTCACTTTTTTAGTGTATTTTATGCTACAATATATATATATATATATATATATATTGATTGGCCGCGGTGGACTAGTGGTTATGCTCTTTGGCTCTGGTCCCGAGGGTCGCGAGTTCAAACCCGGCCGGGGTCGATGGATTTTTTAGGACGGAAAAATCCAAGGAGCAAGTCCTCCGGGAGGGACTTTCAGCCGTGGGTCCCGAGTCTGAAGATTTTCAGGCTCGTAAAAAGTCCTTAAGCCTGAACGAAAAGGCCTCTAAGCAAAATTAACCGAATTTTCCCGTCCTAGTTTCCTAGATGTCAGTATGAGGCGGAACGCTGACCACGGACCACTCAAAAATGACATCTATACGAAAACAAGCGTAACTAAATTAGTATGGTTCAAATTCTTCCCTGTAGGGGGAGAGTGCCTAAATCTCTGTAAAGGGAAAACATTGGCTTACAAAAAAAAAATATTATATTGCAGATTTTCGCGAATATAAGTATGATTAAGAGTTTTGTTGGGTTTTCCGCGTCCTGGCCACTGATTCCGACGTTTCGGCATGATCCCACATGCCATTATCAAGGAATGATAAGTTCTAGTCACAAGTTTAGGTCTTATATAATTATCAGAGTTTTTGCTGTGGTCCGTTTCCGAAGCCGTACACCCAAATGTTAACTACATAAGAACGAAACCTTGGATGGATGTACGTGTTCGGAAACGGACCACAGCGAAAACTCTGTGTGTTTAATTATATAAGACCTAAACCTGTGACTCGAACTTATCATTCCTTGATTATGTCATGTAGGATCATGTCGAAACCTCGAAATCAGTGGCCACAGGCCGAACGTGAATCCATGATGCGGAAAACCCACGAAAACTTTCTTAATTATATATATATATATATATATATTGCAGAAAATAGTTGATACGCCAATGATAGCTGAATTAACTGACTGTACTTACAAGGGAACTGACAGCCACTGCAAGCCGAAACCTACCTTGAAATTTTACAAGAGAAGCGATTTAAAGTACCAAGTTCGTATCCAAATATGTAACCGTCGTTTATTACTGCAGGGCACAGAAATCGAAGCCAGAATCCAGTGACAGCAACCAACTATACGGATTAGATGGATGTCCTGCATGACTAAGAGCAGGTGGAGTGAGGCGGGACGCGGCGCGGACAGCATATAGTGAAAGTTATCCAATCACAATTCAGCAGTTATATTACTTTACTATACTTTAAATGAGATATGACGCTTGATTTTAGTGCCTTGAAGTTAGAAATGGCAGATAATTATTGGACACGGCCTTGGTACATCACAACGCTTCTCTAGAAGAAAGTTCAATTTAGGTTTCTGCATGCAACGGTTGACAGTTCCCTCATTACCTAGCGGAATATCAAGTCACGTGATTATCGTAATTCAATTATACAGCAATAATTTCGACTTTCATAGCCTATGTTCGTATTATCTATACAAATTTTCATCGAACTGAATGGGCCCGTTATAAAATGAATAGTGCAATAGATGGACGGTAAATGAAGTTCGGGACCCTGTATTGCCGTTTGAGAGGAAACTATTTAGAAGAGTGTTAGGTCCAGTAAAGGAAAATGGAATTTGGAGGTTAAGAAGGAATAATGAATTATACCTCAAGAATAATAAAGAAAATATAGTTAGTTTCATCAAATCCAAAAGATTACAATGGTTTGGACATACACTGAGAATGCCAAAGGGAAGATTGCCGAATGATATTTTGAATTGGAAGCCACAGGGAACAAGACCAAGAGGAAGACCCAAAGATCGATGGGAGGATGACGTAATTGAGGATTTAAGAGAGATGGGGATTTTTGATTTGAAATCTACTGCACGAGATAGGAAGAAATGGCGTAAACTACTTGAGAAGTCCAAGACATTCCACTGGAAGTCGTAGAGCCTGACGAAGAAGAAGAAGAAGAAGACCCTGTATTGCTGCACAGATTACTAATAGTTACATAACAGAAGCGATAATTTTGTACTGTAATGCATTTAATATGTTTTTAAGTATTATTCTTATTTATATCTTATCGTGTCCACGATTGTAGTCTCAGAGTAACGTAGCGTTGCTCCTTCTACGCAACAGGCCCGGGTTTGATCCCCGTCGGAACATTTTTCCTGGGAAATGTTTTTTTTAGTGTTTTCCACACCTGTAAGACAAATATCAGGAAATATAATGCCCAAACGATCCCTGAAATTTATCGGGCCATCATAATTAACATTGTCATATTTGTCATGTTAAGTATGAATGTGTGTGTGAATGTTGTGTTTCGTCTTAATGTTGTGCTGTCTGGGAGGAGGCCCTGACATTGAGCTGATAAATCATACGGGGACACCCTACATATCCTTGTGTGGTCAAAAGAGTATGTATGTGATTCATAGTTATAAATCCCTCTCCCGAAAGGTCATGTCACATAAGGCCCGGGTGGCGTGTGACACGTAAAATACCCATAAGGTGAGAGGTAAAATTCCAGTAACAGAATATAATGTTTAATCATCAATTTAATATATTTTCCTACGTATGAAATATTCATTAAAATATTACATTAGGCTAAAGATAGCTATATTTATCATATTAAAATGTATTTATAGAAACTGTTAACATAATTTCAAAATGCCAAAAATAACGACAGGTCAGATTTTTGATCGTATTGATATAATAAGAACAGTTAAGTCTCGTAGACTGCGATGGGCAGGACATGTGGCACGAATGGGAAATGAGAGACGTGAATGGTAGTTTCTTGTAGGAAAACCAAAAGGAAAACACCCGGTTGGTAGACGAAGAATGAGCTGGGAGAATAACATTAACTATGATCTGAGGGACGTAGATTACAGGCGAATGATTGGAAAATGTTAGCTCAGGATGGAAATCTATGGAGAGCTTATGTCCGCGCGGTCATGAACCTACGGGTTCGATTCGATAGTGCCAATGAGTTAGTTAGTTATTATATAAAATTAGGATTGCATGTGATAAAAAATAATATGAAAGGAAAAGCTACAATATTTCATACAAACGGCAGAATAATTCAGATTAAGTTTTGCATAAAATTATAAAGAGATGAAGAGAATTAAAAAAAAAATAGCACACTTTCCTGAGTTTTCATTGATGTCTACTGACTGACTGCTATATACAAATAAACTATTCTATTAAACCAACTTGGAAGACAATGCATCCATGTAGTATGAAACCTTCATATACAGGTACCTCCTACTGAAACTAATAAAGAAAATTCCCGCAGTCTATAAATAATAGCTGTTCTTTTTAAGAAAATCCGCTTTTTTAAATAATATTCGCTTTTCTGACATCGCTCATGCTGTACTAGTGTTTACATTTCAATTAACATATATTCCATTGATTCCCTTCCCTTTGCAAAGCCAAAATCATTTTAAGAATATTCGAGCTTTACTGTATTTTTTTTTTGTTAGGCCTAAACCTAACTGAAGTATATATTTCCTACCATATATTTTCTTTATCTGAAAAGTTAGCCAGACTTATTCAAATGTGACTAAATAGCAAAAAGAGTAGGGTGAGTGTAGGCAAGCAGTTTTCGAATACTTTTGAAATACACAATGTGTTAAACTAAGGAGATGCATTATCTCCTCTACCAATCAAATGTACTAGAGCATGCCATCAAATCTTTAGATGATGAAGAAAGGCTACAATTCAATGGTGTCTATAGGATGTTAGTTGTAGGCTGAGGGGATAGTATGAAAGGAAGATTGCGCGAGGGAGATACTAAGAGCCAACATGCCACACTATATTGAGCAAACAATAAGGAAAATTGGGGCTGGAGTTGGAAAGTAAAACATTCAAAAAACTAACGATATGTTCACACATAGGAAATACTGTATAAATGGAAATGGACAGTTAATAACAAATGAGCGAAAGTTTGAAGAAGGGGCTGAATTCGAATACCTAAGATCAGTAATTACAAATAGGAATGAGATGAACAAAGAAATTAAACATAGGCTGAATTCTGGAAATACATTACAGGGACTGTTGCCGTCCCAAAGTCTCTCAAAAACATTAAACTGAAAATATCTAGAACTGTTAATTTCCCAGCTATTTTATATGGATGCGAACATCAACCCTTACTTTAAGGGAAGACGAAAGATTACGAGTATTTGAGAAAAAAGTTCTTAGGAAACGTTTTGGATTAAAGAGAGATGAATAAACAGGGGTATGGAGATGACTACTTAACAGTGAGCTACATTATATAGGAAACCGGATATAATAAGAACAATTAAATATCATAGACTGCGAATAGCAGGACATGTGGCACGAATGGGGAATGAAAGAGGGCCATGGAAGCTTCTTGTAGGTAAACATATGTGAACGCCCAGTAGGTAGATCAAAAATGAGGTGGGAGAATAATAATAACCATGATTTGAGCGAAGTAGATTATAGAGGGGACGACTGCAAAACTTTAGCTAAGAATAGGGATATATGGAGAGCTTACGTCCGCGCGGTCATGAATCTAATGTTACGATATTACCAGTGGGTTAGTAATATTCTTTCTCTTTTTGTAAATGACATTATTCTATAGATTATTCATAAGTAATGCCACGAGTGATTTCCAAATTATCGATAAATTCACGACTCGCGAGTTGAGGAGTGAATTTATCGAGAATTTCGAATCCAAGAGTGGCATTTTTTAGGACTATTTAACGAATAAAATTAAGCTGTTTACTCACAAATCATTATTTAAATATAGTTATAGTTATAGTTACGTATTTAATCTAAACGACGATGTTTGAAAACAATTGAGAAACGTTTATTATGTTTCATTTGTTCATCACTGCAACTAGATCATATTTATTGCCAAATAGAATCAAAATATTGTAAGAATGCCCCCTAGTAGAGAAAAAATGAAACACGTCAAACTGTTTATAACCAACATTACAGGTTATTAATTAATTTCTGATTTTTCTGATGTCCTATGATGTAAATATGTAAATTATATATTTTTTTTGGAATATGAATACCTTGTAAAAAATAAGTTTAGGAAAATGCAAACAATGGTTTATTTTTTATTTGTATAATCAATTGCTACAAATGTTGTTCTATTATATCTCGCAAGCAATATCTGGTTACATTCGTGCTATATATATATATATATATATATATATATATATATATAATGTGGGAGTCAATTGCATTCTAGGATTCTTACATCTTAATATATAAATTATTATATTCATCGTATTTCTTAGAGAGTCAGCCACTGAAAAATAATTCTCTGACCTATTCAGAATGTCAAAAAGGAGGAGCTTGTTTAAATATGGTAAAATTAAATTGATAAAATCGAGGTAAAAAACGACTGTGATTGGTTGTAATTCAAAATTCATTGAAATATGATTGGACATTAACTCCCGTTTGGGGCATGAGTTAAATAGTCACGGTACATAATATTTTGCGTTTTATGATATAATATTTTAATTAAATTATAACATTTTTATTTACAAGCAGAAGATTTTGGGAACATTTCTGTTAGCTGAGTTCGCCCTTCGCCTTAATAACATCCAATTTTGTGCTCAGTGCTTCGGAGCCCAGTTTGTGCCTTGCCTTATAGATTTAAGCCGCATACGCAATAGCGAACTTGAAGCTGAAACCGACTTTAAGCTTCGGTAGTGCTTTTCAACTTTTAAGCTTCGCCTATTCCCCTCCTCCCTCCTCAAGTCGTAACTTGCACAAAGTTTACACTACATACGGAATACGCCGAAGCACACCAACTTGATGAGAAATCTAAACGTAAGGTAACTTTACCTCAGAGTATTCGAGTGAAAAGATTTCATCTTACCTCCCACACCCATCATCCAGTAGACACAAGACCCAGAAAATCATCTTCACGTCTTTTCCCAAAGTAAAACGCTCTGCTGAACGAATCTGTTTACATTTTCTATTTAATTAAGATATCAATTTGAATGTGTGGGGAGAATAAACCCGCAGTGGCACTAGAACTCGAATAACGACATCTTAAAGTACTAATTCAAAATGAATTAATATCACGAATATCTCTGTAATTATAAGTATATAAAGAAGATAGAATAGGGTAAAATATGCTTAATTAAAAATACATGAATTGGTGATAGCTGTATCAATTTTATTCGGTGTAGTGGTCTAGCACGAGAACCAAGCGTAGCGGGTATAAATCGGGCCGGAGTAGATGAATTTTTGGGATGGAAAAATCCAAGCGACACATCCTCCACGAAGGTATTTAAGGCGTGGGTCCCGAGTGTGAAGACGTTCGTGCTCGTAAAATAACTTCTAGACTAAATTAGTGCCTCTAGGCAAAATTTAACCGAATTTTACCATCCAAGTAATGTCTTAATTGCCTACTACACGTCTTTCTGGGGTGATGTGCTTACCACATGTCACTCACTGATATCTGTTGGGAAATAAGCCTAACTGAATTAGCTTGATGAAGAAACTCCTGCTGAGAGAGCACAGATGTCTCCATGAGAGACGTATGCTTTTATACATATATACACATATTATATCAATTGTATTTCGTTAACTAAATGTTGATTTTTACTTACTATATTCATTATTCCTCTTGTGTAAAGCATGTATTTAAAAAAAACTTAGTATCTGTAGATGTTTCAAGATAATATATGAATTCCAAATAATGGACACGTATTTTATTACAAATTGTAATTAATTTTTCATATTCATTCATTATGTGCAAATACTCGAGTATCAGGATTTGATTTTGTAAAATAGAGTACACACACACATATATAAACATGGAATTCTACAGAATGAAGTACGACCGATTGAGGGTCTTTCCACTTTTTAGCGGTTGACCTTTTACCAGCCGGCTGCTGGCCCTTCACATCCACATGTGTCAATCACAGAGGTAGATGATCAACAGCCAGTGTAGGGGTGAAATGTGGTTAGCATGTCGAGCCCCCCAGCCGTTATAGCTGGTTCCTGAACCTGGAACCGCTACTTATTGTAGCTACCCAACTGCCTCACGATGCTGGGTGGGCACCGGTCCCATACTGGCCGAAATACCCATGAGAAAATTTCTTCCCCCATGGAGACTCGAACCAGCGCAAGTCCCGTAGCTCTGCGCCAAGGCTTCCTAACTTAGCCGCTCGGCTACGGCGCGGAAGTACAATATCATTAATATTATTATAGTTCAGAACAATGAAAGAAGAACAACAAATATTAATCATAGCCGTAGAATAGTGGTTAAGGCACTGAGCTACAAGCCGGTGGGTCGAGGGTTCAAGTCCCGTTGGGGGTCAGGATTTTTAAACTGACCAAAACCCTCTGGCGGCACTATGGTCCTGGGGTCGACTCAGCCTCTAACGGAAATGAGTACCAGACGCTTGTTCTGGGGGTAAAGGCGGCCGTCACGCAGGGCTGACAACCCGGCTGACGTAAAGTGCTGATTGTCTAGTAAAAAGTGGGAGCCTTAACTTCCTACTACCCCAAGGGCATCCGGGCCTGTTGTGGGATCACTTAAGAAAATTTAAGGGGGCATGCTATAGCAGCGTCGTTGGTTAAGACAATGCACTACAAACAGGAAGGTCGAGGGTTCGAGTCCCGGATGAGTCAGGATTTTTAAACTGATCCAAACCTTCAGGTGGCACCATGGCCCTGGGGTCGACTCTGCCTCTAACGAAAATGAGTACCAGACGCTTGTTTTGTGGTTAAAGGCGGCCGTCATGCAGGTCTTACAACATGGCTGACATCAACTGCCGATTTCCTAAGAAAGTGGGAGCTTTAACCTCTTACTATCCCAAGGGTCTTCTATGGCCTCTAGAGGGATCACTTTAAATTCATAGAGAAAATTTATACTTAAATACAACATAAGAATAAACATAAACTAAGTTAACTATTCTAGGAATCAAAAAACTGCTTTTAAGCCTGTTCATAAGTATGGAAATAATTTAAAATAAGATAAATTATATTTTTAATACACATTACGAACTTTAGAGAAACAGCAAATAAATATGAAAATGGTCATAACATAACAACTTTCTTATTCTTCAGAAATAGTCAACATTAATAAGATTAATGATTAAGTTTCGTTGAAGAATTATTCAAAATTAAAATATAAGATTATGAAATATTTACCTAAATGGTCCGTCCCCTCAACTATATTAGTTATTTAACTGTAGCGCTTTCGGGACTAGTCCCATCAGCAGCAGGATTCAAAACTGATGTTTCACTGATAATCTGGAAGAGGGGGTTACACGTACTGGGTGCGTTTTTATTTATGAGATGTTCGTTTTGACTTTTTTCAAAATTTCCATCTACCAGATTTTTAGTGAAACAGCAGTTTTAAATCCTGCTGATGATGGGACTAGTTACGAAAGCGCTAAAAATTAATAACTAATAAAGTTGAGGAGACGAAACTTTTAGGTAAATATTTCATAATTTTATATTTTAATCTTCAGAAACAATTAGATCATTAAATACACGCGACTTATTACTCCATTCTTAATATTTTCTTTCGTAAGTGCGTAGTACATATGTACGACGGTGGTGGCTATAACCGTAATGTTAAGCGCTTTCATCGACAACAAATTAGAAGATCACATTTATAATTTAACTAATGGAAGTTTTATTCGTAAATAATCCATCAATTCGTATAATAATTCATTCCTTCAAATTTTAAATCTTTTATTACAACTATACATTTTAGTAAGAAAATATATTCCTGAATAAAATTCTTAGAGTCGTGTACTAGAAACTAGCTTCATGTCATTTCTTATTTTCATTTACGACATTTTTAACTTTACTTCGTAAATTATCACGGTTTTCTAACACGTCATAAAGCATATAATAAAACAGAAGTTCACATAACAAATTTCAATCCAGGAAAAAAGGGATAAATTGAATGAGATAATGTATTATAATACACGGAGAAAACGAAAACATCTAAGAAAAAAAGAAAGATAAAGTTTCAAATGAAAAATAAAAATTAGAACGAAGAAGAATTAAACGTGTGTAAATAGATAGGAATATGAGCATGAGCTAAGAATAATAACATTGAATATAGCAGAATTAAAAATAAAAAAGCGTAACAGGATAAAAAATCGTAAAATATTTCAAACTGAAATTCCTTAAAAATATGAAATTAAAATATGATGTAAGGGAAAAAAAATCTTCATACACATAAGTGATACTGATTGGAAAGAAAGGACACTATCAAATAAATTGTTACTGTTAAAAATCAATGTTACAACAACAAAAAAATGTAAGTTTATCACCATGACGTATTTGGTGGAGTCCCTATCTTCCAATTCAATGATCCAGATTAGATTACCGGGATTTATAAACCTCTCTCTTCGGCCTGGTACTCTACCGTATCCTTGTGCTAACACTGTATAGATGGGTCAATAAATGAAGGAAAATGTAAAAACAAAATAATCAAACAGATAAATAATAACTATAATAACAATGAACTGAGCATTTAGAGAGAATTAGATTTTAGTAAATGTTACTTTATTCCAGTTGAAGTTTTCTTCAGAAAGTTGCACTTCTATCTTTAGCTCCAAGTGAGATACAGGCCTTCATTTTTTTTTTCTGCCTCAGGTGGACTAATTTGGCGGGATCTCGTTAGCTACGTCTTTAGAGTTTCTGAAATTAACACGCTTGTACTTCACAGATTAGGTTTCGGTCGTTCCGAACGTGCAAAGGAAGCCCTCTTTGTGTTCTCGCAGCCATAATCATTATGTACTTTTGTCTCATATAATTTATTACAGTAAATATACGCGTAATAATCAATGAAGCAATAAAGTAGAGAGAGAATTTTCTCATTCTGTCCATTTAATAATGTGGTAAAATCTCTTTTTTCGCAGACGTTTCACAAGAGATATGTGTACTAAAAAGTGTACAAAATGTATGTATTATGTAGACATAATTAATTTGCTTTATTAGTCATTATATTTGGGCATTAGTAGCAATACATATAAGTATGGTTTCCTGCGAATATATATTTGTAATTCAAATTTTTAGAAATCAGAACTAATAATTAATCTTCTGGTTACGCTGATTGACATAAAACTATAATGAATAGATTTAACATTCCTGGAACCATAACTGATTTTGATAGAATATTGAAAAATCTTCTAAAACACTATTTTGCACACCTCTCACGGAATTTAATTCCGATCTAAGTTTTCTACTAAAAAGTTTACCAATTCAATTATTCTAATATTTTGGACATTCAGAAGTTTATTTTTTAAATCTTCCGGTAGGCCAAATAATAATTCGTACTTTTATGGGAAATTTAATTTTAAATGCCTTTTTCTTCTCGTTTAATTTATTCTATTTCTTCATTTTTGTAATGTCTATTACTTTAACGTTTTTCTTGTGATTATTAAATCTGCAAAATTTCCATTTTAGACTACAATTACAATGTTTCCTTACATGTCCTTATATATTTGCTTATCAGAATGAGTTCTAATAGACTGGCTCCAGTTGAAGACTCAATATAACGTTATAATATTTAAAATAAGGATCAAGTGTAACTAAAGAAAACTTACCGGTACATGACTCATGAACTAGAAGATTCTTACCTGGAAAAGGAGAAAAAACGCGTTAGATTTACTAATAAGAATTTATTCACTCACAAAAGACTACTTAAAATTAAAGATTACTTCTTCTTTAACTCAGTTTAGCCTGTCAATTTATGGGTATTTTTTACATGACACACGCCATCCGGGCCTTAGAGAAGCACAACCTGTAGAGAGAGATTATTAAACTGAAGATCACACATATATTTTTTTGACCACACAAGAACATGGAGGTTCTCCCCGAATGAGTAATCAGCTGAATGCCAGGGCCGCCTCCGAGACAACACAACATTAAGACAAAACACACCAACATACACATATTCATTCTACATTTGGCGAATATGATGATAATGATTACGATGGCCAGATTATGTTCGGGGACCTTTGGGCCTTAAATGTTTCCTGACATTGTCTTAAAAGTGATGAGAAACCCGAACAACCATCAATCAGGAAACTTGTCCCGTCCAGAAATCGAACCAGAGCCCGTGCTTATGAGGCAGCGACACTACCCGGTGACCACAGAGGTGGATACATTTATTTCTCTGTTCAATACACACAGAAAAATGCTTATGGTGTTTTAAAAAGTAATACGTATTCAAAATAAAATGTATTATTGAACATTTTGATTTTTTTAAATTCGTTTAGATAAATTTATTCAGGAACTTTATCTATATAATAAAAGTTTTCTATACCTCTGACTATGAGACTCGGAAGTAAAACTTGACCGGGGTCGATATTTAAGGGCATGAAACACCTGAGCGTGGATTCTTTCCAAAGGGAAGTAAAACCTTAGATTCCGAGTGGTCGATTATACAGCACTTAAAAAAATACATTTTAGTCTCAAATAAGGTTTGACACAATAACCGGAGATATTAAAGAATGAGGACAAATACTATTATTCACTAATTACACTGATCGACAAGGTTTTCTTCACAAGAAATCTGATTAGTGAATCTAATGCATTTTTTCATGCTGAAATCAGAAATGTAGTAGGAATTTTTCCACCAGGCAGAGTTTTTTTTTTGTGACAGCTAGTTTTTAAAATCTTATTTTAGCATTCTCTTTGACATTTCATAGGAAACTTTACTCTATATTTAGCGATTTTATTCAAGTTGTATAGAAGGAAATTATATATAATGTCATGCTGAAGCATCAAAAGATAAGACTGCTGAGGTTCATTCATTTCTTGACAAGCTTAGACCAGTTAATCTGGCATTGTGATGTGTCAGTCGCACTATGTTAAAAATTAATGGCCTAAACGTGAATCTCTTATCCCTGGCCAGAAAAATGTATCACATGTCCCTTTAGTGAATCCTGAAAAAAATATATTTACCTCCATTACATATTAAATTAGGAGTAATGAAACATTTCGTCAAAGTTATGGAAAAACGTTCTGATGGATTCTTGTACTTGAAATCGAACATTTTCCCAAAATCAGTGAGGCTAAACTGAAAGATGGAATTTTTATAGGACCACAAATATTGTCATTAATGGCTGATGAACATTCTGAGGAGTGTTAAATCCACTTGAATAAGCAGCCTGGCAGTCTTTCAAAAATATATGTTGCAATTTCCTTGGAAACCACAAAGCAGAAAATCATCGTGGCCTAGTGGCTGATCCTCTGGATTCTAATAAAGCAACATGTATCGGTATTTAAAAATTCACTTCTTAGACTCTCAGACTTCTTCCCAGAAATTCTTGGGGCTGTCAGCGATGAGCACGTTGAGCATACATCAGCAAATTTCTACAATGGAAAACATTACCAAGGCAAGTTGAGTTCTAATATGCTGGCCGACTACTGTTGGACCAAGAAGAGAGATGTTTCAGATGCAAAATATGCACGAACATCACTATCTACCACTTTCTGGGTAAGTCAGAATGAGTAGTATCATAAAAAATTCAAATAAAAATTTTACAAAACTCCTGCCTGATCGGGAAGAGCTGAAATGATATTTGAATTCAGCATGAAATATACTTACAGAATATATTATTTTTATTCTCGTGAAAAAAACAAGGTTCATTTTTGTAGACCAGTGTTATAGATCTGCGACATGAGTAAGATATTATTCACAATGTACAAAAACAAAACACTCATGCACTTACGAGAAAAGAAGACCATACAATTTGAAATGTGATAGTTACGTAACATGTGACACTACATGCTTAATACAAGATGGTAGAATTATAATTAAATAAACCAAACGCAAATCTATTAGCATAAAAATACAGTCAAAATGAACCCCTACCGATTCGCGAACTTCCTTGTATGTAACTGAGGAAGACATGATTATCTTTCTTCCGTCCCAAATTATTAACAATTCAAGCATTAGTTATCTGTCATCTTTCATCTATTATCTCCTAATTATAATCTCTACGTAATACTCAAGTCGATGAAATACTAGCTAAACATTCTTCATCATAAAACACTCCATGTTTTAGTGTCTCCCATCCCACCGGTTGGAATTCGCTGGTTGAGGAGCTATTTCTTTCAACACGAGATTAATTTACTTCCTCCAAACTATAAACTGCTATTATTACTCATTAATGTCGTTACCCACACAATTAAACTTATTCAAACCTGTGATCTGATTCACTCGTTCTCTTTTTAATTGATTCCCCTTCTTGTGTTGGGATTACATCCCTCACTTCGTGAGTCGTGAATTTATCGATAATTTGGAAATCACTCGTGGCATTACTTATGATAAAGTACCTCACGTATTAAAAAGGTAAAGTGATCCCACTACAGGCCTCACGAGGCCTTTCGGTAGTAGGAAGTGAAGGTTCCCACTTTTTTTGCACTATCGGCACTTGATGTCAGCCGGGTTATCAGCCCTGCTGACGGCCGCATTCACGTTAAGAAAATATAAACGATTATGAATATTTGAGAATAGAGAGCTTAGAAAGGCGAACGGACAGGTAAATTGAGAAAGCTACATCAGAGCGTGCCTCATGACCTATATAGGAAACCAAATGTAACAAGAAGAGTTAGGACATGTGGCAAGAATGGGGACTGAAACAGGGATATAAAAACTTCTTATAGGAAATCCACATTTAAACAGTGGCAAGTAGGTAGGCCATTAATGAAGGAGGAAAATAACGTTAACCATGATTTGAGGGAGATGAATATTTTACTAGAGGTTATGAATGGAAATATTAGCTCAGCACATGGATGAGTAGAGAGCTTATGTTCGAGCTGTTATGATCTACCGGCTTCGATAGTCACAGTGAGATATAGATTAGCAGAGAACAAAATGCAATGCTAATACATTATTTCCTTGACTATACTCCTCTCATTACTGATATCGATGTTCCCCTCTTCCCTTATTTTTTAACCAATCAACGTCAATACGCATATAACTTGAATTACAGCTGCTATCACCAGCAAAACAATGTTATGTATTAACAAATAACAATTATCACATAAATCAATGTCTCACAAATTTACAACTAATTCATGTGGTCACGGGGAATTCCCAGCACAACGTGACTAGAAAGGGAGTACTAATCAGATTCAACCCAGGACGTTACTGTGTGTTTGGAATAGGGCACTGGGTTGCCATTTTAACAGAATTTTCTTGAGAGAAATCCTTAAATAAAACTGAAGTATGCAACACAGCAGGTAGAGAGTTGTAAGTTGTAGCCGTCCAAGCCACACCCTCCTAAAGAAAAAACAGTTACCACTTGTCACTGAGCTCGTGCCGACCTGTACTACCCTGTGTGGAAGTGTCGACTCTCATATTTACTATAAAACTGGGTTGCATGCCGTAAAAGAAAAACTATGTTTTTTAATGGATAGTACATAGATTCGAAAAATTACCGCTAACTTTACCCCTTCCTAAACAAACAAATGCCGTTATTATGAGTTTGGCAACATTTACCCCCTGGGGGGACACTGGTGTAGCCCGTAAGATCTGTAGTAACTTCCTGGGTTGAATTAGAGTGTATGTCATAGAATTCTAGCGCATACGTAGCACTACTCTGTTTTGTTACTGCCCAGCTCCAGTAGGTTATTCAACTGAATGAAGAAGTATTTAAAAAAACATTGGGCGAGGCCTACATGTAAATTGCTAATATCCTCGTTACGTGTAAAGTGTATTTTTTTTTCAATTTATATTTCGAGAAAATATTTTCATCACACACGCACACTATTTACTGTGAGGGTCGAATAAAACATATTCGCTCTTGCAACCCTTGTAATTAATCAGCAAGCATGCAGCAACATGAAAACGTGTAATATGCGCTCTTGCATATAAATGTGGCCCTACATCTAACTCTATTTCGAAGTAACAACTTGAAATTTATTCATTCTCATATTTCGTGTCTTCGGTTACCTATTACTAATTATACAGTAATTTCATTAATAACCTTCAAAGAATTTTATACTAAATTTTCTTTGCGGATGCTATTCAATTAATCTTTAATCGATTCCCAATCTTTTAAACTTTAAGTAATTTGTAGAACAAAAAGTGACTTATTGAATTTTCTTCTTCTTCTTCTTCTTCTTCCGAATGCAGTATTGGGTGATGATGCCCGTTCTGCGACTACAAAAACTGATCTTTCCATCGGTTGAAGGGTCTTCCGAGGTCTCTTTTACCTTTAGGGTTGAGGTGGTAAATCATCTTTGGTAAACGGGAATTTGACATTCTCTGGACGTGTGGAACCATTTAATCTGATAATTTTGTATATGTTCAACCATTTCCCTACTATTCCACTGCATCCTTATCTCATCACTTTTCATTCTATCCCTTAATGTTACTCCAGTTAGTGATCGGAGGAATCTCATTTGTGAACTATTAATGCGGGATTTATCTTTTGCTCGAAGTGAATTTTCTTAATTGATGTAATTCAAATTAGATTGTTACTTACATAAGGTGTTATATTTGGGGATTTTGTATATAAAATTAATTTAAAAATGAAAATATATTCCGATTGAGGGTCTTTCCACTTTTCCAGCGGTTGCCCTTTTACCAGCCGGCTGCTGGCCCTTCACATCCACATGTGTCAATCACAGAGGTAGACGATCAACAGCCAGTGTAGGGGTGACATGTGGTTAGCATGTCGAGTCCCCCAGCCGTTATAGCTGGTTCCTCAACCTGGAGCCGCTACTTATTGTAGCTACCCAATTGCCTCACGATGCTGGGTGGGCACCGGTCCCATACTGGCCGAAATACCATGAGAAAATTTCTTCCCCCATGGAGACTCGAACCAGCGCAAGTCCCCGTAGCTCTGCGCCAAGGCTTCCTACCTTAACCGCTCGGCTACGGCGCGGGACGAAAATACATTACTGCTGAAATATCTGTACTTGGAAAAAATATGCTTTACCTTACTTTTCAGCAAAATTTGTTTCTTTAAATTAGTTGTTAAAAATACTGACTACATGTTAGCAAGAACATATATACTGGCACATTGTCGATTGTCTTGCCCAATAGAGCATCTCAGGAAGTCAGGAAAAATTTTTTTAGAAAACGATATTGTTTCTGTATCTGAAATACTTTACAACACTTGACAACAATTTTTTATCTTAGTACCAACCATACACCATGCGCATGCGCCAACAGACGCGAAGCGGTTTGCACTATGGAATCACTGGATGCATCCAATTATACATGATATTTGAAGCCAACGAACCTAAAGGCTAACCTAACACAATTTAAGTACTGTAACCTGTGAAGGAATGCACGCTATTTTATTTAGTGTAAATTAATTTGTACAGACTCTATGTTGGCTGCACAGGAACATAGAATATTCGTTAAATTTCAAATGGTTGCCACGTCTTCATGTGGTACAATATTGTGAAAAAAAAATTATTCAAGTAATCGTTAGAAAACATGTAAAATCATTGTAAATGGTGGAAAATAATTTGAAAAATGAAACCGAAAGAATTAAATTTGACTGGAGTTTATGAAGTAATTAAAAAAGTCATGTCACATGTTGTAAAGTTTAGCCAAATGTTTAGAAAACGATATTTTTTCTGTATCTTAAAACCCAATTTTCTCTCTAAAGCAGTTGTTTTAAATACCGACCTCATGATTAGGAAAATCTATATAACGACATATTGTAAATTGTCAAGCTCAGTCTACCATGAAGTCAGAACATATGCTTTAGTTCATAACAAAACATGTGTTATATAACAAATCGTGTTGAGTTTCAAAATAAGAATAAATGCAAATATTTATTAATGGGTTCTTTAAATTATTAACGTTTCTGGAAAACAGAAATTTTCATTCCAATCCAGGGCACAAACAGTACGAAAATGTTATATTCACTTGCAATGGGCGGAATATATCATGACTGGAAGGTACACAAAATAAGCAGAGGTTCAAAACAATTAATTCTTGACTCCTTATTAAGTTGCATTTAACACGGTTCCCCTGGTGTTCCCATAATGCTAGGATGTTACTTGGAGCTTCAAGCAACCCCTGCCGTCAATCACCACCTTCACTTTTACACCCTCCCACTTCACCTTGTGCAGCAGCCACTTCCAGATTATGAGCGGGTGAGTTCCAGGGCAGTAATGTACCTTCCCCATTCCACCTCAATTCCCAGTGGATCTCCCCAACACCGCAGCGTTTGCAACTACTACAGGTACATAAAGCACTGCCCCACAGTAGCCTGCCTTCATTAATTCTTGTGCTTCAAGATGCCTAAGCAAGGACACATTCTGGATTGTACTGTGAAACACATATTATAATTTCCTCGAGCAAATTAAATAACGATAGTTCCAATAGTAGGAGCTCTATACCCAGTTTACAAATTTGAGTGAAAGTTTCGAGAGCATGTCATAGGAGTAATTTTGTGGAAGATCCTGAGAACGCGTTTAATACACGGATAATCGAAGATAAATCTAGTTCTGCAAAACATGCCATAGAAACAGGTCACCGATTTAGTACCATCAATAACACATTATCCATCATCCATAGAGAAAACAAAAAATTGAAAAATCATCATTCTCGAAGAGATGGAGATAATAAAAGAAACCAGGAACACTCAACTGCTAAATGGGAAATCGCCCAATGACGTCAACTCTCTGTACAAGATTCTCACGAAAACTAGTACCCAATTTATAAGCTGAAAGTGGAGCATATGCTCCGAAAGTACTCCACATCCTACATCCAAAGTTGGGAAGACATATCTCAGGTATTCTATTTTATTCTGTAAATATTACCCGCATAATGTAGGTCATCAAAGACTTTGGGAACTGTTGTTTTGATTTATAATTATTTAATTGCCATCCATGTTTTAATAACAAAATTATAATGATTTTCAGCTATAAGAACTTTTAAGAGATCATAATCTATTCATTCTAGAAACATGTCTCCATAAAAAAATTTTGTGGAAGAACAATTTATGGTATTTAGATCAATTTTTGGCAAACTGGACACAATTCTAATCACGTTCTCGACCTCGACGAAACGTAGCAAGAAGTGCTAACAAGTGAGTTCAATATGTTATTCAAGTAATAAAAGAAGTATAATTTAAAAACTGAGATAATTTAAAAACATTAAGCCTAAACTCTGGCTCTCGGTAGTTGGTAATAATGAACTCCGGAGCAACCTCCATATATTAAATCATATAGAAAGTATTCAGATAAGCTTAGCAGACAGCGATACGACGTACGTATTTAAAAAAAAGTGAAGTACTGGTATATTCAAATTTGAACAATGAGTATTGCCTCACTGATATTTGTTAACGTAGGCCTACTTTAATTTCTGTAGAATGATTTCCTTAAAATATTGTGCCGCTGGAGGGTAAACTATATTCATATTTATTGAGAGCCTGGTTTTCACACATATAGGCCTGCAGTTGTCATTTAATTTTGCATATATTAAACTGTTATTAATCGTTTTTAGATCATTATTTAAAATATTTAATTTATGAACACGTTATACATATTTGAAAAATAATAACTCATGTTTAAATCAGTATTTTCATTAGCTGCACTTTTTTGCACAAGTCTAATTTTATTGTCACTAAAAATTAAAATGACTATTTAAACTCATGCCCAAATGGGAGTCAATGGCCAATCGCGTTTTAATGAAAATGATTTACAACCAATCACAGTCGTGTTTCACCTGGAATTTATCAAATAAATTTATCACATTGAAGAAAGCTCCTCCTTTTTAAAATTTTGAATAGGCCAAAGCATTATTCTGCAGTGACTGACTCTCTACAAGATTGTATATATAGTGCACGAATGTAAACAGATACTGCTTGCGGGATATAATAGAAAAACATTCATAGTATTTGATTATAGCACAATGAAAAGAAACCACTGTTTGCACATTCTTAAACGTATTATTTCCCAGGAATTTACGTTCCAGAAAAATATAATTTTACGGTACAACATAGGATATCAGAAATTAATTAACATAGGCCTATAAGTTTGATGTGTTTCATTTCTTCCCAGTACGGTGCATTCTTACAATATTACGATCCTGTGGCAATAAAAAAAATGTGATTTGGTTGCAGTGATGAACAAATGAAGCACAACAAATGTTTTTCATTTGTTTTCAAACATCGCCGTTTACATTAAATATATAGACATTTAAATAATGATTTGTGACTAAACACCTTAATTTTATTCGTTAAATAGTCCTAACAAATGCCACTCCTAATTTCAAAATTCTCTAGATAAATTCACTCGTGGTATTATTTATGATAAATGTCTAATTAATTTATTCAAATAGATTAAAAATGTCCATACTGTAATCTCAGAGTAACATCGTAGTTCGAACACAACTTATCTCGGTTCGACCTCCGGTCGGGACAAGTTCCCTGGGCGATGGTCGTTCGGGTCTTTTGCTCACTTGTAAGACAAATGTCAGGAAAATTTAAGGTCCAAACAATCTCCTAAAATCATCTGTCCATCATATAATCACCACTATCACATTCGCAATGTTTAGTATGAATGCCTGCGTGGATTATGTGTTGGGATTTAACATTGTGTTGTCTCGGAGGAAACTATAGACACAGCTGATCACTCATTCGGGGAGTCCGTCCATGACCTTGTGAGCTCAAAAGAAAAGGACGTGTGGGATTCTAATTTTAAAATCTCTCTCCCGACAGGTCGTCCCACCGTAATGCCCGTGCAACGTGGGCATGCGAAGTACTTATATGGCGAGAGGTTTAACTTTGATGGAAACACGGAAGAAGATTGAAAATAATTAATTAATATTAGCCTTAACACTAGCTAGTAACTGCTTTCCACACAATGTTATTGGCGTGTACTATTCCATTGAGATAGCATAATATTGACAAAATAATCTGTTAAAAATTTCAAATAGGTTTTAAATGTCCCACGCCGTAGCCGAGTGGTTAAGGCAGGAAGCCTTGTCGCAGAGCTACGGGACTTGCGCTGGTTCGAGTCACCATGGGGGAAGAAATTTTCTCATGGTATTTCGATCAGTATGGGACCGGTGCCCACCCAGCATCATGAGGCATTTGGGTAGCCACAATAAGTAGCGGTTCCAGTTTGAGAAAACCGGCTATAACGGCTGAGGGACTCGACATGCTGACCATATGTCACCCCTACACGGGTAGATGATCTTCTACCTCTGTGATTGACACATTTGGATGTGACGCCAGCAGCCGGCTGGAAGGCTAAGGGTCTTCTAGGCCTGTCGCGCAATCGAAAAAGAAACAAAAGTTCTAAATATGTTGTTTTACAAATATGAACGTTTGCATTAATTATACAGTACATTCCAAATGGAAGGAGAGACTGGGAAACGATGAATTGACTGAAGACGAATTTTGAGACCCGACAAGTTTAGCATTGATTGCTCTATGGTGTTGAATAGGGCTCGGACATGGAGTTAGATTAGGTGCAGTCTTACTGTACATAATATTGCTTGATGAGAGAGTGGTAGGGAGTGTAATAACACCAGTCTGGATAGTATGGCATTTGTGCTGTACTGTTTACAGGAGGTGTAGACGGGTAATGAAATCAGTAGCTAATTTGTGGATTACAAGTTTATTTTGTTGCATAAAATATTTTTTAACTTTTTTAATTAAACGTCACAGTACAACAAAAAATTAAACAAATTTATAATGTCCGTACATTAGTTCTCTTTGTGCATCTATAAATACATTGTTGCATACAATATTACAAAAAATAACAAGGTAATTATTTCTGCACAATTATTTTCTTCGTAAAATTTTAAATAAAGAGGTAACACAAAAAAAGTATGTGCACTGTACATAATATTTTTAATGTATTTAAGAACGTCTTCATAACAAGGAGATAAATAATACCTGCGTAAAGTTTTCACAAGGAATTTTTCTTCGCGTATATTTCTAAAAAAATTATTAAGCTGGATTTTGCACTTTATTGAAAGCAATATTCGCGAAAAACATCGTTTCGCACAAATCCTTGTAAAATTTACGATGATTACAAGTGTCTGAAACTCTTTGTGCAGATGACTGTATTTCATCGTCAAGCTTATGTTTTATATTCCCAATGTGTGTTTTAGATTTGCAATGGTTCTTCATAAAAATTCTTCTCTCCACCTTCAAATCTACATTACACAATTTACAAAATATTTTATCTTCTTTCAGGCAAAAATACTCACGGCCGTACTCATGTACAAGTGAATTCATCTTCTGTGTGTTTGTTTTCGGAATGTTGTAATCATTCATCAGATCGTGGTGATCGGTATTATGATTTGACTGCGTACTATATTTGTAGCAGCACAGCAAAGACGCCAATGACTGTGACACTGCGCACGGGACAGGACTAACTACCTGTGTAGTCAACTGTTTGAAAGCGAAAACGGCAATGAAAAGGCACTGAAGTCCGAGCTCTAGTGATGAATATGATCAATTTACAAATATTTCTTAGAACTAAGAAGAAAATGCATTTTTGAATAAATAAATAAATATATATCCCACCACTGTGTTCTCGAGGTGGCGTGCTGCATTGTCATGCAGCGGGCCCGGGTTCAATTCCCGGTCGGGGCAGGCACATGCGTGAGGTTTATCCGGGGTTTTTCCTCACCTGTAAGACAAATGCCAGGACGCTTAGGGCCGAACGGTCCCCGAAAATCAACCGGCCATCATCATCATCATCCTTATCATTATCATTATCATCATCATCACCCTTCACAGGTGTGGAAACAACAGGTGCTACCACACCTGCAATTCCCTAGTAAAGCTGCAAAACATAGCATGAAAATGTTATGATTGCAGTGAAAGACCTGCCTCCGGGCAGAATTACTATGAATGGATATATATATATATATATATATTACATTTTTTAATCTCCTCCATAAGTTAGGCTGAAAGTTAAGATGATCGACGTTTAACAAAAAAATCGATTAAATGATCAAAATATGAAAATATTAGAATAAAAATATCTTGAAAAACCTATGTAATCAATTAAAAAAGAAATTGTTTCTGACAAATATAACAGCAGTGGTAGAGGATTAATCTGTATAAATCCTAAATACTTACATTACAAAAGTGATTATTGCAGTACTTGATACAAAGTTTCTGTCAGCGCCTGAGCGGGCCATGTTCAATCTTCAATCTAGACAAGTTCCTTGGATGAGATTTTTAAGGGATTTTCCTCACCTTCACAAGCACAATCTGTCCATCATAATCTTCCATATCATATTCCTCTTATTCAAAACAACAGATGCGCAACAGAAATACATGAAAGAGTATATAAGTGAGATAGAATAAGGAAGAATGATTTTGTCAATGGCCCTTTTAGTTTAACGAAGCTACGCACACACACACCGGTGTGACCCTAAATTTGGTTGACAATTGGAAGTTTTCTCAATAACAACAATGTGCTATTTTAGGTATATTTTTTTGAATCTGGAAACAATGGTAACAATGAATCAGTAAAATAAAAAGGAAATAATTATATCAATAAATAATAATGGAATTAAAACAATGTGCTATATTAGGCGTGTTTCACCAGATTCACTTTCAAATGTGAGTGCTGAATTTCATGAACGAATGAGACATTGTTCCAGGTGGATGGACGTCATTATGAACATCTGTATTACCTCTGAAATGAACCCATGAACATGACAATTCAATCAATGCGGTTACTTTTAACATTTTAACATCAGCCGAACTTCTCCAATTTGTCAACCGACTTTTAGGCCACACGGTGTGTGTATATATATATATATATATATATATATATCCATCCATCCATAGTAATTCTGCCCGAAGACAGGTCCTTCACTGCAATCATATCATTTTCATGCTATGCTTGCTGCTTTAAAAGGGAATTGTAGGTGTGATATATTCCCGTTGCTTTCCACACCGGTGAAGGATGATGATAATGATAAGGACGATGATGATGGCCATATGATTTCGGGGACCGTTTGGGCCTTAAAGTTTTCCTGACATTTGTCTTATAGGTGAGGAAAAACCTCACCCAGAAAATCTGTCCCAACCGGGGATCGAACCCGGGCCCGCTGCGTGACAAGGCAGCACGCTACCTCGAGACTACAGCGGTGTACCCATATATATATATATATATATATATATATATATATATACACTGCTCAAAAAAATTAGGGGATATTTTAGAATAACATATTAAGACTATGTTTTTAGGAACAGTATTAGATGCAATCACTTTCTATTACTCCAAAAGAATGTCAACAAGAGTTTGAAGTCATTACGTAACCTCTGTACCACACCAGATATCAAAGAGATCCTGACTAGGAATATGGCAAACAAACAAAGCAACATTAACATGGGTGAAAATGTTTCTTTAGTATGGTGTATGGTCTCCTCGAACGGCCAGCACTGCCTCACACCTGTATGGCATTGATGCAATGAGGTTAGCAATGAGTTCTTGGGGGATACGTGGCCACTCTTCCATAAGAGCAATGCGCAGCTCTGGAACAGTTGTGGGAGGTGCTGGTCTGCCTGCAATGCACCTGCCTAATGCATCCCACACATGCCCAATCGGATTTAAGTCCGGGGAGGAAGTTGGCCATTGCATACGCTCGATACCCTCCACTTCCAGCATGTCGTCTACCAAGCCAGCTCTGTGGGGTCGTGCATTATCGTCCATAAAAAGAAAAGAATCACCTATGGCATCAGCATAAGGCACGACAAAATGTCGGAGAATCTCATCTCTATACTTTAGTCAAAGTACCACCTTGGATAACGTAGAGGTCCGTACGTCCACCACTACTGACTCCTGCCTACACCATCAATCCACCGCCACCATATGGGGATCTTTCACGTACAAAAGCTGGATTGTTTCGTGTCCCTTTTTCTCTCCAGATGAATACACGCCGACTATCACATTCCATGTTGAATCGCGACTCATCAGAAAAAAGAACTGATCTCCATTCAGCATGCCTCCACCCACGATGTTCCTCCGCCCAGTTTCTGCGATCTCTACGGTGTTGTGGAGTTAACCTGGTACACACCATGGGTCTACGGGCATAGAGACCACTTTCATGCAGTCGATTAGGGACAGTTTGAGTTGACACCCTGCGTCCTGTTGCTGTTTGAAGTGTATTTCGCAGTTGAGTTGCATTCTGCTGTCTATTCCGACGGGCTGTTAACAAGAGGTAACGGTCATCCCTTGCTGTTGTTGCCCTTGGTCGACCTTGTCCGGCTCTTCTGTGAACAATATGTTCTTTGAAAATGATTCCAAAGTCTGGAAATCACGCTTTGAGACACCCCAATGGCTTGTGCCACCTCTAGTTTTGTCTGTCCAGCTTCCATCCTTCCTATGGCCCTCCAAGCCATTGGTTCAGGTAAATCACGTTGTCGAGGCATCACTGTCCCTAAGGCAAGTCATTCACTAACTGAAAACTGGACTGGATTTAAAAACAGCAACAAAACATTCACCCCGACACCACCCTTTCACATCAACAGTACAGACACTGCCCTCTGGTGTGGTACCGAGGTTACGTAACAACTTCAAACTCTTATTTACATTATCTTGGAGTAATAGAAAGTGATTGCATCTAATACTATTCCAAAAAAACATAGTCTTAATAGGTTTATTCTACAATATCCCCTAATTTTTTTGAGCAGTGTATATATATCCTACTGTACATATCTTGGAAAACGTTTAGCAAACAACACTAGAAATTACAATTGAAATAATAAAATAATAGTGATAATGATGGCGATAATAACAATAAAAATAATAACTAACTCAATGGCATTATCGAACCCATAGGTTCATCCATCCATAGTAATTCCGCCCGAAGGCAGGTCCTTCAATGCTATCATAGCATTTTTATGTTATGCTTGCAGCTTTACTAGGGAATTGTAGGTGTGGTAGCTTCCCGTTGCTTTCCACACCGATGAATAATTTTGATGATGGCCATATGACTTCGGGGACCGTTTGGGCCTTAAAGGTTTCCTGACATTTGTCTTACAGGTGAGGAAAAACCCCGATAAAACCTCACCCGAAAAAACTGTCCCGACCGGGGATCGAACCCGGGCCCGCTGCGTGACAAGGCAGCACGCTACCTCGAGACCACAGCGGTGGACCATAGGTTTATGGGCACGCGGATATAATTCCCATACATTCCTATCCTGAACTAATATAATATTATTATTATTATTATTATTATTATTATTATTATTATGATAACAATAATAGTAATACTAATTTTTTAGTAGTATATAATGAAATATCCGATTGAGGGTCTTTCACTTTTCAGCGGTTGCCCTTTTACCAGCCGGCTGCTGGCCCTTCACATCCACATGTGTCAATCACAGAGGTAGATGATCAACAGCCAGTGTAGGGGTGACATGTGGTTAGCATGTCGAGTCCCCCAGCCGTTATAGCTGGTTCCTCAACCTGGAGCCGCTACTTATTGTAGCTACCCAATTGCCTCACGATGCTGGGTGGGCACCGGTCCCATACTGGCCGAAATACCATGAGAAAATTTCTTCCCCCATGGAGACTCGAACCAGCGCAAGTCCCGTAGCTCTGCGCCAAGGCTTCCTACCTTAACCGCTCGGCTACGGCGCGGGACTATATAATGAAATATAAAAAAGTAAATAAAATATTTTTTTCATCTATCGTGCATAGAACAATAATTCCAGAAATGTCTGAACTATATTCTGAAACATACACAAACACGCATACAAGCCAAACACGAAATAATGTTATCGTTAATTAATGAAGTTTTACAACCAGTGACATGTCACCAGCTAATGCCAGAGCGATGATATATGAGAAGATTTGTTTTTCTAACAATTGCCTAATACTCGAGTTTGAAGTTAAAGCAAACAAAGAAAAGCGTCCATTGTTGCCTTACTAGACTATAAATATATCTGCACTGGTTCAGTCCAGTGTACAAATTAACTTCAGTTTCACGTACAAAAATTTTATTATTCAAATTTCTCTTGTTTTCCTCTTCACAATAAAACTTTTAACACAACAAAACAAAGGAAAGTAATCTGAGAACGAAAACAGGAGTTATTTTATGCTGCAGACGTAGAGACTATATATACAAACGTACCGCGTTGTTGATCATACTTTCGTATCTCCCCACACAGATGACAAAGCTGGAATTTAGGACATACATTCCTTTATGTGGAACGATCAATTCATACTAATTATCACTATAGCTTGGAGGTTTCGAATCGAATTAATTACATTAAATGCATCGTAAACCACATAAACCGAGCTCCCTCAACAGTTAAGAACGGATTGGGACCTAGACGTAGATGCACGCCACACAGGAATCATAACTGTACAGTAGTTACGTAAACAGAAGAAATTACCTATCTAGTACTTTACTTTAAAAATAGTTGAATTCCGCTTGAATCACTTCAAATATTTCACTCTATTGACGGCATATTTATACATACTAGTTGTACCTAAACCTGAATTCTTAATGCTGTGCACGAAAAAGTTTATAAAGAGGGTGAGCTAACTAACTCACTGGCTCTATCGAATTCGTAGGTTCATGTCCACGCGGACATAAGCCCTCCATACATCCCTATCCAGAGCTAATGTTTTCCAATCATCCGCTGTATAATCTTCTTCTTCATCTCTTCTTCTTAAACATAATTTGTAGGATTTTCATCCTGTTAATTTCCAAAATCACTCCTCGGAAGAAGACGTATTGGATGTGCATTCATTGTCTATCCATCTCTTGGCTGGTATTCCTCTTGTTCTTTTCCCGTCCATTGGTCTATCTTCTTTAGCTCTTTTTGCAAGTCAGTTTTCTTCCATTCTTTCTATATGACTCTATATATAATCTACTTCCCTCAAATCACGATTAATGTTATTTCTCACCTCATTATTGGTCTAACAACAGAGAGTTTCTCTTGTGGTTTTCCTACAAGAAGATCCCATGCCCCTCTTTCATTCCCCATTCACGCCACATGTCCTGCCCATCGCAACCTATGTGTCCCAACTGTTCTTATTATATCTGGTTTCCTATGAAGATCATGTAGCTCACTACCATGAAGTCTTCTCCATTCGTTCATCTCTCTTTGGTCCGAAAATTTTCCTAAGAACTTTATTCTCATATTCTCGTAATCTTTTCTCTCCCCTCTAAGTAAGCGTCCATGTTTCGCATCCATAGGGTGAACAGAGTATTAAAATATTGTGCATACCTCATTCAAGTGTTAATAAACAAATATACGTTCCTGATTCATTTGCCAATGATGAATAGGAACATGACAATTATATCAGTGTCATAGAAGATTGCTTCAATATATAGTCAATGTACACCAATACCTGAAGCCGCCCTATCAAATGTTGTTCTTTGAAGGCGTTTCTTGAATTACAATGCCTCTCAATTATTATCTTGAAGCTCATTAGTGTATACCCCAGCCACTGATTTTCCGGCCCTGACGTTTTCACGACAGTGTTGCCGATATGGTTATTCAGTGGGAGGGGACGCTTTATGTATGCGGTTAGCAGACATACAGCTGACAACATCTCAGCAATTTCAAACCTTACTATCGCGCTATAGCTGCATCAAGAGCAGTGATTGGTTGTGGCAGACGTGTACTCTTACGTCAACCATTTCCTAATTGGCAGTAGAGGGCGAGTTTCTCCCTTTACCCCTCGTATAACCTAAACTTCAGAGCGGGAGATCGAGTGGCTGTAGTGTAACCATTTAGTTTTTTTTCTTAATCTGGACACAACAAAATAAGAAGTAATGTGATTTATTGAGATTTATTCGAAAGAAAGGATATAAATTTTCATTTAAATTGCGAACGGGCCTCTTTGGCAGTACGGTCTACGTAAATATTCTGCTCCATTAATTAAACAAAATATATACATATACATAAAAAATACATACATGGCTACACAACTACACTCATATATGAAAGGCATAAAAACAGTGAATATATGTAAGTCTACGTCTACAGTACATACACAATAATACACATCTACACTCATACATAAAAATATCATGTGTATAGATATAAAAATCTCTCACTTTGTACAATAATATAAAACTAGTTACAGAACATATTTAAAAAAAGAACACACACACGCGCGCATACCACCTTACTCCCGCAAACATCAAATGCACTACAAGATTATTCAACTAAGACTACTTATTATATAACACAATTGAAGATCGGAAACAAATACCACATTGATGTTAGCGTGTCCATAATATGTGTATCAGATTCATATTTAATGTTCGAAAATACGATCACATTTCTCCATTATTCCACGAATTGTCATGACTACATCTAAAAGAGAGAAGAAAATCGCACTGTCTAATTCTCTTATTTAAGATCCTACATACCTCGATTCCCAATTATTTATCATCCCGTTTCCAGTATCTATCCTCAAACCGTAACTTAAATACAAGATCACAACATAGTCTCTTGCTTAATATACCGCAACATAGGACATCACATCACTCCGTGTCATATACCATCTTCACTTCTCGCAACTGGAATTCTCTACCACCAGAAATAAGGGGCTGCCGGACATTGACATCTCAAACCGTAACTTAAATACAAGATCACAACATAGTCTCTTGCTTAATATACCGCAACATAGGACATCACATCACTCCGTGTCATATACCATCTTCACTTCTCGCAACTGGAATTCTCTACCAACAGAAATAAGGGGCTGCCGGACATTGACATCTTTTAAAAGAATTCTAAATTTGCTCTAACCTCGACTTCATTATTACCCAGTGTAAGGTATATATATTAATTTCTCGTATAACTCGTATAACTTATCATATTTATATTATTATTGTTATTATTATCGTATCATTATTATTACAACCCTATAAAATGTTGTTTGTACATGAAATTTACTTTGCTACATTTATTGTATATTTAACTGTTTATAATTAGTATAGTGTATATCTATATTTGTCAAATATTTATTTGTATTTGTGCTGGTTGAGTGGAAGAGAGGGCCTTATGGTCTTAACTCTGCCAGAATAAATAAAGTATTATTATTATTATTATTATTATTATTATTATTATTATTATTATTATTATCATATATGTTCCCTCATTTATCTCCAATTAAATAAAGTACATTTCTCCTATGTGTACTAATTCTCTCTCTCTCTCCCTCTCTCTCTCTCTCTCTCTCTCTCTCTATCTATCTATCAATCTATATATCTCTCTATTTACCATTGATAACCTCTCCTTTTGTAGGTACATTTACGTGCACCATGTCAATCGGCCATTAAAGGGACACGACCGCCGAAAGAGGATTTGAAACTCTGCAACACATACTTTGGTATATGACCACACAAGGCAATGAAGCGGCCGCCCGGATGAGAGTACAGCTCAATCCCAGGGCTACCTGAGAGAGAGCAAGAACATTTAAGACAAGACACGCCATCAATTCATACGTTTTTACTAAACAAACCTAAAATTATATGGATTACTGTGATTGTTTAGATTATGTTCCGAGACCATTTCGGCGTTAATGGTACCTGGCATTTATATAACAGGTGAGAAAATTCTCCGAAAAACCTTAACCCAGAAAAACTTGTGCCGACCGGAGTTCGAACTCGGGCCCGCTGCATGCGAGGTAAATGACGTTAGCTCGAGATCAATGCAGTCGATATTCTAAACTAAATACCATATATTTTATTATTTTTATACACCAAATAACAAATAAAGTTCGAGCTTAAAGTATATGAAACTTCATCCAAGTACGTCTTCTTTACCAGAAATTATATGTTTGACGAACATAGAATAAAATATTTAAATCAACTTAAATCCTCATTCTTGCTGCCCCGTCGACGGTATAAATTTCAAGAGCTTCTATGGATTATTCTAGTGCAGCTTCAGATACAACATTTGACCGATCTCTAGAGTTTAATATATTTCTATGCTTCCTAACATACGATGCCTGATACTCAGAGTACGACAGAGATAAAATCGGTCGAAACAAATAAGTTACAGTCATTCACTACAGGTCATCCATTATCTGGTAATGAAATGAATAAAAGGGCATTGTGGTATTAATGAAAATGAGTCGGAAGATTCCTTCGCCTAAAATGAGATTATGTTACCCTGGAAAATTGAAAGAGAAATATCCTACTAGTATATAAAGTACATGAACTAGGATAAAAGTGAAAAGTTTAAAAATTGAAATCGGACTTCAAAAAATATATTTTTAAATTCAAACTGAAAAGCGAAAATTAAGCATCATTTATTGTTTTCGCAGTCGGAGGCGAATCGCTAATTCGCCTGGACTGCAAAAACAAGTTTTTTTTTCCCCCAAGTTTAAACAATTCTACGAAGATTTTTAGTTGGGGTCTGTTTATTTTTTTTATTTTACTCTTTCTGTCTTCTTGAATTCAATGACTAACTAGATTATTTTTAATTAGTTACTTAGTAAATCCGTTAAATAATGTGGAAGAAACAATGTTTACCGTGGTACTGATTCTAATTTAAGGTGTGTGTTTCAAAAACGGGCTAATAACAACGAAACGGTTTAAGGAACTTCATCTGAATCTTAAAAGATCTATTGCGTGGTACCTTCTGTATAAGGTCTGCGAATTACATTTTTCATTCTCCCTTTTTAAATCTTCCCAGCCATTTTAGTTTAAAAAACTAACATACGGCACACTTAAGGTAAACAAACATCGTTTGATGCATTTCATCATCAACATCGTCATTGGCTTATTTAGACCTTGAGGACCGATTCCCTCAGTCAGAATTTTAACTACTCACCTTCTTGATCCGCCAACAAGTCGTTCCTGTGCGCTGATAAATTAAAGAGTGTCGGGTGATTTTTGTCCATCCTCAAAATGTGTTCTTACCATTTTTCCCCGGTTAAAGGTTAATTCAATTTATAAATTTGCAGTTTATTTAGGTTGTAGGATTACTGATTTCTTCTCTAATACTAAATCCAGCGATTTCAAAAAGTTCATCTCTGCGTTCTCGATTTTAGTACCCTCAAATCTAATGTGTGCCCAATTTTCATAGCCATATGTAAATAATGATGTCGCCATCATTTTATAGAATTTGTTTTTGATATTTTTTTTTTGTTATACACTGCTCAAAATAATTAGAGGAACACTTGTAATAAATTGAATAAGTAATTGGTTTTTAAAGCTGTGATACTGAAAGTTGGACAATATGTAAATTGAATTATTCATTTTATCATTGGATACAAATTTTAAAGATCCATGGCCTAAATACAGAGAAATTACCTCAAATAACAAATATAGAGATTTTTTTTTATTTTGGAAGGCACTGGCCACTTCTAATTGGTAAGCTTCCTGATGTTGCTATAGTGACGAATGTTGATTATTGCCTTGTTTATTGAAGTCTCTGACAAAATGAGGCATTTAAATGAGTTTGAAGTGTATCATGTTCTACATCTTTTACGGCAAGGTCAATCTCCGCGACAAGTGGCTAGAGAGCTTGGGGTTTCTCCTTCCGTGGTGTCCAGGTTACGCAACAGGCACAGAGAGACAGGTCAGTATTGTAGAAGACGTGGCCAGGGCCGTAAATTTAAAACAAGCCCCCAGGATGACAGATACGTTGTTCTTTCTGCTCTTCGACAGCGTACAAAAACTGCAAAAGGCCTGCAGAATGACCTTTATATGACTTCTGGAATCCGGGTTTCAGACCAAACCATAAGGAACAGATTAAGGAAAGAGAATATTCGTCCAAAGAGGCCCGTTAAAAAACCACGCTTAACAAATGGGCATAAGGTAGCATGACGTACGTATGCTGAAAACCATGGTGATTGGAACCTGAAACAGTGGGAGTCTGTGCTCTTCTCGGACGAATCCAGGTATCGTCTTACACGTTGTGATGGTCGATTGAGGGTGTGGGGACGGCCAGGAGAAAGATTTTCTGCAGAGGCTGTACAGGAAATTGACAGATTCGGAGGAGGTTCCATAATGGTGTGGGCCGGAGTTATGTACAACAATCGTACGGACCTTGTACTTGTTCCCCAGCGACTGAATGCTGCCCGGTATATCGAGCACGTTCTGGAAGAGCATGTAGTACCTGCTGGCATTGGAGTAGGCCCTGGATTTCTGTTTATGCAGGATAATGCCAGGGCACATTGTGCGGCTGTCACCAGGGATTTCCTGAGGAGGAGTAATGGAGTGGCCAGCGGTCAGCCCAGACCTCAACCCTATTGAACACTTGTGGGATCTTCTAGACAGGAAGATCAGGAACCGACATCAAGCTCCACAAACTCTGTAGCAACTTGGAGATGCTCTGAAGGAGGAATGGGAGAATAACCCGAAAGAGGAAATCCAGAATCTTATTGGGAGCATGCCACGAAGGTGCCAAACTGTCATCGAATGTCGTGGAGGCCATACACGATACTAACTCTATATAACGAGTGTTTAACTTTGAAAAATAAGCACAAGAATCAATTGCTTACATAACGGAATTATTTGAAATGTTAATTGTCAGTGTTATTCATTTGTTTTTTATTGACATGAGCAATAAATAAATAAATAAATTACCACAAATAATGTACTTTATTAATTTCATGTTTGTACCTTTATCCAATGAAAAAATATTTGCATATATCATAGTGTTCCTCTAATTGTTTTGAGCAGTGTATTTTTCAATATTCGTCTAATTGTTCCACATATGTGTCGGAATTTGCTTAATTTGTTTTCTAAATCATTTATATAGTTTGATTAGTCAAATTCAGTACAGTAGTTTTTTGAGCTGCAAACGAACATCTAATATACATAAATACATACATACATAACAAATTTTAGCTCACTGAAAGTATCAGAACGCGGACATACGCTCTCCATATACCCCTATTTAGAGCCCATTTTTTACCAGACATTCCCTGTATAATCTACTTCCTCCAAATCATGAATAATATTATTCTCCAACGTAATCCTTGGCCTGTCTAATGGGAGCTTTCCCCTTGCTTTTCTACAAGAAGTCCCCTACCTCTCTTCCATTCTCTATTCGTGACACATTTCCTGTCTATAGCAGTAAATGATATGTAACTTTTATCATTACATCTGGTTTCCCATAAAAAAAATGTAGATCATTGGTAGTTTCCTCCATTCACTGAATTTTAAGTCACGCTTATACAGTTATATGTTGCCAAATAACTATTTTTTTCTCTACTTATTTAAATGTATACAATGCCATTAATAATTTTTCTTGTTTTTTATATATCTTGTACACATTGTATGTAATTCGTTAAATCTAGAGTAAATCAGAATACATTACAAATAACAATTGTATTGTATTTATAACATGTAATCGTTTACGTTTATTGTAATTTAGATATAATACTGCTTTTTTTTACTTTTTAAAAACTGGTTGAGTGGTAGACAAGGCCTTAAGGTCTTAACTCTGCTCCTGCAGGAATAATTTTCAGCCTTACATTTTTATCGGGTAAACAGTCCTGTAATTGTTCGTCCATATGCCCGGACCACGAATCGCATAGTAAAAGTGAATCCATATCAATGTTTTCACTGAACACATGTTTTAAGAATATTTTCAAATGTTCTTTTGTCATTTTTCCACTGGCAATACAGTCGACATACACATTTGGAGGTGTATTCTGTTATATCTTCTTCTGAACTTTGGGCCCAAGTTTGTTTCCAGTAGGTTCTTGAAAACAGAGGTATAACCTCTGCCCACACATTGAAATAAGAACGTCTATCGTGTAAGAATGTGCAGTTCCATGTAGGTTTTGAATTGTAGCAACAGTGAGCTTTTAGCCTTTGACTGCCAGTGTTCTATTTCCTGTCATTTCATAATTAAATTGACTTTGGTCACAGTTCCACACATTTTTGTTTGTATGCAGTTTTCTTGAATGGTCTGATTAACGTCTCTTACAAAATTTATTTGCATTTTCAATAGTTTCAGTTTCGTTTTCAATACCATTGAGAGTGACAAATTTGGTATTTTTCCTTGAAAAACTATTGTTTTCTTTTTTAAAATTTGATATGAATGTATTTGAAGCTTTAAATTCATTCAAGCCCAATTCCTTCGCTAGAAAAAGAGCCCACGATTGTAAATGCCAATAGTGCACTCTCAATACCCGATCTCGAGAATTTCGAAACTTATTAAGGATGTACTCTTTAATTTGGGCGATTTTGTAGGGGTCCCTGTTTTTTAATTGTGAAACTAGATAAGATGTTTTATTTTCAATATAATTCAAAACTGTTCTTACATTTCTGTTATTAATTAATGATGGCCATTTTTTTTTATTATTTGTGAATAGGACTTTGGGCCAGATTTACCTGACATCCTATATTCATAAATGTTTTCCAAAGTTTCTTCAGAATAGGCAGACAGTAAGTTAGGATGTTTAGGTTTTTTAACAGGAGACGGCTCAAAGCTACTTGAATTGTCACGTTCCTCACTGGAGTCGTTGGCAATTTCAAAGTCTTCGCAACATCCAGACTGTGTGATCTTCTGACTGCAAGTAGCATAGTCTTCGAAATCTAAAGTATTTTCATTAACGTCCTCTAATCCATTCCAATATTTTTGTTCTATAATTTCTGCCAGAAATTACGCAAACTGTTCACCCTCCAATTCCGTTTCTTCGTGTTTTCAAATGTTTCCTGAACTATAGATTCTAACGTAGTTAAGACGTAAAATGGATTTATTATGCCCATTTTATTCTTTTGATGAAATATTTTATGGACTCACAAGACTATTACCTGTAACTCTGCCAGAATAAACAAAACAATATTATTATTATTATTATTATTATTATTATTATTATTATTATTATTATTCCTTCCAAGTATTAGGCCAAGGCCTGTTACGATCCTATAGAAAATTTTCCCTCCAGCTTCTTCCGGAAAATTCTCGTATAAGACTTGAAAGCATAATAATAGTCCCTTCGATTGGTTGCTGGCCAAAGGAAGGCAAGACCAGTGATGGGCCTGCCATCTTATAGCCTCTGGTCAGGCCTTTCTGGAGAAGAAAAGAAAATAATGGAAAGAAGAAATGGAAGAAAGGGTAGATTCCCTAGCCCTCGGATGCCCTAATAGCGTCGGGGTCGAAAAAACAAGAGTTAACCAAGAGAGGTTAGATAGTAAAGTTAAAAGAGTGCAAAACACAAGTAAGTGGAAGAAATGTTTTGCTCGGCTTGGGCACCTTGTGGTCGCCATCCACATATCCCCTAGATGAGGACCCCTGAGGGATATTATTATTAAATGTATACATTTACGTGTAAATATACTGTTATGTCTTAAAAAATATTAATTTACACCACAAATATGCCAATTAATAAATGATCATAAACAAATATTCTATTGTACTTTCAATTTAGAGATGTTATGTTTAAACAGAAACTATTAGTATATACTGAGCGGATACTCGACTGCGGGAGTGGGAGAAAAAAAAAAATTGCACTCCGGTGCGCTACACTTCAAGTAACCGTGCCGCTCCGTTGCAATGTTTATTTCGTTAGTTTATCTCTCTCTCTCTCTCTCTCTCCTCTCTCTCTCTCTCTCTCTCTCTCTCCCTGTCCCTTTTCTGTTTTTCCGTCGTTCACCACACTATCATTTTCTATTTTTATATGTTTATTTTATTTTTTTCCAAAAGTTTTACTTATATATTTTGTCATGTACCGATGCCAAGCATTTATTATTTTTTTCTTGTTTCTTATTTCATATTAAATATTATGCATATTATTGAATTTGCAATGAAATGACACATATCACGGTGATCAGTATCCTTCATTCAACATATCCTCCAATTTTTGTTACAATCCAACTGGTCCAACATAAGTATTTCCCTTATCAGTAACTAACTCTAATTAGCTCACTGGCACTATCGAACCCGTAGGTTCATGGCCGCACGGACACAAGCTCTCCATACTCCCTATCCTTAGCTAATGTTTACCAATCATTCCCTGTATAATCTATTTCCCTAAAATCAAAGTTAATGTTATACTCCCACCACATTCCTGGTCTACCAACTGGGCGTTTTCCATCTGATTTTCATACAAGAAGCTTTCATGCACGTCTTTCATTCTCCGTTCGTGCCACATGTCCTGCCCTTCGTAGTCTACAAGACTTAACTGTTATTATATCTGGCTTTCTATAAATACCATGTAGTTCACTGCTACGTAGGCTTCTCCATTCACCTGTCTGTTCATCTCTCTTTGGTCCAAAAATTTTCCTATAACTTTATTCTCAAATACTCTTAATGTCCTTTCCTCCCATAAAGTAAGAGTCCATGTTTCGCATTCATATAACATAACTGGTAGATTAATAGTTTTATATATTTTCAGTTTAACGTTTTTTGAATGGAGTCAAGAGTCTCTGTTTCACATAATAGCACGCATTTCCAGAATAGAGCCTATGTTTAATTTATTTGTGCATCTCATTTCTATTTGTGATTATTGTTCCTAGGTATTTGAATTCAGCTATTTTCTCAAAACTTCCCTTATTTGTCTTTAGCTGTCGATTTCCATTATATAATGCATTTCTACGTGTGACCATATATTTAGATTTATTGATATTTACTTCCAGTCCCAATCTCTTAGTGTTACTCAATAAGGATATCTCTAAGTATGAGATAAAATTAATGTTTTGATGCTAAATAAAAAAAAATGTCTTAGGAGTGAGAACATTACATAAATAGGATTTATTCTTCGTTATTTAATTAATTATTGGATTGAATTGTTCTCAGTAAAAATAAATGCTATGTGAAAGGAAAAAAGTAACATGTGCCTTGTAGGAAATTGGCGTTGAGAGATGTTTTGCTTCAACCTTATGATGTGGCCATTCAATAAATTGACTCGCACTGAGTGCTCCTTCGTGCAGTCTGCCGGTGAAAAATGAGAACGGTGCCAATACTGCTACGAGATACCTGGCTGTTACAAATAGTCGAGCGCCTGTCCGTCCACAGTTCCTTCCTCAGAGTCCATTACAATCTAGGCAAGGGGTTAGGAGGCAATGGACGACTTCAACTAATCTGGGAACGTCTCAAGTTTCAATTCCTTCTATGGCAATGAATTTTGTTACAAATGAATCTCAATTTACTTTAGCAAGTACCCATGATTTTGGTAAATACTTGCTATCATATTAGGGACTGTCAATCATAATCATTATTTGAATCCAAATTAACTGATATCTTAAGTTCCACACGATGGAAATATTAACTGCGTAACAATTATATTCAGCATTTTGTATATACCTATAAATTTAACATGTTCCAATACTGTTATTGTATTGGAAGATGTTAAATAACATCGTTCATTACTTATAAAAAAGTGGTAGTGCAAAATTCTCAAATATAGATACTTCTAAATGAAGCAGGGCGTTGGCGATGGCAGTGTCATCTACCTGACAGCGGACGAAACGAGAATTATAGATTTGTATATGTGGAAAGAATTGTTAGTGTTCGTGCCAGGTGTGGAATGGCATAGTGGGCTGCACAATAGTCTGGAAAACTAGAGGCCCACGGTTCGATTCCTGGTTCACACATTATTTTTTCTTTTCACAATATCATTATAATATTACCTATAAATATTCATCTAGGAAGCGTAACTTACTTAATTTTATTTTATATTATTTTTATTTTATTTTATTCCATGTTTTGTTAGTATTAGCTAATATTTAGATCATATCTCTATTGTCTTAGGATATATTTTAATAATGTTTTAAAATTGTAATCCATCCATCCATAGTAATTCTGCCCGAGGGCAGGTCTTTCACTGCAATCATAGCATTTTCATGCTATGCTTTGCAGCTTTACTAGGGAATTGTAGGTGTAGTAGATTCCCGTTGCTTTCCACACCGGTGAAGAATGATAATGATAAGGATGATGATGATGATGATGATGACCTATGATTTCGGGGACCCTTTGGGCCTTAATGTTTTCCTGACATTTGTCTTACAGGTGAGGAAAAACCTCGATAAAAACCTCACCCAGAAAAACTGCCCCGACAGTGGATCGAACCCGGGCCCGCTGCGTCACAAGGCAGCACGCTACATAGAGACCACAGCGGTGGACTAAAATTGTAATAAGTATGTAATATTTGTACGATTTGACCTTTCGCTTGTTAAGTGGAAGAGAAGGCCATATGACCTTAACATCGCCAGCTTAAAAATTATTATTATTAATTATTATTATTATTATTATTATTATTATTATTATTATTATTATTTGGACCAATGATAGATGAACAGACATGTGAATTGAGACGACTACATAACAATGAACTATGTGATCTCGAGGACAACGATCGGCAGGATATGTGGCACGAATGGGGAGTGAAAGACATGCATGGACGATTCTTGTAGGAAAACCAGAGGGAAAATGCCCAGTTGGTAGACCAAGAATGATTTGAAGGAAGTAGATTATACACGGAATGATTGGAAAACTTTATCTGAGGATAGGGAAGTGTGGAGAGCGTATGTCCGCGCGGCTATGAAAATACGGGTTCGATGGTGCCAGTGAGTTAGTTAGTTAGTTATTATTATTATTATAAAAGATTTAGTGAACATGTCTGCATTAAGTTAAATTGAATTACATTGAAATCATAAAATTTGAGATTGCACACTAAAAAGTCTTAAACGCTATATCAACACTAATATATTTATATACCGGTACTGTACATACAGCTTCGAAAATTATAAGTCGATTGAGATTAAAAAAATAAGCTTCATTTTTACTTTCCATTTAAATGAAGTTGTCTTCATAAAGTTGTTATTAAAATTGCATTACTTATTTAAATAAGTAATGCATTTTTAGTATCACTCCACACCTTGAAATTTACTACTTACTCAAATTAGCGGTTAACAGTCACATTCAAGAATAAATACCATCATTTGTATGAGGCACATACATACATATAAATAAACTGATAAGTGATAATTAATTTTAACGTTAGACATATTTATTTGCTAATTCCGAAGGTATTAAGTTTTTTTTTGTAGAATCCATGAAAAAAATTGATTTAACCTTCATAAATGACCACGGCAAGAATACCAGCTAAACCTTGCCTCTAGGAGTCGGGGTTAGCGTGAAGCAAAGATTAATCACTCTAACCGCCGGCGTTTTCTATTTTTCGCAACTAAACTCGGAATACTCCTATTTCATTCAAATAAAAGTAGAAATATATACTTCAAAGAGAAAAAAACAGTGAAATCCAACCATCATAAGCGGTTAATTATAAAGCCATCATTTAAAAATATCACTAGCGGGGCGCCATGTTTGTTTTCTTGCAACAAGACTCGCATGTAACATTTTAATAACAACTGTAATACCGACTTCGATAATTAGCACAATCGAACTATTAATAGTGAGGGTAAACCTGAAAGCAGAAGTATTGATAAAAGACTTGCAATGCCCTACCAGGTATAATTTTCGTGTTCCCGCAATGAAACAAGATATATACGGTATAATTACCATAAGTAATGCCACGCGTGATTTCCAAATTATCGATAAATTCACGACTCCGGAATCTCCTGAACATTTTGCAAATAAACCCTTCGCAATCGGATCAACGGTATGGTCACGCATAAAATACAAACAAACAAACAAACAAACAAACAAACATACAAACAAACAAACAAACATTCATTCATTCATTTTAGACATTAAATATATATATATATATATTTCAAATACCCCAGGTTGTCATTTCGATATTTTTAGTTTTCTCTACTGGCATGGCGTACTTGTAATCTACTTCTGTGGTTGGGGCGCCTGGAAAGTGGGTTTACGATGCCCCGATGATATGAGAGTTGATGATGGTAATTATGCGCCAGGAGAGGCTTAAACTAACTTAAGCTAATTAAACGAACATGATACTGATGATAATGATGGCCAGATGGTGTTCAGGGACCGTTTGGGCCTTAAATTTTCCTGATATTTATCTTACAGGCGAGGAAAAACCCGAAAGAAACCTCACCCAGGAAACTTGTCCCAACCGGGGATCGAACCCGGGCCCGCTGTGTGAAAAGGTAGCACGCTACCTCGAGACCACAAGCAGTGGACGTAAGTAACAATATTAAGTCTTTCAATTGAAATACTTTCTGTGAAAATAATAAAATATTTATTATTCCTAAACTACAGTTATGCAGTACGAGAATCCTCAATGAATGAAAAATATAGCGAAAAAAGAAGACTAATATTTCTTTAAAATATTGACGTGTTCCATGCATTTAATTTATTGAATTAACGGATAAAACAATGATTTTATGAATGGTGTGTCAACTTTAAAAACATATTTCGTTCCATTAATCTTGCAACTTTTCCTACTCAAACAAAGGCGCGCACTCTTTCCCATGTTGAGTTTGCGATAAAAATTTATACTGAATATCAGCCATCTGCATATAAAATTTATACAAAAACACAAAGAATTTGAGTTATAAAGTAGCTGTAAAATTTCCAATGTAGCAAATCATGAGAGAAGAGCCATGCTAAGAGGCAATTCTGTGTAAAGTGTTATATAAAAGAATGATAAAGCACTGCAGCTATGAAGATGCTTACATAGCCTATGTAAAAACACGAAGGCAAACAGAATCTCAATAATAATTACTTCATCCCTGTGTTTCTTTAACGGTTTCCACGCTTTTACATATACTTTCTTCGTTTAGTGCAGAAATCGAAAGGCTAGGTATGTAGGCTACATAGTGTTAAAAATACCGACATTTGTTTTATACGCTAAAGTTAGAAATACATTTAGACGGAAATTCTGTTAACATAAACCGAAATAGACTCTAGTCTGTTTATTAAATTTTTATCGCAATATATTTCTGAAACTAATTTTACTAAAAATGAAATGCATTTAATGAATAAAGATTTTAAATTTAATTGTAATATTGACACTAGCAATATTTCACTACAAAATTTAGATGCAGAATGTGAACTGATTTTAAAAGATAACAATGCATTATTTGGACATGTTATCGTTGAGTAAGAAAAATATCCTCTCACAAAAATTATCAATGATTGTAGGAAACAGTACTACTGCATATATTGTATAAACAGATAGCTAAAGATATAAAAGAGAAAACCTTAAATAATAATATTGTTCTGACACGCCCAGATAAAGGCCAAATTTTAATAGCTTTAAACACACTACTCCTTGCACGACAGGCTTAGAAGGCCCTTAGCCAACCAGCCGGCTGCTGGCCTCACATCCAAATATGTCACTCACAGTGGTAAATGATCATACAGCCAGTGTAGCGGTGACATGTGGTCAGCATGTTGTGTCCCCAGCCGTTATAGCTGGTTTTATCAACCTGGAACCGCTACTTATTTTAGCTACCCAAATGCCTCACGATGCTGGGTGGGCACCGGTCCAACATTGGCCGAAATACCATGAGAAAAATGTCATCCCCATGGAGACGCGAACCGGTGCTAGCCCCGTAGCTCTGTGCCAAGACTTCCTGCCTTAACCACTCGGCTACAGCGCGGGACAATAGCTTTAAATAAAGATGATTATATTTCTAAAACTTTGGATTTTCTAAATTCAGATAATTTTAAAATTGTTCACAAAGACCAAGCAGAGACGTGTCAAAAAAAAATTATAAATATTTATAAAAATAGTATAATATTTAGTAACTTCTCTGATTACTCAATAACAAAAATGAATTCCCAACCACCCTAACTTCACCACCTAGGTAATTACATAAGGAAAATTATCCTATTCAACCAGTACTATTTTTCGTAAGTTCTCCATCATACAAAATGCCAAAAAGCTCATAAATATAATTTCATTTAACACTAAGTTCAATCCAAATTACAGTATAAAAAAATCCATCCGTAGTAATTCTCCCCGAGGCCAGGTCTTTTACTGCAATCATAGCATTTTCATGCTATGCTTTGCAGCTATACTAGGGAATTATAGATGAGGTAGCTTCCCGTTGCATTCCACACCGGTAAAAGATGATGATGATGGCTGGATGATTTTCGGGACCATTCGGCCCTAAGCTTCCTGACAATTGTCTTACAGGTGAGGAAAAAACCCGAGAAAATCCTCACCCAGGAGCCTGTCCCGACAGGAAATCGAACCCGGGCCCGCTGCGTGACAAGGCAGCACGATACCTCGAGACCACAGCGGTGGACATAAAAGAATCAATCGAATTAATTGACAATATAAAAACAATTGATTTGCCTAATAACTTAATTTTAGTTTCTTTCGATGTAAAAATTTTGTTTCTCCGTGTACCCAATATTGACATAATAGAGATTGTTAATAGAATATTACTAACTAATAAAGTGAATGGTTTTGTAGTTGAAGAAATAATACACACACTTAAAACATGTTTAAACCAAAACTATTTTGAACTTAACAACAAATTGTACACAGCTAAAGATGATTTGATTATGGGTGATCCATTGAGTCCTCTTTTAGCTGAGATTTTTTTTCTTGTTATCACACCACAGTTGCAATAGCGAAATTAACGCATATTTCTTTACCAATTCATCAATGAATTGGACGATATTATGCTTCAACCGGCTGTGGGCCATTTTATAACGAGATTTTCATTTCATCTGTTCCACTGGCTCATGAAGTAAGTGTACGCACACTATTAACACCAAATCTTTTAATATACCTTATTATTAAAGATAATGTAAACGCCATCACTTCTATCGGAGATTCTTTTTTTTTTTATAGGAACGGGTATGAAATCAGATCCTCATAAGTGGTAATCTTAATTTTGCATCATGAAGCTAAGCGCCAAATGTTTCCGCTCTTAGATGTTTATGCAGAACTGTCAAAGAAGAAAAATAACGTAATATCCAGTATTGTTAGTTTGGCGGTACAATAAATAGTGAAGATTAACTTAAACTTTAAAAGTATTTTTCCCGTAACGCACATAATGAAGCATGGCCGGTTGATGCATAACGCCGTCCCATTGTAATATACAAACCTTCATAAAATCTACATAATTTAATTGTTGAAAATGTGAACACATTGTAGGGAGAAAAAAAAACTTATCGAGAATCCACCGAATGCAGTATCTACGGTATCATCGCGTTTTTATTGTTATCGACTTTACTGAAATCCAGGAGTACTGAAACTATCAATGCCATTTTTTCCTTATTTTACCCAGGTTATTGCATAAGTAATTAACAGATTTCGTAGTAGTGAGATGGTATTTCTCATCTGCATGCCGCCTCATTACGACGTAGAAGCGAAAAGAAGTTTCTTTAAACATAGACATCGGCCTTTGCAGCAATCGCCACACTTTCAAACATGTAATTAACATGCAAATTGATGCTATAAAAAGTCACGTTCGGGAGAAAACATTATTAAGAGAGAAAGGAGGACAGAGTTAGGGGAGGGGGAGAGCAGAGAAAAAAGTGTGGAAAGTATTTCTAAGGAGTTGTTGAACCATTCGCATTATAAAGAAGAAACAGGAGATGATTTGAAATTCATGCGATTTGTTATAGTTAGGACCTCTGAGTTGAGTACTCGCTCTAAAGTTAAGACATCGTGTGAAGACAAACCATGAATCTAACAGGATGTTTTTAAAACAGGTTTAATATTATCTCGTCCCGCGCCGTAGCTGAGTGAATAAAGGGTCCCAGAAAGTCTTAATCGTCTATTGTTTTTAAAGAATGCAAGTTCTCTCGGAATATATTCAATGCACTTCCGATTTTGGACGGTCCTTTATCGTCCTTTTCTGATCATTTATTTATTGTTTTCACTTTAAAGTACATTTATTTGTATAGGTTACATTTATATTGTTATGTATTAACTAGTTATATATTAGCAATACTGTATTTATGGCAGTGTGTATCTTACTCCGTCAGGTTTTTACGCCATTTCGTATGACGATACATTACCCTTGTGGCGTTTAAGTCCAAGTTTTGATTGTTTGTCGCTAAAAACTTTTAGCCGGCAACCTCAATACTTTTTAAATATTAATTTATCTATTGGCTGCAGCCGTTGTGAGTTGTTGCAGGGCCATTTTTCTAGCGCATTTTCTTCGGTGATTACAGTCCCCTTGCTGTATGTCTAGTGAACGGCAGACAAAGTAATGATGACACCGGGAAGAGCCCATTAGTCTCCATGTTTAATTCTTCAATAGAGTTTGAGAAGCAAAGTGTATTATTTTCTATATAAAAATGAATACTTGTTTGTTTGTTTGTTCGTACTTTATGCGCGGCCAACTGTTGATCCAATTGTAATGGGGCTTTTTGCTAAATGTTCAGGAGATTTCCGGGATGGACATAGGCTATAAGAGAGTTGTGATACTCAACTCCTACACCCTTAAAAATCGCCCTTTGTAATGGAAAACGCGAAAAAAGTAGATTTTTTGCGCTTTAATGGCAAACGTTGCCTAAATCATAACAATTACACAAAATTAATGTACACAGGATTGAATATCTCAAAATGCTCTACAAAAAAGTTCGCGACAGCAAATGTTTATCTCTTACGGATAACTCACAATAACCATTTTTTCTTTCATTGATGCCAAGAAGATCGAGACAAGTACGTAGATTCCTGTGCAAGCATAACAGCACATGGTGGGTATCCTTTTACGGATAACTCACAATAAAGATTTTTTTCCTTTAGCTCATTTATGCCAAGAAGATCGAGATAAGTACATTCCCGGGCTACACCGGGTAATCAGCACGGGGCATCGTAAAATAATTACGATATACATTAATAATTATTTTTCATTTTACTTATTCAACTAATCATAAGAAGTGCATTAATGTTTGTCTTTCAGCTTATTTATGTCAAGAAGAACGGGATAAGTAGATTCCCGGGTAACGTCGGGTAATCAGCACGTGGTATCTAAAAAATATAAATTTGTAATTATTTTTCCTCCCACTTATTCAACTAAACATAAAAGCACATTCATTTTCATTTATTTAGGCGTAGCAGCGCACGCCGGGTATTAGCCAGTTATAAATATTAAATAGTGTTGTAATAAACAATGTGATTGAATATTAAGCTGAAATTATAACTGAAACAATCAACATCATCGAAATATTATAAAGAGAAGAAATACCACTATTAAGATAAAAACAATTTGCTAACATTGGCGGCTCCGTGCCGCAAGCGGTTAGACGCTCGCCTCTCACCGCTGGGGTCCCGAGATCGAGACTCCGTCACTTCATGTTGGTTTGGTGATGGACGAAACGGAGCTTGGGCAGGTTTTTCAGGGGGTTTCTCCTGTTTTCCCCTGCTACAAATTTAATTACAACATTTCTCCATACTTATCTCACACTTTTCGTTTCATTTCATTCATCCGCTCCCGTGACAATACGTCAGGATTGGTCAGCCGGCACCCTTGTCGTTCACAGACTTCTATCAATATAGGGGCTTCATCTCATCTCATTCCTTTACCCGACCATTTGTTCGACACGAGTTGAGGATATTTATTTAATTTGCTAACATTAGTGGAAACCTTACGGGTTACAGTCTACTATACTTCTTTCGGCCTTAGTTTAGGTTGTAATGTAAACAGAAGCACGTGGTTGCGTTTGATTTCATTGGCCACATGAACCTAATGACATCGTTATTCAGCGGCGTAGATGAAAACATAGTTCCTTCAACAATATACATTTTATATAATATAACTACTATGTACGGACAAATTTATCGCAAAAAAATTAAGAAAGTAATAAAACATAATATAACATAAAAATTATAATGGTGAACAGTAAATATAAATTTATATACATTTAAATTTAATACCATTTCGCTCAGACGAAGAGAGATATTCAGTTATTCCAACATAGCCACTCGTGTTGATTACGTTAAACATCAGAGACGGAAACCTTTGAAAAGTGGTGATAATAATTTTTAAAATACTTGTAGATGCTTGCGACTTTAGTAAGTTATAGTTTTTGCCAAAACTTTAGAACCTCCTTATCAGGAAATACCTTGGACTCGCCCCTTCTCTTTTCCACTCATAAATTCCAGTGCACAAAAGGCAACCCTTCTTATGCTGCCTTTAAATACCTGTACAGAAAAGCAACGAATTGTCCTGCAATATGATGCTGAAATGCGTACAGTAAAAGATTTGAAATTATCGCTAATAGCCGACTTGATGTAGTGGTGTGAGGCAAAGTTCTTAAGTACTTTGACAGCAAGTCAAATGGCGCGTAGAATAGTACCATCGCTTCACCAATCACAGATGCATGTGGAAGGATACCTTTTGTGACTTTGTTTACAGTACAACATATACTAAGGCCGGAAGCAGTAGGCTATAGCTACTCTACAGTAGAGTATGTGTAAAAACCGGTAACTAATCACATTACTGCTTTTGATCAGCTGACTAGTTGCTTCACTGTCAGTGGTTGTCGTCAAGGTTACGGAACAATAGATACACGTCACATTTACATGGGATGTTATGGTATTGCCAAGTTTACCCTTGTACTACTACCAGGGTTCTCACGTACGTTTTTCGAAATAATCTCTAACGCCAAGATTGTTTCTCTGCTTTCCTGAATTCATAGTCTACCGACTCCTCCGTGGCATTATGACGCTTATGTTCACAGATAACACCACACTGTGATAATATTCCAACTGATTCATCCACAACATAAGAAAATAGGCTACTGCATTCACAACGTGTAGCGGACCCGCCAGAAATCGAGTAGCTGTGGCCATGCCCGATTTTAGAACGGCTCAACTGTAGTCTCGAAGAGAACGTAAACTCGTTCTTGTTTACACCAGATTTGTTAATCAATTTTATTGTAATTTTTACACAGATTACACTGGTCAACATGATTTTTGTCTCATGAGTACCAATACTTGTATTTAATGCAGTTTTTTTTTATCGTGTTTTCAAATATGTATTCGGAATTTCTCCATCACCCTCAGTTTTTTTTATTTAAATTTTGAATTAATGGATTTAAATAATTATTTTTTTAATAAACCTAGATTTCTTCCCAGAGAATCTTGGCGCAGTGAGCGATGAGCACGGGGAATACTTTCATCAGGAGATTTCAGCTATGGAAAAGAGATATCAAGGAAAATGGAATCCTAATATGCTGACCGATTATTGTTGGACCATCAAGAGGGATGCTCCACAGGCGAAATATAGCAGAAAATCGTCATTTCGTACTTTCTAGGTGAGTCCGAATTTTCGAATATTGTGAAGTTTCGAATGTACAAAATATTAAAGTGTTTGCGTCTCTCGGAAACCTTGCGTGATGAAGAAAAGCTGACATCAGATTTGAATTCAGGAGAAAAAAATACTATCAGAATCACATATTTTTTCTTTCTGAGGCAAAAAAAAGTTTCTTTTTGTTGCTCAATGTTATTTTATATATGGTTTCAACCATGTAAATGAGATAGAAAATTAAATATTTTCTGGAATTATGAAAATAGTATTACCGGTATATGAAAACCTGGTAAGTATTCCTTTTAAGAAAGATTCCAATGCTAAATTGTGTAAAATGACTTCTTAAATAACCCTTAAATATTAGAAATAGACAAAATTAAGTGGAAGCTGAGAAAAGGTCCATTTAAGAGGCAGTCTTAGTTTTAGTAATAGAGAGAAGTCGGATCCCCTTAGATCAATATTTCCTAACGCATTAAAATTTCAGTATTGAACATTCGCTTAAACATGATCAATATAGGGCTATCTGGAAATTATTTGAATATTTCAGATACCACGTTTTGAGCAAGGAGATCACCGAGCGTGAGAATTTAATGACACCCCCGTATACAGGAAGTACATGAATATGTAAAAATAATATTCGTCGGAGAGATGAACAAGAAATCAGAGAAGAACATAACGATGAACAAATACTTACAATAAAATGTGGCTTAGAAATTAATATTTTACGTTCATGATAACAAAATCTATGTGTTAATTAAAGCGATTCTTTCCTCTGTTGTTTAAATTAATGAATGGGTATCAGATAGCCTCTGGATCAGAGGTTCGTGGGTCAAGATTGGACATTTTCACGGAGCTAAATCTTTATATGTCTTTTTTCGATTGAAAGTAAAGCCATGACTCTCCTACCACAGACTTACGGAACAAACATATAATTTTACACTCAGTTTTGATACACGATGGCAATGAAATAAGACAAGTTTCTCATGCCCAATATCTGGGAGATGTAAAAAAGATCTCAAGGTTAAATTCCTAGCATTGATTCGGAAAGATAATGACTTACATGTGAAAAAGTCGTTAGATAAATTACTCTTCTCTCTCGATAACTATTTATGCTAAATAAATGGTCATGGATATTAAAAATATTCAACCCACGAAAGGAAAAACAAATATTCCATATTATATGAAAAGCAATTATCTATCTCACTGGCACTTACCGAACCCGTACACTCATGGCTGAGTCGACGTAATATCTCCATACATCCCTATTCTGAGCTAATGCTTTCCAATCATTCCCTGTATAATTATCTTCCCTCAAATCGTGGTTAATATTATTCTCCCACTTCATTCTAAAACTTTCTTAGTTTAAGAACAACTTAGAGAATTGACTGTTCTGTTATTTATATATTTACGTTATGTTCACTTCTTGTTTTTATTTTTTAATTATTGTTCTCATTTATTTTGTCGTTTAAGGGAAAACATCCGGTTTCATGTAAGCCTATTTCTTTTTATGCTAAAGTTCAGCTATAAATGATTCCACTTTATTATTATTATTATTATTATTATGGTTATTGTTATTACATAAACAATTAAATTGGTATGGCTATTTACGACGAATACAAGAACAAATGCTATCCAGAAAAATCATTGGATTGTTGTCCACCTGGAAGAAGAAAGAAAAAGGAAGATTTCGAAATTCATGGATGCAAGAATGAGAACTGCAAATGAGAACAAGAGGACTGGAGGACATGGACTGTCTGGATGGGGACGAGTGGAGATGGAAAATAAAATTTATGAAATGTGTGTTAACATTAAAAATCTGTATATAAGTAAATTATTATTATTATTATTATTATTATTATTACTATTATTATTATTTATGTTATAGAAATTCGTCCTTTGGTCGTACACAAGACTCCCGGTTGCCGATTCCCGTAACCCTGGCGTTACGATTTGAGCTATAGAAAGAACAAAGCGATAAACTGCTGTTGTGTTCACCTCTTGTAATCAGTGAAATCATATGTAAGGGCCAGTTTCACCAAGAGAGGTAACTGTATTACGCCAGTTTTCCCCATGTATAATGCATAGCTTAAACTGGCGCAATACAGTTACCTCTCTTGGTGAAACTGGCCCTAAGTTCCTTAGTAAAATAATGTTGGTTACCTTCTGGATAGAGCGAGGAAATAGCGTATTCATTTATTTAGAGAGAGATTTATTTATTTAGCCTGGTGGAGTTAAGGCCACGTGGCCTTCTCTTCAACTCACCAGGGCAAACATATATTACATCAGAATATAACAATCACAATGAACTCTAATATTAAATACTAAATAAAAATTTGATCAAAAAGATAATATCTATTATATTACGATCTATAATGCAACTAGTTAATGTTAGTTAAAATTAAGACTAAAACTAATAATAAAATGTATACAAGCAAGACATATTAAATTGTCCCTGTCTAATGTATATATAAAACAAAGAAAAATAATGAGATGTAGAAAACTAATTTTACGTTTGTAAAATATTTAAAACAAAACAAAAGAAAATATTTGTTAATCTTAATATTATTTTCATAGATAATTAAATTTATTAATTGTTAAAAGAATACTATCAGTGAGGTGTATAAGTTAGTTTGTTATTAAATAATTCTTTAATTTGTTTTTGAAGGATGTTATAGTTTGACAGTCTCTGACATAGGGCGGAAGGGAATTCCATGTTTTGGTAAGAGAGACCGTAAAAGATAATGAATAATATACAGTGTGATGAGGAGGGATATAAAGGACAATGTGCTGATGGGATCGAGTGTCAAGATTATGTGTGTCGGATAGTCTGATGAAGCGGCGTGATAAATAATTAGGCGATGATGTGTGAAGGATTTTATAGAGAAGGGATAGTGAATGGACAGTTCTACGATCTCTTAGACGAAGCCACGATAATTGTTCCAGGGACGGTGTAACATGGTCAAATTTGCGAATACCACAAATAAAACGTGTGCAAGAATTATGAACACGTTGAAGTCTTTGAGTGTAAATAATATTTAAGTCTGTAAAAAGAGTGTCACAATAATCAAAATGGGGCATTGCAAGTGTTTCTACTAACATTTTCCTTAAGAGCGAATGGCAGACAATTTCTTACGCGATTTAATGAATGTATTATTGAGAAGACTGTTTTGCATGTATGGTTTTATTTGTGTATTCCAATTTAAGTTGTTGTCAATAAATACTCCTAGAATTTTTACTGTCTCACTATAAGGGATTTGAACTCCATTTAGTGACACATGCGAGACTGTGTTTAGGTTAATTGTAGATAATAGTCTCTGGTGACCCATAATGATTGATTGTGACTTTCTAGGATTTAATTGCAGTCCATATTTAACTGTCCAAGTCATTAGTGAGTCAAGATCCCTCGTTAATTTTGGCAACAGCGTCATTTAGAGAATATTTGTCTGTGTGGATGTAGATTTGCATGTCGTCTGCAAATAAATTATGTTTGCAATGCTTTAGGGAGTTAGATATGTCATTTATGTAGATTGAAAAAGGTTAAAGGTCCAAGCACCGAACCCTGTGGAACCCCAGCTTTACAGAAGGACCAAGAAGAACATAATGCATGATTTCCTACAAAAGATTGTTGGCGCTCATGAAGGTAGGAATTGAATCATTGCCTGGCATTATCAAAGAGCAAGAGGTTTTTAAGTTTACGCAACAATAAGTCCAAGTCTACCGTGTCGAATGCTTTACTGAAGTCCAGTAATTTAAAAATGATAAGTTTTCGATTATCAGCAGCTTCGCGTATGTCTTCGAAAATATTTAGTAGAGCAGTATTTGTATTGCGCCCTGTCCTGAAGCCTGACTCAAATTGATCTAAAAGGTTGTATTCATTTAGGTAGTCAGTCAGTTGTTTATGGACTAATCGCTCTAGAGCTTTTGAAAGGGTAGGTAAAGATGCTAATGGGTCGAAAGTCGTTCGGAGTGTGAGGGCGTTTTAACTTTAGGCAGCGGGCATACGAGAGCTTGTTTTCACAATGAGCGATATGTAGAAGTTTTGTAGTGAGGAGTTAAAAATATGAGTTATAGTAGGTAGTATAGCGTCGATTATTTTATTCAGTAAAGTAATATTTATACGGTCAGTTCCTTCTGCTTTGGTTTTTATTCGCATTATGATTTTCTTTATGTCATAATCTGTAACATATGAGAAGTGGGAATGTTCTCTGTCGGGTTGATTTGTCAGTGATAATTCATTTATTGTTTGTTCTTTATCCTTTGGAGTAGTAGTTATGCCTATGAAGTGATTATTGGGTGTGTCCAGGGAAACTGGTAATTTGTCTACCTGCGTGTCTTTTCTCCCTATTCCCATTCTATTCAAGTTTTTCCAGATTTCTGAAGTATTGGTATCTGTTAGGCTGTATAAATGTCTAAGTTTGGCGTTTCTTATAGCTTGATTTGTCTTGTTACGTAACTGTTTATATTGATTGAGATTTGTGTCTGTTTTGTCGAATCTATATTTCTTATATGCTGCGTCTCTATCAGCCATCAAGTTACGAATTGAAAGAGTCATCCAGGGTGCAGGGCGTCGTTTCACGAGTTTAGTTTTTAGTTATTTGGGGGTGAGGGGAATAGTAAGTGTACAATAGAACAAAATAATCGTTTGTGTTGAGCTAATGAATATCAGAAAATTTCAAGTAAGTTTTCTACCGAATTCTGGATTAATGTATGATATTTATTAACAATTTATTCTAACGTAATAACGTATAAAACTATTGTAAAATAGAGATAATGTTTATTTAAAAAGACAATTTTGTTTGGGTAATGACAGGGATACAAAATAATAATAATAATAATAATAATAATAATAATAATAACAATCATCACTATCATATTCAAGATATGGGCCTGGTGGCCCGTTCCGCTCCCCGGTGCACTATATGCTGCAGGTGCAGGTAGTCTTTCCAACGACGTTTTGGTCTTCCTACATTTCTTCGGCCTAGAGGCCTGTAATGAAGCAGATGCTTTGATAAACGCTTATTAGGCATTCTTTGTATACGTTCAAACCAATTACGTTTATTTCTGTGTATTCTCTCGTTTATATTATACATTTGTAATTCATAAAGATAATAATTTATACTATTAATGCCAAACCGAATATGGAGTCAATTTTAAATTTGACGTTGGAAAGAATAGAGTAAACGAGAGTAACGGAAATATGCTATTGTAAATTAAATACTGCACACGATTTTTTGGTCACGAGAATGTCAATGTTTGGTACATTCTGGTGGTGCAGGAAGACTTGCGGTCTTAAAGCAGTAATATAATTTTGAAAGTGGCCTGGAAACTGTTTTAGAATTCCGAGCAGATATGGTGGAAGCCGGAGGTAAATACTCGCCACCGATCGCCTCCCTCTTCTGTGTACTACCAACTCACAATCTCTACTTCATGGCTAAGCTTCAGGATTATTTCAAAAGCCACAAAAATTAAAATATTACAACAAACATATCCAATATTTCACTTTTAGTATACAATTACTATATGCTCGCATTTCCCATTTTTCAAAGTTTTATTTTTTTATATCGTATAGCTAAATATAAGTAATACGTTCATATAATATCATTCTCTAAAAAAAACTAGATTAATGATGATGATGATTATATTTTTATTTCAGAATTTATAACCAAAAGAGTGGTTTTCCATCACTCAAGAAATTCGCTTCCTCCAGCCGTAACTTTTGCTCAAATAATGTTAGTACAAAATAATAATAATAATAATAATAATAACAATAATAGTAGTAATAATAACAATAATAATAATAATCTGGTGCACAAAAGCTCTGGAAAGTAAAAGCAAATTGCGCAATGCACTTAGAGTAAAAGATTCGACGCAGAAATGCAACATATGTGATAGAACTTCAAAATTCAGTTTAATAACGTGGAGGAAGTATTTACTCTTACTTTAGGGGAGGAAAGAAGATTGCTAGTATTTGAGAAAAAAGTTCTAAGAAAATATTTTGGGCCAAAATGAGATGAACAGACAAGTGAATGGAGAAAACAACTTAACAGTGAGCTACATGGAATGTATAGGAAGCCAGATAGGCCTATAATAAAAAGAGTTAAGTCTCGTAGACTGCGATTGGCAGGACATGTGGCACGAATGGGGAAAGAAAGAGGTGCATGGAAGCTTCTTGTAGGAAAATCAGAAAGAAAACGCCCAGTTGATAGACCAAGTATGAGGTGGGAGAATAATATCCATGATTTGAGGGAAGTGGATTATACAGGGGATGATTGGAACACATTGGCTTTAGGATAGGGATGTATGAAGAGCTTATGTCCGCGAAGTCACTAACCTATAGTTTCGTTAGTGTCAGTGAGTTAGTTAGTTAGTTAGTTAGGAGGAAGTATTTGCTCTCAATGACTTGCCGATGATAGTTGGCCTAAAGTTAGGGTTACGCTATAATTTGATCTTAGTTTTAGTTTTCTTAAACGGATTTCGCTATTTCTCAATTCAAGTATTTACACGCCTGCCCTCACGAGACTGAGTTGATTGCATTTCAAAAACTATACTGAAGTAAAAATGTATAATTTATAGCCGGGAATGGAGTCCCGAACTCGATATGCTAGTAATGCATACGTTCTAAAGTGAAATTATTTTAAATTGCTAAAACATGGTTTAATGACTATTTAACTCAAGCCCAAAATGGTAGTCAATGACCAATCATATTTCAATGAATTTTGTTTTACAACCAATGACAGTCGTGTTTCATTCCGCTCTTTATCGATTTCTTTTTATCAGCTCCTGCTGCTGTGATAAAGAAAGCTCCTCCTTTTTAATATTCCGAACAGGTCAGAGCATTAATTTGCAGTTGCTGACTCTCCAAAAAATACATTGAATATAGCAAATAATGAACAGATTCCTTGATTTTACCGAGTTGTTAACTAAAAAAATAAATTAATAACCTATACTGTTGGTTATACAAGTTGGTTATACAGTTTGATGTGTTTAATTATTTCTCCACTAGGGTGCATTCTTACAGTATTGCGATCCTATTTGGCAATAAATAATGATTCTGTTGCAGTGAACAAACATAACCTCACATTTCTGATTTGTTTTCAAACACAGCCGTTTATATTAAATATATAAATATTTTAAAATACCGGTAACTATATTTAAATAATAATTTTTGTGTAAACAGCTTAATTTTATTCGTTAAATATTCGTAACAAATTCCACTCTTGATTTCCAAATCCTCTAGATAAATTCACTCGTGACACTACTTATGATAAAAATATATATAGGCCTACCTATAGATTTCTTGAAATATTAGGATATTTATCTCCCTCAGTCATTGGCGCTCCATCTGTCTTCTCCCCTACAGTTTCCTTAATTAGACCAATGTTTCATTCCACTGGTGCTGCTCAATCGATACATTCTTAGATCATTTAACGTTTGACTGATTTCACAGCACTCTCAAACTTCCAATGTCAGAGAACTTAGCATTTTCTTCTACAAAGTAATGCTAAGGGTAAGGAAATGAAGGGTAACATATCATGCATTTTCTAGAAAGAATGGAATGAAATGGTCGATTGTTACATGACATGAAAAGAAGCATTGCACTAAAGTGTCCCATTAGGGGGAAATACCTTCTCAAAGAGGGTGAGCTCTATATTTCTCATGTGGCAAGCTACACCTCGATATACTCGAAAGTTTTCGCCTGTTCATTTGTTTAATCTTCTGAAATGTTCGATTTTGTTGACTTAATTATTCCGAACACAGTTTTCTCTCACTATTCGCTTGACTACTTAAGTGTTTTCAGTCCTTCCTAATAACCGCTCTACTAGATCAATGGCTACTTACACATTTATCAAGGAGGCCAGATCATTTTCGTCTTTATTTTCAGGGAATATCTGCTAATGTGAGGGTCAAACGTTATGTATTTCTGTGTTCATCTTTCGTTCAATACGGCCCTCCCACTTATATTTGGAGTTGGTAACTTAAGTAACTTTATATACATTAAGACATGAATGAGATAACAATATATAAATGGATTTTCAAAGAAAGTATTAGTGAAATATATTTTAATGCGTTATTCAATAATGAATGTACTACTAGTACAGTCATGAGCTTCATTTTTTTTCCAGATTTAAGTGGTAATTTACAATATTACAAAATGCCCTATTCTATTACATGAAACATATTGTAATCTAGTTATTTGCATTATTATCATAATCTGCTCATGAAAAATGAATTTCATAGAATTTTATAAAAATGCTAGGCACATTTGAAGGACTGTTTGCTTCTCATATAGTATAGAAAGAAAAGGGTTAAGCCCTTATATAAAAAAGGGTACGGTAATACCATTTTACTGACATATAATAATAATGATAATAACCATAATTAATAAATAAAAATCAAGTAATAATGATATTTATAAAAAGTACGAAAAAAACTATATTTCAAGCCCTGCTACAAAGCACTTCATTATATGGGCACTAAACTGGGGCAGTAAGTAGACAACAAGCCAACAAGGTGTTGGCAGTAGAAACGGATTTTCGGAGGCGCTCCACGTGAATTTCAAGACGGGATAAAGTCAGATACAGCAAAATAATGAAATTCATGCAAGTTAAAAAAAAAAAAAAACTTTAAAACTGTTTGAAAAATAGAAGAAATACGTTTGAAATGGTTAGGAAGATCCTTGATTGGAAAGCTAATTGAAGAGGTGGAAGAGGCAAACCTAGAGAACGTTTGATAGATGGATTGAGGAGAATTATGTAAGCTAGAGATTTGAGGGAAGACGATGCTTTAAATATAAACCTCTGGCGTCAAGTCACTTTATGTTGAGGAAGAACCATTGTAGTGTCGAATATTCCTACTAAAATAATGGTAAAAAGAATAATAATATTACTACTACTACTACTACTACTACTACTAATAATAATAATAATAATAATAATACTAATCATAATAATAATAATAATAATAATAATAATAATAATAATAATAATAGTGTCGATCCTAATTTACTACCAGCTTCCAAGTTCACCTACTTCCGAGCTTCACTTGTTCAAAGCAGCCGCGGTTGACCGATATACGTATATGGATGTTACATCCACATTGTGGCTTCATTCGAAAAAGAAGTAAAGAAGTGCGTCCCGTGTCGCAGAATTATGGCACAAGAAAGAACCTCAAGCCCGAAATAAGAGGCCAAATGTTTGGGTACTTTTATGCCAAATTTTGAATTGTGACGCTCATGGCAATATTTGTTAAATGTTTTCGTTAAATAAAATACTAAATATTAACAAATAAATAACTCACGTCCGCTATGGAATCCGGAGGTTCATGGCCTTGAGAACTCATGCTCTACATCCTGAGCTAATATTTTTAAATTATTTACTCTATCATTCGATTCCCTCACATCACAGTCAATATTACTCTCCCACCTCATTCTTGGCATAATTACTGGGAGCTTTGCCTCTAGTTTTATAAAGAAGTTTCCATGTCCCCATTCCATTCTCAATTCGTACCACGGATTCTGCTCATCGTAACCTAGGAGACTTCCCAAAACGAGTTATCTCCTTCCTCAAGATATCAGGGGTTGCCGCACACTTGGCACCTTTAAGTCACGCTTATACAGTTACCTGTTGTCTAATAATTAATTTTTCTCTATTTATTTAATGTTATACTATGTCATTAATCTTTTCCTCGTTTTTTTATATATCTTGTACATATTATATATTTAATTCGTTAAATTTAGAGTAAATCAAAATACATTATAAATATTAATTGTATTGTATTCATAACTTGTAATCGTTTATATATATATATTGTAATTTAGATTTAAGACTTTTCTTTTGTATTTTTTTTAAACCTGGTTGAGTGGTAGACAAGGCCTTAAGGCCTTAACTCTGCCAGGTAAAATAAAGCTATTATTATTATTATTATTATTATTATTATTATTATTATTATTATTATTATTATTATTATGTTCTCATTAATTTGGTAAATACGTTTATGTTTGTAACTTAATCTTATTGATTATCGTAAATTGTTTGACTTCATTTAATTATTTTTTAAATTACTTCATCCCGTGAATTTTTGTGTATATATATAACCATCAGGAAATGAGGGAATTACCTAACAGCAGTTCAAAGAAATACATAATATATGAGACATGTATCTCATTGTTATGAAGTTTTCTCAATTCACCTGTTCATCTCTCTTTGATCCAAATATTTTCCTCTGTAGTTTTCAAGTACCGGTACTTGTAATCTTTCCTATTCTCTTAAAGTAAGGGATCAAGTTTCATGTTCAGGTAGAAAAACTAGAAAAATCACATTTCTACTTATGAGAAGTTGGTATGAGACGAGCTCCTATGATATATAGTAAGCATGCTATCAAAAGTAGATTCCATGTTTATTTTCATTTTGGACCTCATTTCTATTTACAACAACAACAATAATAATAACAATGTTCAAGTAATAATAATAATAATAATAATAATAATAATAATAATAATAATAATAATAATAGTCATGATGATAATGATAATAATAATAATAATAATAATAATAAAGTGATAATAATAATAGTGATAATAATATTGGTAATAACAATAATGATAATAATAATAATGATAATAATCCATCTATCCATAGTAATTCTGCCCGAGGGCAGGCCTTTCACTGCAATCATAGCATTCTCATGCTATGTTTTGCAGCTTTTTCTAGGGAATTGTAGGTGTGGTAGCTTCCCGTTGCTTTCCACACCGGTGAAGGATGATGATGATGATGATGATGATATGGATAATGATGATGATGATATGGATGATGATGGCCATATGATTTCGGGGACCGTTTGGGCCTTAAAGTTTTCCTGACATTTGTCTTATAGATGAGGAAAAACCCCGATAAAAACCTCACCCAGAAAAACTGCCCCGACCCGGGCCCACTGCCTGACAAGACCACAGCGGTGCATATACAATAATAATGATAACAATGATAATAATAATAATAAAGTAATAATAATAATAACGTAATAATAATAATAATAGTGATAATAATAATAATAATAATAATAATAATAATAAATTTATACATCCCGTACTTCTCCGCGTCATTAGTTTGATCCTTCCGGGAAATTCTCGTATAAGACTTGAAAGCATAATAATAGTCCCTTCAATTGGTTGCTGGCCAAAGGAAGGCAAGACCAGTGATGGGGCTGCCATCTTATAGCCACTGGTCAGGCTTTTCTGGAGAAGAAAAGAAAATAAAGGAAAGAAGAAATGGAAGAAAGGAAAGACTCCCTAGCCCTCGGATGACCTATGGTAGTGAAGCATGGACACTAAAAAACAACATGAAAGCAGAATAACGGCTTGTGAAATGAGATTCATGCGCAGAACAGCGGGTTAGGCTACACCAGATGGGATCGGAAAAGGAACACCGATATCTTAAAAGAATTGAAGACTACGCCAATTTTGGAATATATTAAACAGTACCAACTAAATTGGAAACACCATCTTGAAAGAATGAGTTCAAATCGGATCCCCAAAGCTGTTTATAATTATATACCAAGAGGACGAAGATCACTGGGCCGTCCTATGAAACGCTGGAGGGAAAATTTTCTATAGGATCGTAACAGGCCTTGGCCTAATACTTGGAAGGAAGAAGAAGAAGACTTCTCCGCGTGGAGTTCAGGGCGCTCCCTAGTTGGAGTGTTTCTAACCAAGCTAATTTAGTTACGCTTATTTGCTTACAGATGTCAACGAGTGATATGTGGTCGGCATATCTCCTCAGATAGACACCTAACAGGCAACTAAGGTATTACGTGGATGGATAATGGTAGGTACATTTTGCACAGAAGCCTCTTTATTCAGGCTTGGGGTTCTTTTACGAAACTAAATATCTTCAGACTCGGAAACCACGGCTTAAATTCTCTCCCGGAGGACTCGTCCTTTGGATGTTTCCATCCTAAAATTCCATCGACCCCGGCCGGGTTTGAACTCGCGTCCCTCGGAACTAGAAGCAAGGAACATAACCACCATCCCACTGCGGCCGACAATAATAATAATAATAATAATAATAATAATAATAATGATAATGATTATGGTAATAATGATAATGATGAAGATAATGATAATAATAATCATAATAATAACAATAATAATAACAATAATAATAATAATAATGATAATTGTTGTTCATAACAAAGTTAAAAAGTTGATTCAAATTCGCAATTGATTCAGCGGAATGAAATAAGACCGCGGAATATCTAAGTTGGAGAGAGAAAGAAACGGGAATTCCAATATATGCAGTAACTATGACGAATTCACAAGCGAAATTGTAAAATTCATTACAGAATACACAAAGTTTACTTTTGCTAATGAATTTTAATAGTTCATTTCATGACTACTCTGGGCGGAATTACATTCAATTATGGGCATCTTAGTGCTTGGAATACTGAAGTGACTGGTATTATAGCAGCACAAGAAAAAAGTCTGCATAATGAACGCAGCTAACGATGCTACCGCAGAAGTAAACACGCTATTATCGACTTCTCAAACAATAAGAACAAATTCTGCGACACTCGCCGCGAATTCCGAACTCTTCTGTACGTTCGTTTCATTCCTATGTTTTAACTATAGTTTCCAACTCTATTTTAGCATCATAAACTTCCTCAACATGCAGAGAATCTAAATGAGTTCCTTTCTTTTTTACTTTATAATTCTTTGGGTAGCTATAGTGAAAGGAGACAATCTAAGCACCAAGTAGCTGCGACTGACCACAGTAATAATTATGTAGCGCATAACTTTATTTAATGAAATTGTGCTGATGTTAATTTACAATATAATATGTTAGTGTAAGTCCACCGCTGTGGTCTCGAGGTAGCGTGCTGCCTTGTCACGCAAGCGTGCCCGGGTTCGATCCCCGGTCGGGGCAGTTTTTCTGGGTGAGGTTTTCATCGGGGTTTTTCCTCACCTGCAAGACAAATGTCAGGAAAACTTTAAGGCCCAAACGGTCCTCGAAATCATATGGCCATCATCATCACCCTTATCATTATCATCATCATCACCCTTATCATTATCATCATCATCCTTCACCGGTAGGGAAAGCAACGGGAAGCTACCATACCTACAATTCCCTAGTAAAGCTGCAAGTATAGCATGGAAATGCTATGATTGCGGTGAAGAACCTTCCTTCGGGCAGAATTACTATGGATGGATGGATGGATGTTAGTGTAATTATTTATAATTTACGTAATACATAATAATATGCTGAAGTCTGGCAAATTCCTACCAGGGAAATGAAAATAATTTTAAGTACAGAAATGGATGTTTTAAGAAGATCAGCTGGAAAATCTAGAATGGATAGAATACGAAATAAACAAATAAGAGAAATTATGGGTGTACAAGAGGAGCCGGACATCATATACATCATAGAAAAGGAAATATTGCAGAGGTATGGTCATGTCAAACGAATGCCAGAGCAAAGATTGCCAAAAATTGTTATGGAATGGATCCCAATGGAAAGGAGGAAGAGAGGAAGACCGAAGAAAACTTGGATAGAAGGGGTATAAGCAGCTATGAATATCAGGGGAATGGAGGAAGATCAATGGATGGATAGAGAGGAATGGCGTTTGGTTTCCGGAAGACGGCGGCAGCTGCCATGATACCGGATAATGATGATGATGACGATGATGATGACATAATAAAATTGCATTTCAAGGTGTAGATCCTGTCACATGTAAAATTGTACTTCATAATATAACTTTGGAGCAGGTGAATAATTTTACATATCTACGATGCAATATCTCATATATATATATATTATAATGTAAATGCAAATATATCAACATTTTTAAGGATTTCGGGGACAATAAATTCTATATTCAAGCCGCAGTTAGTCCAAAAACATTCAAGACTAAGGGCCAGTTTTACCAAGAGTGGTAACTATATTACGCCAGTTTAAGCTATGCATTATACATGGGTAAAACTGGCGTAATGCAGTTACCTCTCTTGGTGAAATGGCCCTTAAAAGTGTATAAAACACTGGCTCTTCCAATTCTTTTGTATGGTAACGAAGTATGGACATTGAAACTGAAGGATACACAGAGACTTAGATATGCCGAAATGAGATATGTTCGGAGGACTGCAGGATTCACAGTACTAGATCATAAAAAATGAAGAAATCTTAGAAGAATTATACATGGAACATTCAGAAAACAAAATTTCTGATTATAAGTCAAGATGGATGCAACTTTTTTATCGAATGGATCATACCCAAACAAATATTAACATACCAATCTGCAGGAACAAGAAGACCAGGACATCCACTCTAAAGACTTTTGGATGGTGTTTCCATTGAGGTCGAAACATGTCAATAAATGGCCTAAATTCGTGAATGGACTATGATGATTGTGTAACAAAATTATATTAATTGATTTAAGTTATAATAAGTTAAGTCACTAACAATACCCCTTCAAAATACCTTATCATATTTTAATTCTTTCACAGTAGCCACTGTCCACTCCTAGATTTTTTCCCTCAGGAAATCAGGAGTGGACGCACACTAAGACATTTAAGGTAAGCTTATCAAATTGATTGTATTTTTTTCAAAAATGAAATGTGGTCAATAATATTCGGAGATTTATTTTGCTTTTGTTACCATATTGCATTTATTATTTCAGTCGTGTGGTGGGGGTAGAGTATGTACACATATATTGTATATAATAATGTTGTCGTAGGCAGACTATGTAATCATTCAGGTATATTTTAACTTAACTATAAGACTGTTTTTTATAATGGCGTAGGAGTTCAATGTTGGGCATTAGTCTCTCCTTTTCTAGGAGTTACTAGATCAAGTTAATTTAGTTACGATTATTTCCATAGAGATAACACTAAGAAATTGGGACTGGAAGTAAATATCAATAAAACTAAATATATGGTCATACATAAAAATGCATTATATAATGGAAATGGACAGCTAATGTCAAATGAGGGAAATTTTGAGGAAGTGGCTGAATTCAAATACCTAGGAACAATAATCACAAACAGCAATGAGATGCACAAGGAAATTAAACATAGGCTCAATTCTGGAAATGCATGTTATTATGCATTACTTGACTTCCCAAATCCTTTCAATAAACGTTAAACTAAAAAATATATCCATAGTAATTCTGCCCGAAGGCAGGTCCTTCACTGCAATCATAGCATTTTCATGCTAAGCTTGCAGCTTTTCTAGGGAATTGTGGGTGTGGTAGCTTCCCGTTGCTTCCACACCGGTGAAGGATGATGATGATGGCCATATGATTTCGGGGACCGTTTGGGCCTTAAAGTTTTCCTGACATTTGTCTTACAAGTGAGGAAAAAACCCGATAAAAACCTCACCCAGATAAACTGCCCCGATCGGGGATCGAACCCGGGCCCGCTGCGTGACAAGGCAGCACGCTACTTCGAGACCACAGCGGTGGACTCTAAAAATATATAAAACTATTATTCTACCAGTTATATTTTATGTCTACGAAACATGGACTCTTACTTTAAGGGAGGAAGGAGATTACGATATTTGAGAATAAAGTACTTAGGAATTTTTTTGGACGAAAGAGTGATGAACAGATAGGTGAATGGAGAAGACTGCATAACAGTGAACTACATGGTCTTTATAGGAAGCCAGATATAATGAGAACAGTTAAGTCTCGTAGACTGCGATGGGCAGGACATGTGTCACGAATGGGGAATGAAAGACGTGCATGGAAGCTTCTTGTAGGAAAACCAGAGGGAAAACGCCCAGTTGGTAGACCAAGAATGAGGTGGGAGAATAACATTAAGTATGATTTGTGGGAAGTAGATTATACAGGGGATGATTGGAAAACATTGGCTCAGGACAGGGATATATGGAGAGCTTATGTCCGCGCGTCCATGAACCTACGGGTTAGATAGTGCCCGTGAGTTAGTTATTTCCATTGAAATGTCATGAATGGTATGCGGTCAACATACCGACGAAACGAGATACCTAGAAGCCAACTAAGGTAATAGTATGATGATCAATTTAGGTAAATTTTACATAGAGGTCTTTTTATTCAGGATTGCGGTTCATTAAGAGCCTGAAAATCTTCAGACTCAGGAACCACGGCTTAAAGTCCCTCCCGAAGTACTTGTACCATGGATTTGTCCATCCTAAAAAATCCATCGACCCCCGCCCGGGATTAAACCTACAATCCTCGGGATCAAAACCAAGGAACATAACTACTTGCCCACCGCTGCCGACTAACTAACTAACTCACTGGCACTATCGAACCCGTAATATCATGGCCGCGCGGACATAAGCTCTCCCTATCCTGAGCTAATGTTTTCCAATCATCCCCTGTATAATGTATTTCCCTCGAATCATAGATAATGTTATTCTCCCACCTCATTTTTGGTCTACCAACTGGGCGTTTTCCATCTGATTTTCATACAAGTGGCTTCCATGCACGTCTTTCATTCCCCATTCGTGTCACATGTCCTGCCAATCGGAATCTACAAGACTTAACTGTTCTTATTATATCTGGCTTCCTATAAAGACCATGTAGTACACTGTTATGTAGTCTCCTCAATTCACCTGTCTGTCCATCTATCTTTGGTCCAAACATTTTCCTAAGAACTTTATTCTCAAATATTCGTAATCTCCTTTCCTCCCTTAAAGTAAGAGTCCATGTTTCGCATTCATATAATATAACTGGTAGAATAATAGTTTTATATATTTTCAGTTTAATGTTTTTTTAAAGGAGTTGGGACGTCAAGAGTCTCTGTAATGCATAATATAGCACACATTTCCAGAATTGAGCCTATGTTTAATTTCTTTGTGCATCTCATTCCCATTTGTGATTATTGTTCCTAGATAATTGAATTCATCCACTTCCTCAAATTTCCCCTCATTTGTTATTAGCTGTCCAGTTCCATTATATAATGTATTTATATATGTGACCGTATAATTAGTTTTATTGATATTTACTTCCAGTCCCAATTTCTTAGTGTTACTCAATAGTGTGTGCGTGTTGGCCCTTAGAATCTCCTCATTATCAACTAATAGTACTACATCATCAGCATAAACTAACAGCTTATTAATATCATTGAGTTCTAGGCTTTCATCGTCCTCTAAAGATTTGATGGCATGCTCTAGTACAAAATTAAATAGTAGGGGAAATAACAGTAAGACTAATTATTGTAAATTCTTTCCAACCTGGTTGAGTGGTAGACAAGGTCTTAAGCCAGATAAAATAAATGAATGTATTATTATATTTATTATTATTATTTTTTTATTATTATCATTATTTTTATTTTTTTTTGATTGCGGATGAGCCCTGTGGGACTACGCAAAGTACTTAGAGGCGTTTCCTTTGAGCCGAAATTTCTTTAATTCGTTTGTTATGAGCTTGTTTTCTATCATCTGTCCAAGTCGTTCCAGTTTTTTTTCGGTTTGTCCTCTTGCTCAACTTGCCACTTATTCACCTTAATTCTAAATATATCTCTGTTTGGGATATCTTCTTTAGTAATTCCTGCCAATTTTAAGTCCTTTTTGACTTCATCAATCCACTTCATAGTATCCACTGGAGCTTTACTTCTGTTTTCGTAGAATTCTGTTATCTGCTTTGTAAGCCTATTGGAGTTCATTCGTTTAATATGGCCATAAAATTTTAACCTTCGTTTTCTAATATCACTACGAATGTCTGTATATATTTTTATTTCCTTTTTACTTCTGAGTCTAAATGCTTCACCTATGACTTGTGGACCTAAAACGTTTCTTATAATTTTGCATTCTTTTTTCACTATATTTTCGATAAATTTTTTTCTGTTCAAAATTAATGTTTCTGCTCCATAGAGGCATTCTGGTTTATTTACCGTGTTATATTGTCGTAATTTTGTATGTAAAGATATGCAATCTTTATTATAAGTGTTGCGAGTAAGCCGAAATGCTGTTTCCATTTTTTGGTATCTACTTTTATTAGCTTTTATTATTATTATTATTATTATTATTATTATTATTATTATTATTATTATTATTATTATTATTATTATTATTATTATTATTATTATTATTATTATTATTATTATTATTATTATTATTAAGTATATAATTTAGGAGGAATATGATTACCGTGTTACGAATAGTTATGCTAGTTTTTAAAGTTCTTCAGGATTGACAAAAATACCAGTGGTCAAATGTGGGCGCGTAATTGAGTTGTCTGGAAAGAAAATATATGTTAGGTTAGTTGGAGGCAGGATCTCGTCTTGTTGGCCTTACCTAGCCCCCAAGTCAATTAACAGTTACCACAGACTTTGCATACAAATGTCTAGTGAAGGAGAAATGGGGAAAGACAGCAGCGTTATAAGTAAATTACCAGTCCAACCAGAGCCTAGATGTTCAAGTCCCTGCTAACAAGCCAAAAACAATCCTACACGAGCACTTATCTTACTTTATGACACATTCATTTCTGATACATAACTTTCCTGTTTAAATTTAATTATCAAACTAGAGATATGCGGTAAATACAAGAAACTATTTTTTTAATATCTATCTATGTTCTCATTTCCGAATATATCTCGAAATTTTATGATTGTGTGTACGTACTGTATAAATTTAATTAGGTAGCTTTCAACCATTTCATGCGGAAACATACCTTGAAATTTCTTCCAGAGAAGCGTTGTGATGTACCTAGGTTGTGTCAAAAAAATACATGCCGTTTTTAACTGCAAGGCTCTAAAATCCACATCCAAATCTCCCAGTTGAACTACCTACCATCCGAGCTACACCCGCCTCACTCCACCCCGCTCTAAGTCAAGCAGGGAGTCCATCAGAAAATACTCCATCAGGTACTCACAGCGGGTTGCCATTACTGGATTCATGCTTCAATTTTTGTGTGTTGCGGTTATCCATCCATAGTAATTCTGCCCGAAGGCAGGTCCTTCACTGCAATCATAGCATTTTCGTGCTATGTTATGCAGCTTTATTAGGGAATTGTAGGTGTGTTAGCTTCCCTTTGCTTTCCACACCGGTGAAGGATTAAGATGATGATGATGATGATGATAATGATAAGGGTGATTATGATGTGATGATGATGGCCATATGATTTCGGGCACCGTTTGGGCCTTAAAGTTTTCCTGACATTTGTCTTACAGGTGAGGAAAAACCCCGATAAAAACCTCGCCCAGAGAAACTGCCCCGACCGGGGATCGAACCCGGGCCCGCTGCGTGACAAGGCAGCACGCTACCTCGAGACCACAGCGGTGGACCTTGCAGTTATAAAGGTAGATTTTTTTGGACATGTCTTGGTACATCACAACGCCTCTCTGGGAGAAATCTCAAGGAAGGTTTCGGCATGCAATGGTTTTCAGTCCACTTTTAAGTAAAAATTCACATTTGAAATGCCTCTTCAGTAATAACATAAGAGTTGACATTATTATAACCGAGCTGTCATATCTCCGGCTCTGAAGTTTAGGTTATACGAGGGGTAAAGGGAGAATTCGCCCTCTACTGCCAATAAGGCTATGGTTGTAGTGGGAGTAGATGTTTGCCACAACCAATCACTGCTCTTGACGCAGCTATAACGCGCTAGTAAGGTTTGAAATTGATGAAATGTTGTCAGCTGTATGTCTGCTAACCGCATATATAAAGCGGCAACTCCCATTGAATATCCATATCGGCAACAGTGTCGTGAAAATTTCAGAGCCGGAAAATCAGTGGCTGTAGTATAAGTCAGTTTATTAGAACCAACTAACCTCTTTTCCAAAAGTAAAACAATGATGTCACGGACCCATCAGTTTAGAGTGCTCGAGCTTTATACAGTTGAGTTCCCGTTCATAATTTTGTCCGATTTTACAGCATTCAGTGCATATTTCCATTGTATTTCTGTCGTGCAAGCTCTTTTCCACGTTATAAGTAATTTAACACGGCCAAATTATTAAATAATACATTCTTGTGTGATGTTAATAGTGATCGTCTCAACACCTCATCATCTACGTCAATTCGCTTCCATTCACTATCTTCCCACCATAACTTAACGCAGGATCAAGAGAAAATGTAACTCTGTTCTTCTACAGCGAACATCTCACTCTTCCTCATCCTTCCTTGTTTTAGCCACCCGATTCTGGAATTCCCTCCCACGTATATCAAGGACTGCCCGACTCAAAACACTAAAAAATAAAAGTCACTAAATGGTTCCTTAGATAATACAAAACCTTTTTCATAAATCATTTCGAAATTTCTTACTTTCTACGTGAGTCCGAATGTTCGAATATTGTGTAGTTACGAATGTAGAAAATATTAAAGTTTGAAATTATAAGTTCCTGTCTCTCGGAAACTTTGCGTGGTGGATAAAGACCGATATCATATTTGAATGCTGGAGAAAAAATACTACCAGAATCACATATTTTCTTTCTGAGACAAAAAAAAAATGTATATGTTTTTTGTTGCTCAGTGTTATGGGTTACTATTATTATTATTATTACCGACATTATTATAGATTTTTCTTCGTCAACTATATTGTGTAGCCTATGCCTATTACTTATTATTAATTACATATAGTGAATTCATTATTATTATATGTATAATTTAACCCAGCACATAAACAATGGGGTCTGTCGTACCCCAGCAACATTTCTGATACACATAGATTGAACGTTTCTGAAAATTGCTGCATGGCGCTTCAAGTAAATTTGAATTATAGTGTTAGCTTGCCCGGATGCTACTTACTATCTCAGTTGGTGTTAATACGTATTTGAGAATATAGGATAATCCGTCAGTCGTGCGGCTGGGGTTTGTTGGACCCCAGTGTGTTGAATGTGCTAAGTGATTTTGTACGGTAATGGCCCTATTCAAATTTTGAAAAAGTATTCTCATAATATTTATCAGTTGTCATAATTTGAATTAATAACATTTTCATTTAATTTCAATTGCGGTAATGTGTTTTCTACCTATATTTGTAATTAATCTGTTGAACACACTAGAAAGAGCATACTTTTAAAAAATGACAATTTTTAATATTTTAATAATTATTTTTGGAATACTTTTTGGTCTCATGTATTCTTCAATGAAAATAAAATAAAATAACAGACATCTAAATCACAAATATTCTGCTGGATTTTTTTCTAACGCATTAAAACTTCTGGGTCTGTGAGACCCCAGTGTTTAGTTTCTGTAAGAAAAAAAATAAGTGTGAAGGTGGAGGATTAACTATGGTGTAGAGGAGGAGAAGACCTTACTGTACGTTCTTAACTCCAAAAGATAAAATAAATAAAGAAATAAATAAAATAAGTAAATAGGGCTAAATGCTTTGAGGAGACGCATATTTATTTACAATTCTGAGAATATTATGTGAAATAAATGCGGCGCAAGTTAAGCGTTTGATGGATATTTTATACATGAGCCTCTGACCGCCAAGAGAAACGTCAATGCAACGGAACTGCCCAGCAGACGTACATAACGCGGTATTGAATTTCCATTACCCATTTCTGGATTAGTTAATGTAGCGTAGCTTGGCGAAGCGTTAAGCGGTTGCTCTGTAAACCTCCTTGTGATTATGCCAATAATGCAAGCCACTGTCACTTCAGAAATTAATTCCTATTGATTTCCAAATTTTTTTTTTTGCTTCTATTTTAGACTGATTCATGCGCTTCCATCGAAAATATAAAGACAATTTTGTAGTTATATTATTCTGAATAAAACAAGCGTGTATTTCCTATGAACATAGAGAGGTGATTTAAACAGAAAAATGTTTGTATTCAACTTTACAAGGATTCAAAGTGACTTTTAACGGATGAGTTGAGACGTTTAAGCTCTAATGAAGCAGGAATTATGAAATGTAATCTTAAACCTTCAATTCTTCTAACGCATATTTTATTCTATACTCTACTGGATGTAATAAGTAAGAAGTTACAATCAATACTAGTAAAATTCATATCAAATTCCGTTGAGGTGATGTCATATGATGAAAGTTAAAATTTTAATTTTACCTGTTGGTAGGTGCCGTCGTTCTCAACTTTGTTAAAATATTGTATATAAAATTAACTGGAGCGCTTTCGGAAGTTATCTTCCATCTTCTGCATGTTGAGTTTCCGCTATTTGTTGTTGTTGTGTATGGTGATGATAACTCCAACTGTATTTAACAGCTGATACTATAGTCTCTCTGGTTTAACTTTACGAGAAATTTACAGAATGAGACTACTGTACCCACCTGTCTCTCCCTCGCACCACTGTTGCCGGTGTTTCTTCACCAGATGTTAATAGGGACGAAGGGGAAGAGGAAAGCTGACAACAGGGTGGAATCTTTCTTTTGTATCTGGATTAAACTGGTCAACGATGTAGCCTTGTATCTCCATCTCTCTCTCTCTCTGCCAAGTTACGCCAGCTATACAATAATACGCATTATGGTTAACGTAATCAACACGAGCGGCCATGTTGGAATAACTGAATATCCTTCACGAGCTGCCATGTTGGAATAATCGAATATCCCTTTTTGTCTGCGCGAAATGGTGTTATATTTAAATTTATATAAATTTATACTCACTGTTCACCATTGTCATTTTTCATATGTTATATTATGTTTTATTACTTTATTATTATTTTTGCGATAATTGTGTTCATAGCGTAGTGGTTAAGGCACTGAGCTACAAGCCAGAGGGTCGAGGGTTCAAGTCCCGTTGGGGTCAGGATTTTTAAACTGACCCAAACCCTCTGGTGTCACTATGGCCCTGGGGTCGACTCAGGCTCTAACGGAAATGAGTACCAGACGCTTGTTCTGGAGATAAAGGCGGCCGTCACGCAGGGCTGACAACCCGGCTGACATAAAGTGCCGATTGTCTAGAAAAAGTGGGAGCCTTATCCTCCTACTACCCCAAGGGCCTCCGGGCCTGTTGTGGGATCACTTTACTTTATATAGTAGTTATATTATATAAAATGTATATTGATCGGAGAACTATGTTTTCATCTACGCCGCTGGACAACGATGTCATTAGGTTCATGTGGCCAATGAAATCACACTTAACCACGTGCTTGTGTTTACATTACAACCTAACTAAGAAGTAGGCCTATAGTACTGAATTTGAAGGACAATCCTCAGCTGAACACGCCTTAAATTGGCCACACTATATTTATGGGCGTGCTTGTTATGGTGACGTTAGTATCTCCCCCCCCCCCCGTTTACCTCATCCTGCACTTGTGTTATCCTCGTCTGCTGGCTGTATGTATAATATTATGATGATATTGTGAAAAAAAAATTAATGTGTGAACCAGGAATCGAACCGTGGACCTCTTGTTCTCCAGACTAGTGTGCAGCCCACTACACCATTCCACACCCGGCGCAAACACTAACAATTCTTTCCACATATACAAATCTATAAATCTCGTTTCGTCCGCTGTCAGGTAGATGACACTGTCATGGCCAACGGCCGGCTTCGTTTAGAAGTATCTCTATTTGAGAATTTTACACCACCACTTTTTTATAAGTTGTAAACGATGTTATTTAACATTTTCCAATAATGTTATTTTAACACAGTTCCAATTCTGGATGATATTATAATATTATAATGATATTGTGAAAAGAAAAATTAATGCGTGAACCAGGAATCGAACAGTGAACCTCTAGTTGTCCAGACTAGTGTGCAGCCCACTACACCATTCCACACCCGGCGCAAACACTAAGAATTCTTTCCACGTATACAAATCCATAATTCTCGTTTCGCGTTCTTAGTGTTTGCGCCGGGTGTGGAATGGTGTAGTGGGCTGCATACTAGTCTGGACAACTTGAGGTCCACTGTTCGATTCCTGGTTCACAAATTAATTTTTCTTTTCACAACATCATTATAATATGATACATTAATAGAACTGTGTTCTAATACGTAATCAGCAAGACATGGAATGCAATGGCAAAAAGGAAAAGAGTGCAAACATATGGATTTGTATGAATTTTTTTCCCCCTAGCAGCTCGTTGAATCACTAGCAATTATTATTCCGGACGCCTTCATTGTTTGTGGTACAGCCTACTCAAGTCATGGGAGATCCTTTTCTACCTCACGTAGCTCGAGAAGAGGGAGAGAGAGCAGAGCTTAGTTCAACTGCAGATAGCTTTCTTTCGTAAATCCTCTACCGCGCGTAATCTCGGGCCCAAACAAACCCTTTTCTTATTCTGACTCCCAGCTTCTCTTGTACGTAATTACAAAAGAAACAGCATCCCCCTTCTATTATTTAGTCCAGAGCATATTTTATTATAAGTTATACAGACTAGATACACTTCTCTCTCATAATGTGTCTGCTTTTCGTTTACAAAGGATTTTTTCCCCTTCACCTAAAAGAAACAAGAAATGAAGTATTATCTCGGGTAAGGTACGTATTGGTTTATGGCGTATGATCCGTCACCAGTCAATATTTATGCAATGCTACCAACTGGCTCTAAATGTAAATCTATATTTCGTTTAAAACTGTATCATAATGACTTGTATGACAACCAAAAGATGCTATTGTATTCGTTTATGGAAATTATTTAATACATTTAAATGTCCTGATCCGAATTACCGTTTATTTATCTTTTTTTCTTCAGAATTAAAATTTCACATGTCAAGTGACTGAAAAATTTTACCCCCCCCAAAATAAAACAAGGGGTATTCTTTACAAAATGTGACGCGAATTTTTTTTCCAAGTTCCAATCATCCACCGTGCGCATGCGCCAAAAAACGGGAAGTGGTTTACACTATGTAACCACGGGATACAGCCAAAATGTACACGATATTTAAAGAACCTAAAAGTAATTTAAGTACTCTAAACTGTGAAAGATCAACCTATAGGTGTGAGTGTGTGTATTTTCCACATTCTCAAGATTAATACCAGGGAAATCAGAGGTTGTGAACTCACTGGATATCTTAGGTGTTATTACGTGATCCTCTTTTACCAGGGGGGCGTAACGGGGTTCAGTAGGGACTGGTGTGTCCCTAGGATACAAGGGACAACACATTTTACCTGTGTGATGATCTGTGTGAATACACGTGGCACAATATGGGCTTCTAGCCTCGTTAAGAGGGTGTGAGCATTTAGTGTTAATGATCCCACATCGTGGGCACTTCTTGTCATTGTGGCAGTTGTTGACGTTATGCCCATATTGGCGACATCGTTTGCATGGCGTGTGTCTAAGTTGTTCGCGAGGCGGAGCAACATTGTATGGTCTGTTGGCCGTATAAAGGCCGTTTTTGATGAGTGTTTTAATTGTTTGTGGATTTTTGGAGAAGATCCTGGTCAACGAGGTACTACTCTCGTTGTTCCGGATCCTTAAGTCTCTAGTGAAATCAACGCCCCCGTCGGTGAGTTCGTCCATTATATCGTCAATAGCGATTTCTGGACTCACGCCCAGAACGACGACATTGGCTCCTCTAGAAATTGGGGTGTCTGTGTGACTGGGTTGTTTCTGGTTAGGTGTGTAGTATTTAGCGTTTGTGCCAAATATACTGGCGCTGATTTGGGTTTGGAAATATTTCCGGTCTGGAATGATGTTAAATATGAGAGTGGTAATCTTGTTTCGACCTGATCAAAATGTTTGTGGAGTGTGAATGCCAAGTTGTGATGTGAGTTTCTTAATGTGGGAGTGGGTTGTTTGGTTTGTCTGTGTGATTGTGTATTTGTAAGGCTGTATTAGCGTGTGTCTATGGTGAGGGTTTTGATGTTGTCTGCAGCCGACTGCTGGCCTCATATCCACATGTATTAATCACAGAGGTGGACGATCAGCCAGCCAGTACAGGGGTAATACGTGGTCACCAAGTCGGGTCCTCAGCAGTTATAGCTAGGTTTCTTACCTGAAATTTCATGAGACTTTTTTTTTCACCCATGAGACCTTAAACCACACGGCTAAATCGCTGGACTCTTCTGCCAACTATGTTACATAATTTTATTGATTTGAGCACTAAAACTTGTTGGGTCTACTGAAAAGGGGGAGGTTAGACAAAAAATGATCAATGGATTACAACCAAACTTGTATAAAATAAAAGAAAACAGCTCTTGCAGTCATGCTGCCTTTAAAATGGGACCACGACTCCATAACTTTCGAGTAATTAATTAATATGTTAATATTACGGTTTGGTTTGGGGAACGACGTGACTTCTGGTCTTGGTTAGGGCTAGCGTATACCATTCTGCATTCATTAAACCGTCTGTATTGTAGAATAGTCAGTAGAATGTCTACCTGCGAACACGAAAGTTCAGGTTCGAGACCTACTTCCCATTACTTTTTTTAAATAATCTGTTATTAATCTTGGTAATATTATTGTTGCCATGTGCATTAATTTATAAAATAGCATTAACATGTTTTTTATGTGTGTTTACTGTGTTTATAATTATTTAAATATTTTCCAAGTTTTGAGCAGAAAAGTAGCAGCGTTACAATTTCCAATATATTTTGCAGCAACTGAGAGGTGTTCGAGTGTAACAAATTATATACACATACTTCGTAATAGTCGTCACTTGTGATGTATCATTATAAACTTACACGTGAATAGGAAGATGTTAGCAAATAATATATGCAAGTTATACATATAAGCTATCAGTAATACTAATTAAAACCTCAGATATGAAAAGGTCTTTATTTGTTAAGGGAGGTGATGCGTGAAAAATTGAACATTTGAGATCAAATTTGGCATTTCTTGTTTTCTGTTATAAAAATAGCCTGTACTCTAATTTATATGTTGACAAAGTTTCAGAGGCCTATGGCGCTTCTACGTGCCCTAAATTACGTCACAGTTAAAAGGCTGCGCCAGTTAAATACCCCCTGCATGCAAATTTTTAAACTTGTTTTTCCACACTTTTATTTTCACTCCATTTTTGTACATTCAAAATTGAATGGAATTCAGAAATTTTGTCCTAGAAGGTTCATATTTTTACTGCATGTCCTAAAAACAATGGGTAACAAAGTAGTCCATGTGTTTCATGATTGAAGTAGTATATTAAAAAATAGAAAATAAAATGTATGCATTTTTTTTGTAATTCCACGCATGAGGTATAACTTTCTTTTTTCTCCCTTTGTATTCACATTATAAGAATTCTAATGCATGATGTTTTCTAAATATTTTAGGGGTCTTGTAAAAAAAAGTCAGACATTTTACTAAAAAATTGTGGAACCTATTTAATTTTAATATATGCAATTTTTTAAAAATATAATATTTAATAACTCATAAAATAAATGTCTCACAAGAATGAAACTTAAACACATCATTATGTGGTGTCATGCAGTGAATGTGTGTACAAAAACTCAAGTCTCTAGCTAAAAAATGTAGAAAATAGAAATTTCATTAATGAAAACAAGGCAAATTTTACTTATTGCTAGATATGAACTTTAACAGAGAACCCCATAATTTTGATAGAGTGATAAGGCGTGACAGCCAGTGCTACGTTTCTACTCACAACTTGAAAAATTATTTAAATAATATAAACACACAAAAATAAAAATCATCATCATCATCTTCATCATGAACAGTTAAGGTTTAGGCTTTTTATTAGCCTGTTCCTCTTTCCTCCAGATGAGTCTGTTGTCTCCATCTTGTCAGTGGCCATCTAATGTCTCGTTCACTCTCGGTTTGTAGTTTTAAAAATTAGCATATAAATACAAATTTACAATTTACACATGACAACAATAATTACCAAGATTAATAAACTGATTATTAAAAAATAGTCGGAACAATGTACTGAACCCGAACCGTCGTGTTACCAGCTAGACGCTCTACTGACTGCTCTACGAAAGCAGACGGGGTAATGAATGCAGAATGATATATGCTACCGTAACCCAGACCGAAAGACAGGTCTTGCCCAATTCAAAATGTCATTACTTGATTACTCGAAAGCTATGGGGTTTTGACCCCATGTTTAAAGGTGATATGACTGCTAGGAGTCCCGCGCCGTAGCCGAGCGGTTAAGGTAGGAAGCCTTGGCGCAGAGCTACGGGACTTGCGCTGGTTCGAGTCTCCATGGGGGAAGAAATTTTCTCATGGTATTTCGGCCAGTATGGGACCGGTGCCCACCCAGCATCGTGAGGCAATTGGGTAGCTACAATAAGTAGCGGCTCCAGGTTGAGGAAACCAGCTATAACGGCTGGGGGACTCGACATGCTAACCACATGTCACCCCTACACTGGCTGCTGATCATCTACCTCTGTGATTCACACATGTGGATGTGAGGCCAGCAGCCGGCTGGTAGGCTAAGGGCCTTGTAGGCCTGTCGCGCCAGGAGTTATGACTGCTAGGACTGTTTCCTTTTATTTTGCACAAATTTCGTTAGAATCCATTTGTCGTTTGTGAGTGCTTCCCCTAGTGAGCAGTTATTCGAATCCTAAGGTAGCTATATCATCTTAACCTTTAATTGATAACACTATAATAGGCCTATCTCCTGCCAGTTGTTCAAATGTTCGGACTGCAGTAAAAACAAAATCATATAAAGCTGTAAGTTATTATAGTACACTATTGTGTAATGTGATACGAACTTAAGAAATTTCTAGTCATTTGTCTTTCTATTGTTTTATAAACATTGTTAAATAAATTAAATACATGTATCTTATAGGACATATTGCCTATTTAAGCGTTAAAAGAGGTGAAATTAAATTTGAGAGATTGTGTCATGATAAGCACGTTACTTGAGTACTGTCAATAGTTAGCCATTCATCGGAACTACTCGTACTTCAGACGGTCCTTGGATTTTCTGAGTTGTCATGACACGGGTTTACTTATTATTATTTCAAAATTACTAAAATATTGTCTACTGTGCGATTGGTCTAGAAGCAACTTGGCTTGCCAGCCAGCTTCAGGCTTTACGTCCACATGTTGAATAACGGTTTGAACGATCATACATCCAGAACAGGGGTGATATGTGGTCAGCGTGTAAATTACTTCGATCAAAAATTTCAACCAATTGAAAACTATTTCTATTTAACCTAACACCCCCATTATTATTAATCTTCAATATGTACCCATTCCCAATCTACAACCAAGAAACAAAACTTTTCTAGTAACGAATAATACAACAACCCTCCACAATTAAAATATATAATTTCCTTATACATATTATTACCTTAATTTGTATTTATATACAGATTTTCAAAGTTTACATATCTTTCTGTGCCTAAAGTTTTGTTTTCCTTCTCCACTCGTCTCTATCCAGTCACTCAATGCTCTCCAGTCCTCCTGTTCTCATATCAATTGTTATTTCTTGCATTCACGAGTTTCGAGGTCTTTCTATATTTCTTCTTCCAGGTGGACACTATTACAATGTTTTTTTCTGGTGAATCTTTCTTTTTGTACTCGTCGTACATGCCCATACTAATTTAATTGCTTGTATCTTACATAATATACTATTAAATATTTAATATTAATCTCATCTCGTATGACATTATTTCTATTTCATTCTATTTTTGAACATCTTACTGCTCTCCTCAAGAAATCCATTTCCATCGACATAAGTTATTGTTTTAAGTTTTGTTGAATTTGCATACTTCAGCTCCGTATGTGACAGTACTTCTCACTATTAAATTATACATTTGTAACATATTTTTCCTGGTTATATGTCCGTTCTATCGGACACCAATTATCATTCCTTTATTTATTATCTTAATTTACCCTAACCCATTAGTGCATAGTGTCCCATATATAAGACGGTGGAATATATTATTTTTCAGAAGTTGTAAATAATATAGGAACTTTTTAAAGTGGTATCCCTCCATGGTACCTTTACCTTGTCGTGGTGGAGTGGCTTGCGTGCTTAAATGATCCTGAGAGCTATGCCGGCGGTAGCATTGCTGCCGATAGGGTTACCCATGCCGGACTGGTCGAAGGTGATAAGCCAGACGAAAAAAGTACCTTGGGCGAAAGAGTGACGATCTTTCACCGCAAAAATACTACCGTCAAGAAATGCGGACATGGGTTCATCTGGGGTAAAATTTTCCGGAGGTCAAATAGTCCCCCATTCGGTTCTCCGGGCGGGAACTACTTCAGGGAACCCATGCCAAAGGCTCAAACACAGGGACATGTTCCTAGGAACATGGAATGTTAGGACTTTATACAATAGCGGGGCACTAGAGATATTAACGCGGGAATTGGATAAATCGCCCTTGGGATATAGTCGCTTTACAGGAAGTTAGGTGGCCAGGAGTAGGTAGTCAGGAATCAGGAAACTTTGCATTATACTATGGGGGTGCAGAAAGACCTGAATTTGGAACGGGTTTTTTAGTCAGAAGGTGGATCCTATCCGCTATCCGAGATATTAAGTTTGTTAGTGATAGGATATCATACATAATTCTAAAGGGTAAACGACATGATTTTATAATTGTAAATGTACATGCCCCCACAGAAGATAAAGATGACAAGATCAAGGATGAGTTCTATGAAGAATTAGAATGCTTATTTGATAGCCTTTCACGATATCATATGAAAATTGTCTTAGGAGATTTTAATGCAAAAGTGGGGCAGGAAGATATATTCAAACCAACAATAGGCAAATTCAGTCTTCATGAAGATAGTAACGACAACGGGGTTAGATTAGTCACATTTGCCACATCAAAGAATCTCATTGTTAAGAGCACAACATTTCAGCATAAGGATATTCATAAATACACCTGGACGTCCCCAGATGGAGAAACTCGGAACCAGATAGATCATGTATTAGTGTATAAACGCTGGCACAGTAGCATCATTGATGTTAGATCAGTTAGAGGGACAGACTGCAATTCAGATCATCATCTGGTCAGGGTGAAAATCAGACAACGGCTATCGCTTATGAGAGGAACAAACGCTAAAGATGATTCAGTAAAATATGAATTAAAAAACTTGGAAAATGATGAAATGCGGCAAGAATACCAAATCAAAATTGTTAATAGATTTGAAGTACTGGAATCTTCAGATGACAATGTGGCAAACGAAGAAGAAACTGATATAAATAAAGAATGGGAGACTATAAGAAATATTATTAAATTGTCAGCATCAGAAAGCATTGGTTGTTTAAAAAAGAGGCAAAACAAGAAATGGTTTGATGCGGAATGTGCCGACTTTGTAACGAAAAGAAAGCTAGCAAAAATGAAATGGTTACACGAGCCAAATGAGGTAAATTTAGAGCAATTGGGTAGTGTTAGACGGGAAACCACCAAGTTACTAAAGAGTAAAAAGAGGGAATATTTGAGAGAGAAGATTAATGATCTTGAAATGAATGCAAAAAATAGGAACATTAGAGAATTATATCAGGGAATTAGTATAGAGAAGATAGGGTTTCAGGCTAGAACAAACATAATTCGGAATGAAAATGGGGATATGATTCCAGATTCTAGGAGTATATTAAATAGATGTAAAAGTTACTTTAATCAGCTATTAAATGTACATACAGAACAGGACGTTGAGGAGGATAATTTACAGACAGCAGAAATGCTAGTCGCAGAGCCAAGTGCATTAGAGGTTGAAATGGCGATTGAAAAATTGAAGATGTATAAAGCATCAGGTTCAGATGAGATCCCAGCAGAACTGATAAAATCAGGGGGAGAAAAATTGATGGACAAGATACGCTGGTTGCTTAGTATGATTTGGGAAGAAGAAGCTCTTCCAGATGAATGGAAGGAATCAATTATCGTACCAATTTATAAGAAAGGAGATAAAACTGCTTGCAACAACTACACGGGCATCTCATTACTTTCAACTTCGTACAAAATTCTAACAAATATATTAGTAAGCAGACTTACTCCCTATATTGATGACATTCTAGGAGATCATCAATGTGCATTTAGAAGAAACAGGTCTACTAAAGATAAGATTTTTAGTATAAGACAGATTTTAGAAAAGAAATGGGAATATAATGATACTGTACATCAACTATATGTAGACTTCAAAAAAGCATATGATTCAATTAAGAGGGAGAAGTTATATAGTATCCTGCTGGAGTTCGGAATTCCTAAAAAGTTAGTTAGACTTATACGAATGTGTCTAAATGGCTCAAAGAGTAGGGTGCGTGTAGGCAAACAGTTTTCAGACACTTTTGAAATCCAGAATGGGTTGAAGCAAGGAGATGCACTATCTCCTCTACTATTTAATTTTGTACTAGAGCATGCCATTAAATCTTTAGAGAATGAGGAAGGCTTACAACTGAATGGTATTAATAAGCTGTTAGTTTATGCTGATGATGTAGTATTATTGGCCGATAGCGAGGAGATACTAAAGGCCAACACGCACACACTATTGAGTAACACTAAGAAATTAGGACTGGAAGTAAATATCAGTAAAACTAAATATATGGTCACACGTAGAAATTCATTATATAATGGAAATGGACAGCTAATGACAAATGAGGGAAATTTTGAGGAAGTGGCTGAATTCAAATACCTAGGAACAATAATCACAAATAGGAATGAGATGCACAAAGAAATTAAACATAGGCTCAATTCTGGAAATGCGTGCTATTATGCATTGCAGAGACTTTTGATGTCCCAACTCCTTTCAAAAAGCGTTAAGCTGAAAATATATAAAACTATTATTCTACCAGTTATATTATATGGGTGCGAAACATGGACTCTTACTTTAAGGGAGGAAAGGAGATTACAAGTATTTGAGAATAAAGTTCTTAGGAAAATTTTTGGACCAAAGAGAGATGAACAGACAGGTGAATGGAGAAGACTACATAACAATGAACTACATGGTCTTTATAGGAAGCCAGATATAATAAGAACAGTTAAGTCTCGTAGACTGCGATGGGCAGGACATGTTGCGCGTATGGGGAATGAAAGACGTGCATGGAAACTTCTTGTAGGAAAGCCAGAAGGAAAACGCCCAGTTGGTAGACCAAGAATGAGGTGGGAGAACAACATTAACTATGATTTGAGGGAAGTAGATTATACAGGGAATGATTGGAAAGCTTTAGCTCAGGATAGGGATGTATGGAGAGCTTATGTCCGTGCGGCCATGATCCTACGGGTTCGATAGTGCCAGTGAGTAAGTAAGTAAGTTTAAAGTGGTATTGCATTCTTTAATACTGTAGTTTAATCATATTTTATCACATTGTTGCAAAATTTGATTATTTAACTCTAATTTGTATTTGTTTTGAGATGGCGGGTGAACATTATGCTGTTGCGCACAAAGGGTGAGTAAATGTTTAATTACAATACTATTATCACATGATTTCCTTATATTTCACTCTAATTGTTAAGTACACGCTGTAATTGTTTGATTGCTATAAAATAATTTGTTTTAGAAAATTATCCTTGTCACAATAACAACATATATTTGAGTGTCCTATAAAAAGGACAACATGCAGCCTGTACCAAATTAAAAGTACATGCGATTTTATACATATGAATTGGCTTGAACACTTTTCTATTCCACTGTCTTATCTAATATGATCATAAATAAATTTGTTAGTCATGTCTATGCTAAACAAATGACTTTTGTTCTTTTGTCTCAATGTTGCATTTTAAAATAAGTATTTTAGTGTACATAAACCATCTCATAATTATATTTTTCTATTTATTATCAGTCTGAATACAAACAAAATCTTTGAAATATTGGATAAGTGAAGATAAGAAGAGTCTTTTATATGTTTGTCCACCTGATGATGGCCTATTCACCGATGTTGACAGCGATAAATCTGACTATGAACATGAAGGGAATATCAACCACCTCGGCCATCGAATGCTTCATGCTGCCGCAGAGGTTATTCTCATCCAACAATAAAGGTAACAGGAGCTGATCATATGGACCAGTTCGTTTCATCATATTGATCTTGAATGAGGCAGAAGAAATGGTGGTGGAATATCTTTGCCTACTTTCTATATGTCAGTGTTGTGAATGCATGGATACTTCACAGAAAACTACCTCAGAATCTCTGTTGAAATTTAGGAGCCAACTTGCCATTACCATATGGAGGTCCTTCACATCAAGGCAAATCGACTCCAACACCTTCACAAGACCTGAGGTTTGAGGGCCAATGCCACTGGCCCATGGAAAATATACACAAAGCAGGTGTGCGAATTGCGCTGGGAAGCGTATGTTCATTTGCTCAAAATGCAAGATTGGATTACATCCAAAATGGTTTTTGGAATTCCATACAAAAAATAACGTAACACTCAATACTCCAATAAATATGTGTCCTCTTTGACAGGCATTCGATTTATTTCATTTATTTTATTTTTTTTCATTCTTGTAACTAAAACAAGAGTAATATGTATAACATAATATCATTGTACTGCCCGCTGTGCATAACGTCCCATTTTTAGGACGAGTTAAATATGTATGTGAAACATATAAAAATGAAAATACACACATAAAAACCAAGAGATTAACTTTCAAAAACATGTGTTTCTCATTAAATAGCGAATTTCTTATTTTAAAAATAACAAATTACTTTATGCACTAATGGGTTAATACTTTCCTAAATAACCAACTGTCATACTGAATTTAAATTTGTAAGTTTTAAAATTAACTTTTCCCAGTTTAAAAAAAAATAAAGGAAAAACTTAGTAAAAAAGATTATTACTAGAGTGAAAACATTTGACTGACAATGATAAATTTTAATGATGGTATATAAAATAGGTTATAATCAATATTCTGGTCATTCCTTCACCCTTCAATATCTCTTTAACATACAACCGTAACATTAAATACGTGAACCACTTCATTGTTAATAACATCAGAAACGAAACAGGTTTATAGAACGGTGAGGAGAAGAGAAGGGAATTAAATGTATGCCAACAAAGAAAATCCATCGTTCAAAATTCCACGACTTTGAAGGGAAGGAACAACAATGAATGAATTTTTCATTTCCGATTCTAAATAGCATTCTGCTATTATCTGCCATTTGTCCGGCCCTTCATTCGTCAGTGGAGACTCTCGAGAATAAAATACAAAAGAAATTATTGCATAACAAGCACAACACCTGCCACAGTTCTCACTTCCAATATTTTGATCATAACAGGAAGATCCATGATCGAATTCTTACAAAGGTTGAAAATCTCCTATGAATTTCTGTATAAATAATTACAGTTTTGCTCCAATTTAACCCGTAATTGCAATGAATAAACACTCAAGGCATTAAATTTAAAACAGCAGCAAGAAAAGAGGTTAGTTCGTAATAAAGGTACAACGGTTAAATCTGTATCGTATTTTATAGAATTTTATGTAGCTAAGACTGCATTTTATGATAAGAAAATCGTAAACAAAAACAACAATAAATCAGAAAATGTATTTTATATAATTAACTTATAACTTAAACCAGACATAACCTTGTCGTATCTTAAGAGAGCGGGGTCGAGTTCTGCTTTCGTAAGCTAGAGGCATGAGGGAGGGGGAGCAACAGACAGGGGACGAGAAGACAGTGGCAGTTCCTAGAACTGTGCAAAAGTAATGCTGCAATACCAATTGATTTAAATGTATTGATATATATATATATAAATATATATACATATATTATAATAACTAACTCACCAGGACTCTCGAACCCGGAGGTTCATTGTCCCGTGGATATTAGCGCGCCTTGCCTCCCTATCCCGAGCTGATTTCCAATCATTTCATCATACAGTTCACCACCCTCAAATCATGGTTTATATTATTTTCCCACCTCATTCTTGCCTTACCTTCTGGAAGGGTTATTTTTTTCTTCCTACAAGAAGTGTGTATGACCCTATTTCATTCCCCATTCGTGTCATATGTCATGACCATAAAATTCGACAATACGCAAACTTTATTATTAAATCTGGATTTCCATAAAGAACATGTATCTCCCTGTCATGTAGTCTTCTCCATTAGCATGTCTCTTAATCTATCCCTGGTCCAAAAAATCCTAAGAACTTTATTCTCAAATACTCGTAACCTTTCCTCTTCTCTAAAGGCAAAATACCATGTTTCGAATCCACATAACTGTATTTATCATCCATCCATAGTAATTCTGCCCGAGGGCAGGTCTTTCACTGCAATCATAGCATTTTCATGCTAAGCTTTGCAGATGATGATGGCCATAAGATTTCGTGGACCGTTTGGACCTTAAAACTTTCCTGACATTTGTCTTACAGGTGAGGAAAAACCCCTATAAAAACCTCACCTAGAAAAACTGTCCTGACCGGGAATCGAACCCGGGTCCGCTGCGTGACAAGGCAGCACGCTACCTCGAGACCCCAGCGGTGGACAGGATTTATCATAATATTATTATTAAATACTACTACTACTACTGCTACTACTTCTACTACCATTACCACTACCACTACTACTGCTCCCACTAATAATAATAATAATAATAATAATATGGATTTATCTACAAAACTGACTAACATATCCATGGTAATTATCATGGAAGACAAAAAATATTTAAATAGATCTGTTGAATAATTTCATAAACATATCATCAGGTTACTTTTTTCAAATTAAAGTATGGTTTTCCTACTGATAGAAGTACCTTCAATAACATATTATTTATAAAATTATATAATATTTGTGGGTTTAAAAATATATATGTATGTATAATGAAGAGTTAACAACAATATATAAATATTTATAATAATAATAAAAATAAGATAAAAAATCCGTGTTAATAAAACTTAAGCACTTTATAGTATTATTTTATTCTATAATATGTTTCCTCCCATGAAGTGTTGGTGTTTATGAAGTTCTGTCCGCTATTGAATCACGCTGATTATATTCAACATGATCACGAACCATCACATGAACCGCCATTGTGCTGGCAAAGGAAGGGAGGTGTACATGACGTCAACATTTCCTCTGAACTCCTCAACCAAGTGCTCGCTTACTCCGAAACTACTAAATAATCATGCTCCAAATACAGTTGGTCATCATTTGATATTGACTGTCTTAAGCTAAGATTTTAATTGCTGTCCGATATGGACTTAAATGTCTTGGGGATTAAATGGTGTCGTTGAATCCGTTAAATTGTTGACGTATTGACATATCCTAGCATATTTTAGACATATCAACATAAAATGACTCTGCTTAACAACCAAAAATCTTAAACAAATTCGTATTTATACTTTATGGATGCAGACGAAAACATACACATTCTTACAGAACCTCGCCCACAAATTTCTAGGAATGACAGGTCATAAAGAAAACTGGGGCTGGAAGTAAATAGCAATAAAATAATACATGGTCACACACAAAATAGATTGAATAATCGAAATGGGCCGTTTTTAAGAAAAGAAAATTTTGAAGAAGAGCTTGAATTAAAATATCTAGTAACATATTTACAAACAGGAATCAGTTGCAGAAGCAAATTAAAGATAGGCTCAGCTCTGGAAACGGATGCTATTATGCACAACAGGGTCTCTTGTCATTCCAACTTCCCTCAAAATATAATACACTAAAAATATATAAAACAGTTATTCTTCCCGTTATAATATCATTCTATTTCTTCCTTTTCTAAATTCACTTCGAACCAATTTTCCTCATACGAACCTATAAAAACCAAACGTAAGATTTGCCCTAATTATTTTGTTTGTACATTTCACACAATACTCGTCTCGCGTAACTTGGTCTCTTACTTTGAGGGAGAAAAAACAAGTATTTGACAATAAAGTTCTTAGGAGCATTATTGGACATAAAAGGGACGAAGAGACAGGTGAATGGAACATATTACACAAAAGTGAACTACATTATGTTAATGAGAAACCAAATGTAACAACAACAGTTAAGCCTCGTTGAATTCGATGTGTAAGACATGCAGCAAAAATAGAATAACCAGAGGGAAACTCCCAGCAGGTAGGTCAAGAATGAGGTTCGAGAATAATATTAAGCATAATTGAAGGTGGTGAATAATACACCTCATTGGTGCAATGGAAGACCCTAATGCTAATCAACCAGAAGGTAGATACAATTTACGAAATAACGGACCACGCAGAGAACACATCGCGGATAAATGTTAAATAGAGCAGGTAGTCGAGTCAATAAGACAGGGACCCGGCTGGCGATTTTCAAACAATCAGCCAGCGAAGGGAAAAACTTGTAGCCGCATTTGTGAACTTCGAGAGTCACAGCCGCATTCAACACTTTCCATTTACCTTACCTTACCAAAATTGCCAGTCACAAGACAACCCTTGAGGATGCCGGATGCAGTCTCTGGCGAAACTTTGGGGAACTACAAGCCTCAAGACCACGGCCAACAGCCCGGAAATCTTCTACAAGATCATCATAGTAACTCCGGCCGTGAAAGCCTAAGTCAATATAATACAGGGGAAGGTTGAAAAACAATATATCAGGATAGGGAAGAACGGAGTGCACATATCCGAGCGGCCATGAATCTCCTGGTACAATAGTGGCAATGCGTTAGATATGTCATGCAAAAATATAATTTCTTGTTAATGGACATGGTCCTATACTAATAAACACGTTGCTTACGAATTCTGCGCTTTGGTCAAGATGTTCGACCCTAAGGCATATTAAATAAATTAGTATGGAAAAGCATGTTTTGAAAGTTTACAATATGTGTTCGATCAGTATGTTCTGTGCTCCATTACATACATGTCACTTTCGCTGCAACGACCATTCAACTCTCTGGAGCATGTTTTGATTATGTTTAATATAGAGATATGTATATTTGATTCGGACAATCAGCAGAACTTTGCCATCAGTTCGCGATTTATACACCATACATTTCTCATCACTCAAAGAAGAGAGAAGTGTCGTTAAATCAGGCAAACGCGATGGTCACGTTCCTGGTCCTACTTATCCAAATTCGATGGATATCTGACTACTTTTTTCACAATAAAACACAAGCTCACACTATATAAAACTCTCATCAGAACACTTATGAACAGGGAAAGTACCTTAGTTGGTTGGGAAATGAGGTACACTACACAGAGAACCATTGCTACGCAACGTGTGCAGTGTGTTCCTGCACGTGGCGCGTAACGTGCAGTAATAGCCCACTTGTATATAGTAAGGCACAAAACAAAAGCACGACACTTACATCATAGTTTCTTTATTGTTGCCATTACAATGCACTACAACATACATTCTAAATCTTTCAAAGCAAAATCTAACCCTATCGTCATGCAAGCAAAATTTGTACATGGAAAAGTTTCGTTATACGTAACAGGATATCACAGACGCAAAACGAATATAGCGGATATTACCTGCAGGAAATATTCAAACAATTATGCAGCTGGTTTTCCTTCTAAGGCATCTCGAATATCTTTCATGAAGGAATACCCAGTATTTTTCAGTAGAAAAGAATTTAGCTTATTTTTATTTTTTCAGTTATCGATATAGATGGAACTGTATTAATTCTTTCTGACAGTTTTTGAACTAGCTCAAGAGCTTTGGGCATTTCTGTGTGACTTGTCTGCAGATGTGTGATTGTATCAGATATATTCCCAAAACAGATCTTTATAAAATGTAGTTTTTCATGTACGTTAGAAAAAAAAGTGATTTTAATATTCCAATTGCTGAACAGTCCGTACTGCAGAAGGTATTAACTATTTTATCGATTATAGTATAATACGTGGCATAATACGACACCGCATCGAGCCAGGTTCCCATCTCGTAATGACGGGTGGTGGGAGTAGAGGTATACCTCGTGTAATTGCTTTGAATTCCATTATTCTTACCGGAACCTTCCGGAATATTCTTTTCATATTTGAAATGAATCTGTCTACGTCATCATACGATGACTATTATCATCATTTCAAACATATCTCTGAGGAACTCAGATTGTTTGTAGGGAAGCTAATCTGATGATGATGATTCCCAACGTTGATCCTTTTGCGATAACAAATGTACATGTTGCTATGTTTTTACACGCTTTATATTAGATTGACCTGTATCTGTCTATGTAACGGAATCTTTCAACACGAATTTCACTCACTTAAAAACATTGGTTGGACTTAAAACTTTGTATATTTGTGAAGGACCAACGACAGTACAATAATTTCATAAATAATATATAATAAGTTGCGGATTTATCGACTTTTTAGTCCATCGTTATAAGAAATTAATATTATATCCTCTGGTAGCTCAGTTGGTAGAGTGGTTGACTGTAGTGGTATATAATTTCAGTAATCCATAGGTCGCTGGTTCAAGTCCGGCCCGGAGGACATTTTCTACAAGAGTATTATGTGTCATGGCGGATTGTGAATAAGAGTGAAACTGGTTGCTCGTGTTTTTGCACAATTTTCAGCAGGTGTTAGTTTGTTTTTATAAACGTAATATCGATATTGCGAATTTATTTTGTTTGTAGCTTAATTTTACGCATAATGGCTCCACGTAAAACAAGAAATTGTGAAGAAAGCAAAGAAGAAATAACTAAGCGTGTGGTCCAAGAATGTTTGCGGGATCCAGCCATGTTGCAGCTGTTGAAGGACTCCGTGCGTGAGACTATTGTATCGGAGCTAAAGGTAACTATAGACCGTAATACGGAAGTTATTAGGCAGTTGGAACTCTCGCTTCAGGAGAGGGACAACAAAATATTAAAACTGGAACAACAGTTAAGTGAGAAAACCGACTCGCTAGAGCAATACCAACGTCGACAGTGTCTACGTATTTTCGGTATACCTGAACAGGATGGTGAAGATACGGACAATATAGCAATCGACGTGGCCTCCAAAATTGGAGTTAAATTAGAAACCTGTGATATCGACAGGAGTCACAGGGTTGGGAAAAAGTCGGATCGACCACGGCCTGTTATTGTTAAGTTCATCAGTTATAGAAAGAGAAGGGAGGTCTTCCAAAATAAAAAACAATTGAAAGGCAGTGGGATCACAGTAAGAGAAGATCTCACCCAAATTAGATATAAATTGTTAAAGGACTGCATCACAAAATTTGGCGTCACAAATGTGTGGACAATTGATGGCGCAATACATGTGAAAAATGGAGATACCAAACGCATCATCACCCGGGCCTCTGATATGTAAATCTACCTAGTGCAAACACGCCCAGTGATACCATATCCCCAATTTAGCACTTTTATATAAATTATTAAAATTATATTTAGAAATTTCACATTAATTATTAGTATTATATTTAGAAATTTTACTTTATTTATTAATTTAATATTTGAATAAGATATTAGTGACTTGTTCTTTTCTTATAATTCTAGTTAAAATATTTTTAAAATTTTCCATCCAAATAATGCTATTCATTTGGCGGTCTCTGACAGGTTAGAGGACACTACCCTTCTCAAACCCCTTCCAAACAACAATAATGCAAGACAGGTTCTAGAAACAGCATTCTCCCCCTTCCCGTCTTCCCTACATGTGGTTCACTTGAACGCACAAAGCTTAACTGCACATACAGACGAAATTAGTATGATTTTTTCTTCTTCCAATATTCATGCTATTCTCGTATCAGAAACATGGCTCACTCCCTCCATTAATTCTAGTTTAATTGACATGGATGGTTATACTTTTCTTAGACATGATCGTGTACATAGTCGAGGGGGCGGTGTTGGTGTCTTCGTTAGGACAGACCTTTGCCCTAAGTCTGTATACTTTTCTAATAACGAGACATCTCCTGAAATTATGTTTATAGAAATATACGCAAGCTTCAAAAAATGCCTTCTTTGTGTAGTGTACCAACCCCCTAAAATGAAAAAAAATAGCAGAAATAGAATCCGCTCTACAAAACGCACGTATACAATATGAACACGTTATCGTCATGGGTGACTTTAATATAAATATACTAGACACTGACAACAGACATACACAACAGCTTATGTCCGCGTTCCAAGTTTGTGATATGACTATCCTTCCCTTACAGCCTACACATCACACCAATCATTCTGAGACTTTACTTGACTTAATTGCTACTAATAATCCAGACAGAGTACTAACCCACGGGCAACTGTCAGCTCCCGGAATATCAGCACATGATATTATATTCTTAGCATATTCACTGCAGTGCCCTAAACTAGCTCGTAAGACTATCACATATAGAGACCTAAAACATATAAACAATGCAGCTCTACTTGAAGACGCTATAAAATTACCCTGGCATACTATATGGACGTTGCATTCTGTTGACGAAAAAGTTGAGGCATTAAATAACCTTATATTACAACTATATGACAGACACGCTCCACTGAAAACTAAACTAGTGAAACGACACCCTGCTCCCTGGATGTCTGCTAACATTCGTGACTTGATGACTGAAAGAGACGCAGCATATCGGAAATATAGAGTCGACAAAACTGATATAAATCTTAATCACTATAAACGGTTACGAAACAAGACTACACAAACTATCAGAAACGCCAAACTTAGACATCTATACAGCCTTACTGAACCTAATAACAATAACCCAGATATTTGGAAAAATCTGAATAAAATGGGTGTAGGAAGGAAAGACACACAGGTAGAAAAACTACCTGTTTCTCTGAACACACTTAATAACCATTTTACAAGCACATTCTTTACTCCTAAAGACAAAACACATACAACAAGTGAACTACTATTGACAAATCCACCAGACAGAGAACATTTCCATTTTTCATATCTTACAGAAAATGACATAAAGAAAGCTCTCAAACGAATAAAAACAAAAGCAGAAGGTACTGACCGTATAAATATCACTCTACTTAACAAAATAATCGACGTTATACTACCTACCATAACTCATGTTTTCAACTCCTCACTACAAACCTCTATATATCCCACATTATGGAAGCAAGCAATTGTACGCCCACTCCCGAAAGTAAAAACTCCCTTAACTCCTAACGATTTTCGACCCATTAGTATTTTACCTACCCTTTCAAAAGCTTTGGAACGATTAGTCCACAAACAACTGACTGACTACCTAACTGAACACGACCTTTTAGATCAATACCAATCAGGCTTTAGGACAGGACACAATACAAATACTGCTCTACTAAATATATGTGAAGACATACGCGAAGCATCTGATAATCGAAAACTTACTATTCTTACACTACTTGACTTTAGTAAAGCATTTGACACGGTAGACTTGGACTTATTGTTGCTTAAACTAAAAAACCTCTCACTTTCTGACAGTGTCACGCAATGGTTCAACTCCTACCTTCGTGAGCGCCAGCAATATGTTGTAGGAAATTCTACATTACGCTCTTCTTGGACCTACCGTAAAGCTGGAGTTCCACAGGGCTCGGTGCTCGGCCCATTGCTTTTTTCAATCTATATAAACGACATATCTGACTCCCTAAAACATTGCAAACATCATTTATTTGCGGACGACATGCAGATCTACCTTCACTCAGACAAATATTCTTTAAATGACGCGGTAACCAAAATTAACGAGGACCTTGACTCGCTAACGGCGTGGACAGAGAAATATGGACTTGAATTAAATCCTAGAAAGACACAAGCAATCATTATGGGCCATCAGAGACTATTATCCTCAATTAACACAAATGCAGTATTACATGTGTCACTTAATGGGGTTCAGATCCCTTATAGTGAGACAGTAAAAAATCTAGGAGTGTTTATGGATAAACATTTAATTTGGAATAAACAAATAAATAACATTTGCAAAACTATCTTCTCAATAATACACTCATTAAATCGTATAAGAAATTGTTTACCGTTTTCTCTAAGAAAAATGCTAGTAGAAACACTCGCAATGCCCCATTTTGATTATTGTGATACTCTTTTTACTGACCTAAATACTGTTCTTACCCAAAGACTTCAACGTGTTCACAATTCTTGCATACGTTTTATTTGTGGTATACGTAGATTTGATCACGTTACACCATCCCTGGAACAATTGTCATGGCTTCGTCTTCAAGATCGTAGAACCATCCATTCCCTATGCCTACTCTATAACATATTACACACATCTTTACCTTATTATTTATCACACCGCTTCACTAAACTCTCTGATACACATAACTTAGATACCCGATCCCTTGAGCACAGTGTCCTTTATATCCCTCCTCATCATACTACCTATTATTCGAAATCTTTTACAGTTTCTCTTGCTAGAACATGGAATTCACTTCCACCCTATGTCAGAGACTGCCAAACTTTACCATCTTTCAGAAATAAATTGAAAATAAAATCACTAACAGAAACAACTCACTAATACTACTTTTTAAGAATTAATAATGCGTTTTTGCATTATTTAATAAAAATAGACTTAGGATTTGTTAATATATTTACCTAATGCCTTGTATAAAAAGCGTAGATTAATTCATTGTAGTGTTTTTTTTTCTCTTCTTTTTATGCATAGTAGATTCGAGCTGTTATTCCTTTTTTATTCATTGTATCATTAATTTAATTTTAATTGTATTTAGTTTCATTCTATTATTAGACATTAATTTCATTATTATTCAATATGACAGATAATGAATTGTTCAATAACTATTATTGTAACTTTTTTTTGTATTCATATGTAACATGTTTGTCCTGTCTAATATGACTACTATTGTAATTTTTTTGTATTCATGTGTAACATATGTTTGTCCTGTTTTATATGACTATTATTGTATTTTTTTTTGTATTCATATGTAACATATGCTTGTTCTGGTGAGTGGAAGAGAAGGCCACATGGCCTTAACTCCACCAGGCTAAATAAATAAATCTAAAATAAATCTAAAATCTAAATCTAATATACTTTTAGCTCATACTACAATAGTATCGAATTTAAAGATATTTATACTTTTATCTTATTCTGTAAAATAATTAATGACAACTTTGTAAACTTAGCACATTATAATTTATCCAAAAATATGAGAAGGTTACGATTACCTGTAACTATTTATCTTAGATTAAAATATTAAAAAAATATTATAATAATGTTATGTAATAATAATTTTAAAAAAACATTCAATTATATTCGTGCCTAGACACTAAAAATATCGTAAGCAATTAAATTGTCTAGGGATTTCAAGCTATGACAGTAAATTAAACTAAAAATAAAAAAAATGATAATAATTTTAAAAAGCGTGGGGTGGTTTTTACGTTTTCTTCTTAGAGACTTTACTTTTACCAATATATGCTTATTATCAAATATATTAATTGATAAAGAGCACCGCACGCTGTTGATGGTAAAATAAAGTATTTTGTAGATATCTCTAGTTTTATTCTAGATGTGTAGGATATGATTTTTTGTTGACCATTTTAATTTTATCCCAAGCGTGTTGGAAATTACAATTATTTTTCATTTTTTAGTTCGGTTTTCTAATAAAGCGTGTTGTTTTAGATTTTTTAAACTATTATTTATTTATATTACAATGTCTCTGGATATACCTTCATTCATTTGTACTTGTATTTCTGTTATACATAATATGCATGTAATTATCTCCATATTATCCCGAAAATACTTCGTGCTCTTCAATCAGGTGCTTAATTTTCGAGCTCTTCGGTTTCGGCATTTCTGTTTCATATTAATGTCTTCCGGAACGAATGTAAGCTGTGTACTGTATACAACCGCTGTGACGTCTGTATTCTGTTGCCTCTCGTATGCACCGCAGCTTCGCACTGAGGTGCGTTGTTGACTTACGGCGTCACATCGCCGCCAGAATCCTTCTACAGAATCTTCAAGTAACACAAAATAAGGCACTACGAATAATACTACGTGCTCATAGACTCAAATAGCCATACTCCACGATGTTTCGTATCTACCGTACATACGAGACTTCATCAGACACTCAGCATAATACAAACTGAGATTCATCTAACACACAACAACCGACTAATACGCACCATAGGTTCAACACAAATACACACTACATTACGCAATTGAACACCGCCACACACTACACAATAAAAACCACACACCCAAGAATTTTATGACAAAAAGCTTAAGCATTTCTCCTCGCCATATAGTAAAAAGGAGCTAAGAGACGAACACTCTCTTCAGCAAAATAAAATTTTAAAACTTACACACATATAAGCACTCAAAGACAAGGGTCATGACGCCGAAAGTTCGTCGATACCAACATCCACACATGACACGACAGGAAAAATCTCCTTAAACTCCGCTTCATCACGGCTTCTACAGCCAACAAGATGAAGACGGTTTGCTTTCTCGAAAGTTTCGGTGAATTACAGAAAAGGATTGTTATATCGATCCCTCCTCTTAATATACAGTTTCTTGTAGATGTGACGAACGTCTCTTCCGTTTTCTCTAGCCTTACCGTAACACATTATTATGTCAATTAATTAAAATAAACTGATAATCCGTGCTTAACTGATAACATTCCTATCAACAAAATGATGTAGGTTACTGGTAAGATATGTGAAGGAATGCGACGTAGAATAACAACTAGGACTTAGTTACATCGCACAGCGCCCACCTATACCAAGGCGCAGAACTCATAAATGATATCTTACGGGAGTAGGCCTATATGTTCCTCGAACTAATTATATTCTCGCTGTGTGATATTTCGTTCATGGAAGTTTGTCGGTTAAGTCATGTAACAGCTTGTATAGTAGGCCTACTGCCGAAAAACCTGTCTGTTGTGTGACATAATTTTATTTCATTATGTTTCCTCCCTAAATATTTCTGTAACTTTCAATACACGTTATTCCATTACCTTTTCCCCCTATTATTATAGCCCTACAACGTAAAATCGGCCTTTGACGTCATGGATCAATCCGCTCAAAAACTGCCCTACAACGTGTTTCTTACTTGTTCTCTCACTCCTAGAATGTTATTTACGTCTCCATCCACTTCATCGATTCTTGTGTTCTTTCGTGTACTCATTCGCACCTTGTCTTGAATGGAGGTGTAGAAGGTTACACATTTTCCACTTCATTTTATCCTATCAGCATTTCAAGCATTACAAAATTTGAAGTTATTTTTTGTTCTTTGTGCATATTCTTCTTCTTCTTCTTCGGCTTTCTCCCACTTATAGGTTTGCCGTCTTCAGTTTCCATTTATCTCTATCATTCCAATCTCCCTCTTGCAAATTCCTATCATCCATTATAGTTCTGACGTAGGTTTTCCATTTCCATCTTGGTCTGCCACGTTTATTTCTTCCAGGGGGTGACCATTGGTATATATTTTTTGGCCATCTTTCATTTTCCATTCTTTGTACATGGCCATACCATTTAAGCGTTTGATTTTCAATCCTCTTAACAACAGATGTGGTGACATTCATTTCTCTCCAAATGAATTCATTTCTTATTTTATCCTGTCTTGTTTTTCGGAGGCTTCTTCTAAAATAATCAGATTCAACTGTTCTATTTTTATTATTTTGTAAATCCGTCAGAGACCAAGTTTCACTTCCATATGACAGAATATACTGTATTATGCTCTTATAAATTTCCATTTATTTTCCTTTGTAATATTTTTATTCCAAATTATTCCATGTAATGTCTTAGTTGCATTTTTTGCCAATGGAATTTTAGTCTCTACATCTCTCTCACATGTACCTAAACTTGTATTTATTGACCCAAGATATTTAAAAAATTCACACTTTTTTATTTTCCCTGTTTCAAGTATGAGGTCATCCACATCCTTTCCCAAACACATATATTCTGTTTTCTGTAAATTTATATTCAGTCCCCATTTTTTATATTCTTCCATTAGTTTATTTATCATATATTTCATATCAACTTCATCCCTTGCAAAAATAATTTGATCATCTGCAAACAACATATTCATGTTAATTATTTCCTGTATACCCTCATTTCATCAAAGGTAAGAAATAAAAGTAGAACAATGAAGTACCGAAGCATCGATATATTAAAAAAATAATTGAAAGTGTTTCCGAATATTTCCGAAATGTTGCTCATCATGATAAAAAAATAAATATTTCATTCGTCGGGCGATATGATTCACTTTTATTCTCTACGGTCCCTGCTGTGTTTTAAGAATAAGAATAAATTTTATTTACAAATAGGCCTAGAAGACATTTTGGTAAACATATGAGGACAGAGACAAAACTAAGATTACATAACATCACATCAAAAGCTGCTCTAAACTACGGAAGTGAAGTTTAGATTTTAAATAAAAGAAACTCTCATAAACTTCAAGTAAGCCAAATGCGCTTCTTACGATAATTGTTAGGAGTTAATAGACTGGATCACCAAAGGAACACTATTATCAGAGGAAAACTTGGAGTAACAAGTTTAAATGAAGATATACAAAGATACCAACAAGAATGGAAAAATCATCTGAGGAGAATGGCAAGAAATAAACTTCCAAAATTGGCATTCCAATATACCCCAACTGGACATAGGGACCAAGGAAGACCAAAACATCGGTGGAAATATCAAGACCATCTTCGCTAGGATTACCGTACAGGCCACATGTCCTAAAACGAATTTGTTCATGATGATGATGATGATGATGATGATGAAATGTTATATACAGTATTGATACCCGAATGAGCAAATGCTCGTGCTCGGGCGCAGTTCAGTTACATGAATAATACAAATATAGTATATACATTTAAAGTTAGGGGTCAGTTTCATTTTTACACATAAAAATAAAAAAAAAATAATGTATAGGGAGTAAAACTTATTCTAGCAAAAGAATTAATGCAATGGAGAATGATATATATATATATATATATATAATATAAACCACATAATGTGATGGATTAAAACCGATAATACAGAAGAAAGTAATTAGTTATACATTAGGTTATAAAAATAAGCAAAAAATATGCTTCATATTTATTATTTTAAAATGTTCAAATTATATTTTAACTTAATTAATTAATTAAAAATAATTAATTTAATTGTTCTTTTAAAACTAGCTGTGTTTAGTTTCATTAGCTCTGGATTGGATCTAATTAATTCATTATATAATTTGGGTCCTAGATATCTACTATGTTTAGATTCAGCAGTTTTATGAAATTTTGGAACATGTAGCAAATAAGTAGTATTTTGTCTGATGCTGTAAAAACTTCGATTGTGCTCTTTAAATTCGTTTTTATTTTTATGAAAATAAGTAAGCAATGTATGTTTGAAAATTTGTTTAATATTTGGTACGTTGAATTCTAAATAAATTAAATTTGTAGGGTAATCTAAAGGTTTCTGCAAGCAGATTTTTATGATTTTTTTTAAGTAACTGCATTTATCCAGTTACACGGATAGTTATTTCCGGTTCTGAATCCGACCTTCATAGTTGATTTTTTCGAGGCGTAAAAATATTTAATCTGATGTTGGTTGATGAGCAAAGCCATGGGTTCTTAGTTGTAAAATTATTGTACTAAAATATACTCAAGCCTAAAATAAGAGACTTTGATAAAAAATTATTGGATCTTCTATCATTTTTTAAACCTGGCTCGAATAACCTGACATATCAAGTAGCGTCGTTAAATAATAAAATTCATGTTTCACATTTCTTCCGTTTGGTCTCAGTGATCTTATGATAACCATATCGCTTCTGGATCCGAGATTTCCGGATAAGAACACAGCCAGGAGTAAATGGATTTTTTCAATGTATAGAAATGCTCCGAACGGGAAGAAAAGCCACTGTTCTTCTGTTATAGATCTGTGAGCACGGAAATATAAAGTGAAGACTGAAATAAGAGGCCTCTGTCAAAATTTATTGCGTCATCATATTCGTTTGTCAACCCAAACGCTAATGACAATGTTAAACAACACAGTTAATAGTTTTGCTTTCCTTATTTTATGTTCTATACCGTACAGATAATGAGAAAAAATACTTGTTACGACAGTTTTTCTTTCTTTTTTTTTTTTTTCATTTCGTCTTACCTTACCTCAGTGTGAACACACAGATTTATAAAAAAAAAATCTAATGTAGTATCTGCAACATTATGAATTTATATTATTATATTTATGAGCTATTTTTTATTATTATTATCGATAGCGATTCTGATGATGTTACAACGTTTACAAACAGAAAGTAAGATAAACATCGCCATTCCTGTCAATGTAAACGTGGCATGATTTATAAATGCAGAAATTCTAAGTGTATTTCGAGTAATATCTCTGGCGAATTAGAGATACATTGGAGTGGGGTAAGGAGAATCGAAATGAATTATGTGCTGTGAGGTTATAAATTTCTCTGCTAAATAGCTTCACGATATCTGAGGTTCTGGTTAAGAAATCATTGCGGTCGTCCCCCGGGCATGAGTTATACAACATTACCAAACTAATTTCAAGCAGACGCACGAGCCTGAGGGGGGTGCAATCAATCTTAGACACAATTCACATATTCAGACATGACATGGCCACCTTCACCACTTCTATCTCGCTAACATCAAATCAAATATAACCCAGATTAAATTCATTTTCAAATTTAAGTCATCATAAATTACAGTTCGTTTTATACAATATATATGTCACTTTATTTTCTATTAAAATTTACAGTTTTTGCAGTAAAAAAAGTCTCTACCTGGTTTAATTTACCAATTGCCTCATTGTCTCTTTGCCTGCCCGTCATTTTCTCTGTGTATCTACCTGTCTGCCAAAAAATGTATCTATTTCCCATCTATCAATATATCTGCCTGAGAAACCACCTTTCCTTCCAGCTATGAAATCTCTCTCTCTCTCTCTCTCTCTCTCTCTCTCTCTCTCTCTCTCTCTCTCTCTCTATATATATATATATATATATATATGCCTCTCAGGTTCTCCTAATTCAAAACATTACATGACGTTACATCTCGTTTCTTATTTTTATTGGAGGAATTCGTCTCTCTGCTGTTTCAATTTCCGGTTTTAAGTTATACTCTCTCTGCAATTCTCATTGGTATTCCTGGTATTTTATATTTTTGTTGATATTAGTACCTATCTCTATCCTTTACCTTAGTTTAACCTCCCCCTTTATAGATACTTATATATTACCCACAACTCACGGAGGTTACAGGAACACGAGCTATCGGGAGATGATTTTCAACACTGATTTGACACACAGTTTCTTGACCAGATTAAGACATTGAGGACCTCCCAGGATGAGTGATCTACTGAATGTCTAGTAGGCCTACATCTCCGAGACAAAACGAACAATTAGTATACATCGTTCACTCATCCATTCATACAAAAGAAGGCGAATATGACGTTAATGACTGTAATGGGCAAATGATGTTCGGGGACACTTTAGCTTTAATGTTTCTTCACATGTGTCTTATAGGTGATAAGAAAAACTAGAACAAATATCTCCCTGGAATCTTGTCTCGACCGCGGATAGAACCCGATGATAATTCCTATTATTATTATTACTATTATTATTGTTAGTTTATGCTGATGATGTAGTACTACTGGCCGATAGCGAGGAGATACTAAAGGCCAACACGCACACACTATTGAGTAACACTAAGAAATTGGGACTGGAAGTAAATATCAATAAAACTAAATATATGGTCACACGTAGAAATTCAGTATATAATGGAAATGGACAGCTAAAGACAAATGAGAGAAATTTTGAGGAAGTGGCTGAATTCAAATACCTAGGAACAATAATCACAAATAGGAATGAGATGCACAAAGAAATTAAACATAGGCTCAATTCTCGAAATGCGTGCTATTACGCATTACAGAGACTTTTGATGTCCCAACTCCATTCAAAAAACGTTAAGCTGAAAATATATAAAACTATTATTCTACCAGTTATATTATATGGGTGCGAAACATGGACTCTTACTTTAAGGGAGGAAGGGAGGTTGCGAGTATTTGAGAATAAAGTTCTTAGGAAAATTTTTGGACCAAAGAGAGATGAACAGACTGGTGAATGGAGAAGACTACATAACAATGAACTACATGGTCTTTATAGGAAGCCAGATATAATAAGAACAGTTAAGTCTCGTAGACTGCGATGGGCAGGACATGTTGCGCGTATGGGGAATGAAAGACGTGCATGGAAACTTCTTGTAGGAAAGCCAGAAGGAAAACGCCCAGTTGGTAGACCAAGAATGAGGTGGGAGAACAACATTAACTATGATTTGAGGGAAGTAGATTATACAGGGAATGATTGGAAAGCATTAGCTCAGGATAGGGATGTATGGAGAGCTTATGTCCGCGCGGCCATGAACCTACGGGTTCGATAGTGCCAGTGAGTAAGTAAGTAAGTAAGTAAGTAAGTATTATTATTATTATTATTATTATCATCATCATCATTATCATTATTATCATTATCATCGTTATCATTATTAACATTATTATTGTTATTATTATTATTATGTAGAATGGAGAACAGTAGATTAGTAAAGAAAGTACGTGGTTGGACACCTCAGCAGAAAAAGCCATTAGGAAGATCACAAATACGATGGAAGGACGTCACCATATCCTGGACCCGAAGTGAATGAACACGCAACAAGCTGCCAGCTTTCATGCGTAGAGGAATTATTATCATTATTATTTGTATTATTATTATTATTATTTATTATTATTATTATTATTATTATTAGTATCATCATCATCATAGTTATCATAATTAATATTGTACTAATAAATTGACATTCAAAGATATATAATTATGATATAGCACTGTGCATCTTGCAAAATATTTCAACTTAATCACATTTGTAAATAAATTTTAATCAAACATTATCATATGTAATAGGTAATCATATTAATTTTCTCGCTCCGTAGCCAAGCGGTTTAAGGCGTGAAGCCCTGTTGCAGAACTACGGGACATGCGCTGGTTCAATTCCACATGGGTGAACAAATTTTCATACGAAATTTCGGCCACTATGGGACCGGTGCCGGAACAGAAACGTGAGAAATTTGTTTTGCTATAATAAGGTAGCGGCTCCATGTTCAGATACCAGCTGCAAAGCTGGGAATCTCGTCATGTGAGCACATGCTATCATTATACTGGCTGGATGATCAAATACCTAGTGATTAACACGTGTGGATGTGGGGCCAGCAATTGGCTGGTAGGCGAAGGGCCTTCCAGGCCTGTCGCGCCATTGAGTTATTTTTAATCACGCTAACTACCTCACTGACAGTATCGAACTCATAGGTTCATAGACGCCCTGACATAAGCTTTCCATATATATGTTTTTCTGTATAATTCACTTCCCTGAATTTGTGGTTAACGTTATTCTCCCGCCACATATCTGGGCTACCTACTATGAGATTTCCCTATGCTTTTCTTACAAAGGAAATTCCAAGCCCTTCTTTCATTCCCCATTCGTGCCATATATCCTGTCGCAGTCCACGAGATATACGTAGCATCTTATCTCATCCTGTTTCCCATAAAGATCGTGTAGCTCAATGTTATATAATTCTTCTCCATTCACCGGTCTTTCGTCACTCTTTGATCTTAACTCTGTAATTAACTCACTGGCACTACGTATCGTAGTTACATGGCCACGCAGACATAAGCTCTCCATACATCTTTATCCCGAGCTAATATTTAACAATCATCCTCTGTATAATCTACATTCCTTAAATCATAGCTAATGTTATTCTCAAACCTCATTTTTGGAATACCAACTGGGAGTTTTTCCTCTGGTTTTCCTACAATAAGATTCCATGCCCATCTTTCATTCTCCATTCGTGCCACATGTCCTGCCCATCGCAGTCTACGAGACTTAACTGTTATTATATCTTGTTCCCAATAAATATAATGTAGCTCACTGCTATGTAGTCTTCTCCATTCGCCAGTCCGTTCATCTCTCTTTGTTCCAAACATTTTCCTAATAATTTTATTTTCAAATACCGGTAATCTGCTTTCCTCCCTTAAAGAAAGAATCCATGTTTGGTATCCTTAATTAAATTAATTAGGCGTATAACTAGATGAGCGTAAATAATAATAATCAGAATTACTAACAATCTCAATATTTCATTTTTTAAATTACAGATTTTATTTTCTTAAGAAAAGCAATCGATATAGCATATCAGAAAACAGAATAGCCCATCCTGGTCACAGTGAAAAATTCTGCTGACAAATGGCAGGTTCATATCAACAGGATATATCATAAAGCTTAACAAATAGTGATCCTTCTTGACACTGCAACTGGGACACGTAAGGCTATGTGACCATGTTACCTATGACAGAATCTTATTACAGCTGAAGGGAAAATCAATACCGAATCAGTAGTACAAGAACCCATGGTGCGACTTATCCACGTGTCTACTGAAATTCAAAATATGCCTATTTGTTCCATGAAGAACGTAAAGTTATTCATGTACTTTGTTCTCATTTCATGAAAATTCACTACAAAAATCAGTACATTTAAATCACATAAGAAGAAAACTAACCAAACAACAATAAAAATTCAACATAATTTAAAAATTATTTAAGGACTACCCTAATCTATATATATATATATATATATCAACTAATGTAGTATGTCTGTCTATCTGTCCTTTGTGCATTACTACACCATTCGTCCGATTGTGATGGGGTCTTTTGCAAAATGTTCAGGAGTTTCTCAGGAAGGTTTTAGCCTACAAGACAGTTGTAATACTCAACACCTTCACCCTAACAATTCACCCTTCGTTTGTCGGGTCTTTTTGGACGCTTAAATGGCTTACGTGTTCCCTAAACTATACACCAAATTATTTTAACCCAGAACGTTAATATCTCTAAAACAATGTACAAAAACGGTCTCAACAGCATATGACTATCTTTTACGGATAACTCATAAACAAACCATTTTTCTCCTTCAGTTCATTTTTTAATCCAAGAAAGATCGGGATCGGATACTAGATTCCCGAGCAATCGTAGCAGCGAACGGCGGGTATATTTTTACGGATAACTCTCAATAACAAGTTTTGTCTTTCAGGCCGTCATTTATGCCAAGAAGAACGAGGATAAGTAGATTCCCGGACAACGCCGGGTAATCAGCAGGGGGCATCTAAAAATAATCACGATATAAGTTTATGATTATTTTTCATTTTATTTATTCAACTAAACATAAAAACACATTTAATTTATTTAGGCGTAATAGCGCACGCCGGGTATTAGCTGGTACATACAAAAATGCATGCATATAATACATACATACAAAGGTGGTCCTTATTTAGAGGGTAGAATTAAAATATTGTAGGTTCATATAATTTTTTCCCTTTTGACCCGATTTGAGAGTGCATCAAATTTCATTACAATAGATTAATATTAACCCATGCCGCACTAGACCTAAATTTATAAAAATTAAAAAAACAAGAGTTTTGTTTATTCGTTTTTCTTTTGTCTTTAATAAGATAAATAAATCAGTAAGTATCTCCAAATACAGCAGTTTTAATTAAATTAAATGTCAACATCATAAATTATTACCATTTTTATGGATAAACTCTTTTCAATGTTACGCCTGTTCTAGCCCAATGCGGCCCGGGTTCTTCATCTTAAATTTGAACAAAATTGACTTTAAATTAATTCTTAGAGCCATAGGAACAAAAATCGGGAGTGTGCGGAATGAAATGTGAGAAGTCCATAATAAGAACTCACTAATATATATATATAGCTGTGGCCCTGGGGTCGACTCAGCCTCTAACGGAAATGAGTACCAGACGCTTGTTCTGGGGGTAAAGGCGGCCGTCACGCAGGGCTGACAACACGGCTGACATAAAGTGCCGATTGCCTAGAAAAAGTGGGAGCCTTAACCTCCTACTACCCCAAGGGCCTCCTGAGGCCTGTTGTGGGATTACTTTACTATACATATATAGGCCTAGGCCTATATTTGTTTTTTTCAGAATATGCGAGTGGAGTACCTGCTGATACACATGGTATAACAGAGAAAACGTAGTGGGAATATAATATGAGAAACAACATTCGCTATATAGGCCACCATATTATTCCGTGTATGTAAATAGAACATCAATTAGAACAAATACTTAGGCATGGCATTAGATCAAATGTTAAAATGTACTACTATGCATGCCCTTACATGCTAAATACCAATAAAAATGTAAATTTATACCATTACAAGGAATTGGTCAATGTGTTACCGGTACTAGAATGTTGTGGCTCCTAACTTTATATAAAGGCGTCAGCCTGGTTTTCAGGACAGCATGACGGACGTTTTCATACACAGAAAATATGTAGGCCTATTTTACTCATTTTCACTATACTTCTTGTCAAACGACTTAGTTTACGGATCGCCTGCAATCAGAAAATTGCGCGGAATTCCACACGTACGTAAGTACGTACACACACACACACACACACACACACACACACACACACACTCACTCTCTCTCTCTCTCTCTCTCTCTCTCTCTCTCTCTCTCTCAATAAGAATATCAATATGGTCTTTGTTTTCGATCTTCAATTATATTATGCAATAAGTAGTCTTGATAAGTTGAATAGCCTGACAGTGCATTTGATGTCTGCAGGGACCGGGGGGGGGGTATGAACGCCCGCGTGTGTATGTGTATGGGGTTGTGTGCATGTATATGTGTGTGTGTGTTTTTTTCTCTCTCTTTATTTTTTCCTAATTTGTTTTATAGCACTTTTTTAATTATCAGTATACAGAATGAGACTTTTTAATATTTACACACATGATCTTTTCATGGATGAGTGTAGATGTGCATTAATATGTAGGGCCTATATAGTTGTAGACATAGATTTTATTTATATGTATTCATTGTGCTGAGAGACGTGTGTAGCGACGTAGGGATTTGTTCATGTATTATGATTACTTTTGTTTTTTCTTTTTCCTTTGTTCATGGAAAAATAATGCACGTACGGCCAAGCAGGCCCGTGCGCTATGTAAATACATATGTATCTTTCTTTTGAAGAAAAGCCAATACATTCCATTCATTCAAGCACACTCTCTCTTTCTTTCTTCCTCTCGAGGTTACAGATTTCAGTTCATAAATAGGGCGCATATTGGTTAATATCACGTAACATTTATTAAATATTAAATTATATTTGCTAAATTTTAAATGTATTAACATAAAAGGGTTTTATCTTATTTAAAGCAGTAACAAGAAATTCGTTGGGTATATATATGGTATGATAAGAAAAATAAATGCCTGGACGGGATTCGAACCCGGATCTCTGAGTCTGTACCTCAGCGTGATATCCATTACACTACCAGGCGAATCCAATTCAAACACTTATTTTTCTTATATATGTATTATACTTTCCATTATTACTAGATGTCGCGAGAACACTGTCTTCACTGCCATCTAGTAGCTGACTATATCAAGTAAGCAAATTAAAGAGAATATTTATTTTACTTTATAGCAGTGACGCTTTATCGATGTTATAATTAAATCTTTAACATTGAGCAATGCAAGCTTAATATGGTATGATAAGAAAAATAAATGCCTGGACGGGATTCGAACCCGGATCTCTGAATCTGTACCTCAGCGTGATATCCATTACACTACCAGGCGAATCCAATTCAAACACTTATTTTTCTTATATATGTATTATACTCTCCATTATTACTAGATGTCGCGAGAACACCGTCTTCACTGCCATCTAGTAGCTGACTATATCAAGTAAGCAAATTAAAGAAAATATTTATTTTACTTTATAGCAGTGACGCTTTATCGATGTTAGAATTAAATCTTTAACATTGAGCAATGCAAGCTTAATATGGTATGATAAGAAAAATAAATGCCTGGACGGGATTCGAACCCGGATCTCTGAGTCTGTACCTCAGCGTGATATCCATTACACTACCAGGCGAATCCAATTCAAACACTTATTTTTCTTATATATGTATTATACTCTCCATTATTACTAGATGTCGCGAGAACACTGTCTTCACTGCCATCTAGTAGCTGACTATATCAAGTAAGCAAATTAAAGAGAATATTTATTTTACTTTATAGCAGTGACGCTTTATCGATGTTATAATTAAATCTTTAACATTGAGCAATGCAAGCTTAATATGGTATGATAAGAAAAATAAATGCCTGGACGGGATTCGAACCCGGATCTCTGAGTCTGTACCTCAGCGTGATATCCATTACACTACCAGGCGAATCCAATTCAAACACTTATTTTTCTTATATATGTATTATACTCTCCATTATTACTAGATGTCGCGAGAACACTGTCTTCACTGCCATCTAGTAGCTGACTATATCAAGTAAGCAAATTAAAGAGAATATTTATTTTACTTTATAGCAGTGACGCTTTATCGATGTTATATTTAAATCTTTAACATTGAGCAATGCAAGCTTAATATGGTATGATAAGAAAAATAAATGCCTGGACGGGATTCGAACCCCGATCTCTGAGTCTGTACCTCAGCGTGATATCCATTACACTACCAGGCGAATCCAATTCAAACACTTATTTTTCTTATATTTGTATTATACTCTCCATTATTACTAGATGTCGCGAGAACACTGTCTTCACTGCCATCTAGTAGCTGACTATATCAAGTAAGCAAATTAAAGAGAATATTTATTTTACTTTATAGCAGTGACGCTTTATCGATGTTATAATTAAATCTTTAACATTGAGCAATGCAAGCTTAATATGGTATGATAAGAAAAATAAATGCCTGGACGGGATTCGAACCCGGATCTCTGAATCTGTACCTCAGCGTGATATCCATTACACTACCAGGCGAATCCAATTCAAACACTTATTTTTCTTATATATGTATATACTCTCCATTATTACTAGATGTCGCGAGAGAACACTGTCTTCATGCCATCTAGTAGCTGACTATATCAAGTAAGCAAATTAAAGAAAATATTTATTTTACTTTATAGCAGTGACGCTTTATCGATGTTATAATTAAATCTTTAACATTGAGCAATGCAAGCTTAATATGGTATGATAAGAAAAATAAATGCCTGGACGGGATTCGAACCCGGATCTCTGAGTCTGTACCTCAGCGTGATATCCATTACACTACCAGGCGAATCCAATTCAAACACTTATTTTTCTTATATATGTATTATACTCTCCATTATTACTAGATGTCGCGAGAACACTGTCTTCACTGCCATCTAGTAGCTGACTATATCAAGTAAGCAAATTAAAGAGAATATTTATTTTACTTTATAGCAGTGACGCTTTATCGATATTATAATTAAATCTTTAACATTGAGCAATGCAAGCTTAATATGGTATGATAAGAAAAATAAATGCCTGGACGGGATTCGAACCCGGATCTCTGAGTCTGTACCTCAGCGTGATATCCATTACACTACCAGGCGAATCCAATTCAAACACTTATTTTTGTTATATATGTATTATACTCTCCATTATTACTTGATGTCGCGAGAACACTGTCTTCACTGCCATCTAGTAGCTGACTATATCAAGTAAGCAAATTAAAGAGTATATTTATTTTACTTTATAGCAGTGACGCTTTATCGATGTTATATTTAAATCTTTAACATTGAGCAATGCAAGCTTAATATGGTATGATAAGAAAAATAAATGCCTGGACGGGATTCGAACCCCGATCTCTGAGTCTGTACCTCAGCGTGATATCCATTACACTACCAGGCGAATCCAATTCAAACACTTATTTTTCTTATATATGTATTATACTCTCCATTATTACTAGATGTCGCGAGAACACTGTCTTCACTGCCATCTAGTAGCTGACTATATCAAGTAAGCAAATTAAAGAAAATATTTATTTTACTTTATAGCAGTGACGCTTTATCGATGTTATATTTAAATCTTTAACATTGAGCAATGCAATATATAGGCCTATATATATATATATATATATATATATATATATATAAAAGAACTGTAGTGATAATTTAGGCCGAAAGTCTATGATTTGTGCTCATTTTGTAGTGAAAATACCATACACGTCTTAAGTGAAAGTTTCGCGAGCTTTAATTGGCAAACATATATTTTTATACGAACTTACATTGTCCTATAAATACTGCATAAGCAAGTGAAACTTTATTATGTTCCTATGTTGTTTGACTCTGTTCATAATTCACCAGTCAATCACTTTAGGCCTATCATATCAAACATATCTAAATGTACTTATCTATATAGGTCAAATTCGGAAGTTCCCGGTGTCGGAAATATTAATAAGCATACGATGGGCTACGGAAAATGAGTTCACGATAAACAACAACAAGGCAGTACAAATGATTTTCCGGAAAGGGGGAAGAACAGCGGCAAGTGATAATCTAAAACTAGGAGAAGAACCGATAAGAATGGTGAAAAAATTCAAATACTTAGGCATAACACTGCAGCCAACAACAAAGTCTTTCAGCGCACATGTGCAGGAGAGAGCAGCAGCAGCAGCTATAAGAGCTATGTACAATATCAAAGACATTACAGCATTAAAATTAGACGCAGCCATGAAATTATTCATATCAGTGATCACCCCGATCGCCACCTACGGGATAGAACTGATAGGTCTATGGGAGAAAATATCGACCAGCGATTTGGAGAGGTTAGAAAAAGCGAAAGCAAGATACATAGAAAAGGCATTAGGTACAAGTAAATACACACCAAATAGAATAACCTGTATGCTAGACAGAGGCACTAACTTCCTAGAGGACCCTGAGACAAAGGATATTATTGCCAGCAACGGAGACATATATGAAAGTCACCGAAAAAAAAGAAACAGAAGGAAAAAGAGATCGACGAAGAGTTCTATGCCTCAGTACGCCATGGTGAACAGGGAGTGGACCGGAAGCAACCTACCACAAAGACACGCAATCATAAGCCTGGCAACACATGGATATCACCACAATATGTGCAAAAATACGAAATTCCACCAACCGAGTGACTCGTGTGAATGCAAGATACGTGAACAAAAATGCGAGCGATACCATTACAAACAATGCAGAAGATGGACGGGATCGTTGAACGAACTGATAAAATACAAATCATAAACCTAAAACTTAATGCTCTTTCGAGTGCCACTTACATACTTATTATATTATTATAATAGTAGTAGTACTAAAAAAATAAAACATAAAACTACAAGTATGCCTATTAATAATAATGCTCCTGGAACTATTACTTACACTACAACTATTGCTGTTGCTATTATATACAGAAAGTAGGACTAACTTAGGCCTAATAGCACATTTACACAAACCTTATTTTAACTATAAAATTCGAGAATTCCTCAAAAGTAACTATTGTTGGCACAGGTTTTCTTGACAAATTTCTAGCTCTATAATTTCAGCAAAAACTGTTTTAGACTAAATATTTTTAAAATTATTTATTGAGATTACAAAATTTGCAATTCCATGGAAATTACACATTCTGGCATTCGAACAAAAAAGAACGGGGATTTTGTTGAATGCTTTTCCAATTAACGTCATTCAGAAATAAAGGTTAAAACACAAATTTCCTTTTACACAAACTCTATACGAGGACAGCTTTGTAAATTTGTTTGATAAAGTTTTTTTCTGACTCCTCCCTCTATTTAGAAAGTCTGTAGAGAATGTGCAGTTGCGATTTATTTGTGTTCTGGCAAGTCGACAAGGACTGTGCTACCAGTGGACAATTATTCAAGCCCGCTTTATTTGGTGATGTGCGGAGCTGGCTTATATCAGTATCGGGAGAATAAGCCAATCCACGCCGCAAGGTAGAGAAAACAGTGAACACAACTCAGATACGACATATTTTCTAGAATATTAAACCTGATAAATAGACAGCGGTATTTATTCATTTTTGTAATGAATGTAACTCTCCGACATTTTAAGAATGTTTAATCAATACAGAATATACAAAATTAAACTTTTTTCTCCATCTTGTAACGTTTTCCGTTTTCTACTTTGTCTCTCACTAGTAGTGAACAGGTTACATTGTGTTAAATAAATGTCTTCATACTTTTCAGAAATTATAGATGATGTACTCTCTCAGGGGTCCTCATCTAGGGGATATGTGGATGGCGACCACAAGGTGCCCAAGCTGAGCAAAAACATTTCTTCCACTTACTTGTGTTTTGCACTCTTTTAACTTTACTATCTAACCTCTCTTGGTTAACTCTTATTTTTTTCGACCCCGACGCTATTAGGGCATCCGAGGGCTAGGGAGTCTTTCCTTTCTTCCATTTCTTCTTTCCTTTACTTTCTTTTCTTCTCCAGAAAAGTCTGACCAGAGGCTATAAGATGGCAGCCCCATCACTGGTCTTGCCTTCCTTTGGCCAGCAACCAATCGAAGGGACTATTATTATGCTTTCAAGTCTTATACGAGAAACGCTGGAGAGAAATATTCTATAGGATCGTAACAGGCCTTGGCCAAATACTTGGAAGGAAGAAGAAGATAGATGATTTACTTATCCTGATTGAATATAAGTGTCACCGCTGTGGTTTGGGGGTAACATCGATGTCTCAGATGATTCAAGCCCGGGTTCGATTCTTGCCTTGGACAAGTTTACTGGGTGATATCTTTTATAAGAATTGCCTCACATGTATGACAAATGTAGAGGAATTTTATGGTTCAAAAAGTCCTGCAACGACATTTGGACACCATAACTAGCCAATCATATTGGTCTAGTTTAGAACGAACAAATGAATGAATGAGTGAATTGCGTGACTCGCCTTAAAGGTTAATTTTGTCTCGGAGGTGGCACTGTCATTGAGCCAATCATTCATCCGTTTAAGCTTTCCATATTGTTGTGCAATTAATTTAAGTACGTGTTCCAAAGTTTAAAAATCTCCAGACAGGCCGTGTTCCTCTCAAGCCCGGGAGCCGTGCGACACGTAGAAGTATATACAAACGTGGAAAGTTAAATTAATGAAAAGAAATAAAGGTCTATGAGAAGACCACATGGTCTGTCGTCCCGGTAGATTAACAATTACCATGCTCGTTTCTGATTCCGACATACCCTGAACTAATTCGGCCAGAGTCAATAAGACTTTAGGGGAGTAAAATTCTAAAGTGTATTTTCCTTCGGAAGGGAAGTAAAGCCGTGTGTCGTGTTGTAGATTTACGGCACTATGACTCTCAAGGTAGCCAAATGCTTCGTAATCTAATCAGTGACGCGCATGAATGCATTAACGAGATTTCCACTGTACCTATCTGCTAAGATTCCTCTGATCATAATTCATCGGTTCTTTCACGCCCATAAAATTATGACGCCAATAACTTGAGATGTTAAAGAACGTGGTTAAATAATATACTAATATAATATGGACGGGAGAAGAACAAGAGGAAGACCAGCCAAGAGATGGATAGACAGTGAATGCACATCCAGTACGTCTTCCTCCGAGGAGTGATTTTGGAAATAAACAGGATGAAAATCCTACAAATTAAGTTTAAGAAGAAGAAGAAGAATACTTCTATACACTGGTTGTAATATATTTTTTGAAAAAACTGCACTTAAACTGGCGTGAAATATTTTCAATGTCCTATAGAACAACAGTGCGCATGCGCAGAGTTTATAGAGCCAGCGATAACCAACAATGGAACCACATATCGATTATCATCCTCGATTACTATCCGTCACTATGAAATTTAAATGACCAATATTTGCAATAAATCCCCAAATCTATGTTAAAAATATATTCATAATATTAAAATTACCAAACGTTAATTAAAAATGGATGAACACTTACTTAACAATCCCTAACGCTGATCTAACCAGCGATAACCCAAAACAGCGATAGAAAAATCATTAACAGAGTAATACACTCTGTGGAGAAAATAGCAGTTAGCATCACAATATTGTCTAACAGCGTCATAATATTGTGATTTGCATATTTAAATAAATACTTCAAAATTGTCTAATAATGTTAGTAAATACAGAAGAAGAGCTATAGTTTACAACAATATAACTGAAAAATCAAGTACTAGTAGAAGTGCAGAAGAGCCTATTTTTTTTATTTATTTTATAGAATTTCTTTCCTAAACAAATTCGGGTAGACGACGTTTCATGTTGCCACACATAGACACCAATTTTATTTATATAATTCTGCACTTGTGTTTTCTTCAGAATTTATATCGAAGGCTACACGGATGTACTACATTTTTATTTTCCCCTCACATTATCTTCAACTTGTAAATTGTAAACAATGTGAAAACAATGAGAATCAGGAACAAGCTGTCTTTTAAAATGTTTACATAATAAGGGATATATCAGCACTGCTCGGAAAAAAAAAACGTAGCCTGTTTGCTAACTTAACAGACCTAACCATTCTTGCAACCAGGATGAGAGACGGAAAAATAAATATAATCGTTATAACGTTATACTTACTCACTGGCACTATCGAACCCGTAGGTTCATGGCCACGCGGACATAAGCTCTCCATACATCTCTATACTGAGCTAATGCTTTCCAATCATTCCCTGTATAATCTACTTCCCTCAAATCATAGTTAATGTTATTCTCCCACCTCATTCTTGGTCTACCAACTGGGCGTTATCTCTCTGGCTTTCCTACAAGAAGCTTCCATGCAAGTCTTTCTTTCCCCATACGTGCAACATGTCCTGCCCATCGCAGACTACGAGACTTAACTGTTCTTATTATATCTGGCTTCCTATAAAGACCATGTAGTTCATTGTTATGTAGTCTTCTCCATTCACCTGTTTGTTCATCTCTCTTTGGTCCAAAAATTTTCCTAAGTACTTTATTCTCAAATACTTGTAATCTCCTTTCCTCCCTTAAAGTAAGAGTCCATGTTTCGCACCCATATAATATAACTGGTAGAATAATAGTTTTATATATTTTCAGTTTAACGTTTTTTGAAAGGAATTGGGACATCAAGAGTCTCTGCAATGCATAATAGCACGCATTTCCACAATTGCGCCTAAGTTTGATTTCTTTGTGCATCTCATTCCTATTTGTGATTATTGTTCCTAGGCATTTGAATTCAGGCTTAATAACGTTATACAATTTAATATTACACAACGTGAGAAAAAAAACGCATTTTTATTCAGTATGATTTTTATTATTTGAGTAAACTTTTTTTTCGAACAAAAATGAATCATAATTTTTAATTGAAAAAAAAAACATCGCTCAGAGAGTGGTAATTATTTTTACTTGAATCAACAAAACTCATATTTATTTTTTAAATTTGTATGGCTAAATCAGGCTAGATTTTTAAATTTACTGATTAAAAAATTATTATCTCACGATTTCTTGATGAAAAAAATCGAATTCAAACCCTGAACTGAAGTATCTTGTATCCTCTTTATAAATATTAACGGTTCCAACAATTGCAGCAATTTTCGTCGTTTGCAGCGGGTGTCATACTTCTCTGTGCCATATAATTACACACAACACTATTGTAACGGCAAAACAACGGAGAGCTCTTTTCCCTGAGGAGTATGTATAATGCATGAGACCCACAAGTCCCGTGTATGTCTTTACTAACTCTGCATTTGCAGTAAGAACAATGAATATTATTATATTCTCTGGTACCACAGCTACCAACATATATTACCTATTTATTTCATCGAGACGGAGATACGAGCTAATCTACGTACACAGGCACATAAATTGTTAACAATATTTTCAACATTTCCATAATGTGTAGGTGTGTAATAACTCATATTAAGGAGAAATGTTTCTGCAGAGGGGAGAAAACCAACACTCGTAATCAACAAAATATATTTGTAATTATAATTACCTCATAGAATATATTTTTAATCTATTTTAATTGGGTCACACCACAATACAATGGTTCCGTAAGAATGTAGTATATTTGTGGTTTAGATGGGAAAGAATAGATATAATTATTTTTCTCAACAATGAAAAACAAATAATTTTTCATTTAAATTTCTTCTACCAATGTTACACTACAAATTTCTTCACTGATGAAGTGTGTTTTTTTTCACTTCCATTACGTCTTCCTTCAAGGAGTGTTTCTGGAAATAAACAGGATGAAAATCCTAAAAATTATGATTAAGAAGAAGAAGTTTCCTTTTATTTCATGTTGTTAATACAACTGGTTGGTAGACCAAGAATAAGGTTAGAAAATAATATTAACCATGATTTGAGGGAAGTAGGTTATACAGGGGATGATTAGAAAACATTAGCTGAAGATAGGGATTTATGGAGTGCTTACGTCTGCGCGGCCATGAACCTATGGATTCGGCAGTTCCAGCGAGTTAGTTAATATAACAGGCACTATAGTAGGAATACGCTGTTTTCAAAATACATTATACGTAATCATAAAATAAAAAAGTTTGTAAAATAACATCTGAATTTTTTTATTTGGTAATTAAAAGTTACATCTTTAAGTTTACAAGTTAATTAAAATCTTTACAGTTCCTTTTTAATGCACTGAGTACATTCAGGGGACCGAGTTCCTGGCGGTTAAGTATCGCTGGTCTAGTATTTTAGTTCATGAATCTAAGAATCGTTTGGTGAGTTTTGGCCGAGAGATCAAAACATATTTCGGGGTAAGGGAGATGGGTGAGCGCAGAACGCATGGAGAAGAAAGATTGGACGAGTTCCAGGCCCAGGAGCCTCCATATGTCCCTCTCAATCCACGTGGCAAAGTTTTTTTTTTCCTTTGTCTCAAGATGAAAGCCAAGAAGATTCAGAAAACTTTTATTATCGATTATACTTCATTCCTATCGCACTCAAAACTCTAACATTTTTAATTATATATATTATACAATTACATAATTTATTATTTTCACCCTTCGGTTCGAATTCTAACTTACATTCTTACTAAGTTGCTTAAAGATTATTTTAAACAGCTAAGATCATAGCGTTGCAGTTCAAATGTGAGCGCTAAAGGGCAGAATAATTTTCCACAGAGGTCTCCTTTTACATGCTTGAGATTGTTGTACGTTCCATAAATCTACGACACGGGACACACTGCTTTAGTTCCTTTCCGAAAGGAATTTTTACTCAGGATTTCCATGCACTGAAAATCCATCAACCGCGGCCAGAATTGAACCTGTGAACTTACGAACCAGAAGCGAGCAAGTTAACCATAAGTCAACCAGGATCTACCAGTCTTACACACAAACTGGACATTCTTATAAACTTAATACAAAAACAGGTGAATAGTATTATGGGGATAGAATAGCAAGAAAATAAATCTTACTTAGTGACATACTTACTCTCTGGCACTATCGAGCCCGTAGGATCATGGTCGTGCGGATATAAGCTCTCCATACATCCCTATCCTGAGCTAATGTATTCCAATCGTTCTCTGTATAATCTGCTTCCCTCAAATCATAGATGATGTTATTCTCCCACCTCATTCTTGGTCAACCAACTGGGCGTTTTCACTCTAGTTTTCCTACAAAAAAGCTTCCATGCACCTCCTTCATTCCTCATTCATACTACATGTCCTGCCCATCGAAGTCTACGAGACTTAACTGTTTTTATTATATATGGCTTCCTATAAAGACCATGTAGTTCATTCTTATTTAGTCTTCTGCATTTACCTGTCTGTTCATCTCTCTTTGGCCCAAAAATTTTCCGAAGTACTTTATTCTCAAATACTGGTAATCTCCTTTCCTTCCTTAAAGTAAAAGTCCATGTTTCGCATCCATATAATATAACTGGTAGGATAATAGTTTTATATATAGTCTGTGCAATGCATAATAGCACTTATGTCCAGAATTCAGCCTATGTTTAATTTCTTTGTGCATGTCATTCCTCTTTGTGATTATTGTTCCTAGGTATTTGAATTCAGCCACTTCCTCAAAATTTCCCTTATTTGTCATTAGCTGTCCATTTCCATTATATAATGTATTTCTACGTGTGACCATATATTTAGTTTTATTGATATTTACTTCCATTCATAATTTCTTAGTGTTATTCAACAGTGTGTGCGTGTTGTCTTTTAGTATCTTCTCGCTATCGGCCAATAGTACTACATCATCAGCATAAACTAACAGCTTATTGATAACATTGAGTTGTAGGCATTCTTCGTCCTATAAAGATTTGATGTCATGCTCTAGTTCAAAATTAAATAGTAGAGGAGATAGTGCATCTCCTAGCTTCAACCGATTGTGGATTTCAAAAGTGTTCCAAAACTGTTTGCCTACTCGCACCCTACTCTTTGTGCCATTTAGATTCATTCGTATGAGTTTAACTTTTTAGGAATTCCGAACTCCAGCAGGATACTAAATAACTTCTCCCTCTTAATTGAATCATATGCTTTTTTGAAGTCTACGTATAGTTGATGTACAGTAACATTAAAGTAAATAAATCTAGCTTCAATAAATGAATCGAATAAGATAGGAAAAGAGCTTAGAAAGAAGAAAAAGTATTAAAAATAGAGAAGGCAAGGGAAATAAAAAACTATCATATATTTGTTTTAATTAGGTGTCATTTTCTTAATGAAGCATTCACAAGGAATGAGCTCTCAAAATTCTGAATAAGCAAAATTATTCAAATTTCTCAAGCTTCATCTCTTGCTAATTAAGAATGTCGGGTTTGGTGAACCTGACAAGGTTTACAATTCGCTCTTCATCCTCGTCCTCTTCATTACAAGATTTCACAAACAACTGATACTTAATATAGTGTAAACATTGCTACTTGAAGTAACAAAGACATCACTCTATCTAATTTGAATAATTTTAAAGCAACAAATGCAATTACAGAATATGTTTGTGAAGACACTGTAAATGGGCTTTCTTGGCAATGTCACAGCCAAGACTTCACTGACTGAGTGATTGTGCGTTTTCTAATCCTTCTCGAGATATGTAGACACAAAAACAATGCAATGGAGACAGGTTATTCAAAATTAACTCAACTACTTCTCCTCCATACGCTGGTACTTTTTAGTCTCAAATAAGTGAAGCAGCAGTCACAATAAAGGAAACTTACCAACTGCAATTTCTGGAGATATAAATAATGAAAGGAGGAATCATGCTAAGGTAACGGGCGTAATTCAATAAAAGTATTTTTCCAAAAAAATATTCTAAAAATTAATGTTGCAGAAGACACAAAATATGTTTCTATCGCACTTTGTAAAGTAAATAAAAAAGAACAAATTATTTCCGGTTAAAAAATTATAATTGTTATTCAACAGTATAGTTTCAGTCCACTTTGATCGACAACACTGGTCAACATGATTTTTGTCTCATGAGTACCAATAGTTGTACTTAATCCAGTTCTTTATCGTGTTTTCAAATATATATTCGGAATTTCTCAATCACCCACAGTTTTTTATTTCAATTTCAATTAATGGATTTAAATAATTATTTTTAATAAACATTTTTTCGTCCATTTGTCCATTGTAAAATAGAACGGGGAACACTTTCATCAGTAGATTTTAGTTATGGAAAAGAGATATCAAGGAAAATGGAATCCTAATATGCTGGCCGATTATTGTTGGACCATCAAGAAGTATGCTCCACAGGCAAAATATAGTAGAAAATCGTCATTTCTTATTTCTAGGTGAGTCCGAATGTTCGAATATTGTGTAGTTACGAAAGTAGAAAATATTAAAATGTTTGAAAATATAAATGCCTGCCTCTCGGAAAACTTGCATGATGGAGAAAAACCGATATCATATTTGAATTCGGGAGAAAAAACACTATCATAATCACATATTTTCTTTCTGAGACAAAAAAAAAGTTTATTTTTTGTTGCTCGGTGTAATAATATACTTATATCAAATTCCTACCTTTTCTAAAAGTCAGCTTAAAAATTCAGTCCTATAATCCTTGGAAGTTCCTGAATTTGCAAAAAGTATAATTACCAAAAAGTATAATTAACCTATTATCCCGCGCCGTAGCCAAGTGGTTAAGTCAAGAAGCCTTTGAGCAGAGCTACGGGACTTCAGCTGGTACGAGACTCCATAAGGGAATACATTTTCTTATGGATTTTCGGCCAGTATGGGACCGGTGCCCACCCAGCATCGTGAGGCATTTGGGTAGCTACAATAAGTAGCGACTCCAGGTTGAGAAGACCAGCTATAACAGCTGGGAGACCCGACATGCTGACCACATGCCACACCTACACTGGCTAGATGACCGTCTACCTCTCTGATTAACACATGTTGGTGTGAGATCAGCAGCCGACTGGTAGACCAAGGGCCTTCTAGTCTGGTCGCGCTTGGAGGAGGATAATTACACTATAATTCAAAGTAGGCCTACATTTTTTATATTGTATATATGTATATACTCTGTTCGTCCCTCGAGGAGACATGGGTGCTCCGCCAGTAGGAGTTTCTTGACCAAGTTAAATTGGTTACGCTTATTTCCCTGCAGATGTAATTGAGTGACAAGTCGCCTCAATGACACATCTAATAGGTAACTGAGGTATTATTTGGACAGGGGAGGTCAGTAAAATTATGTTCAAAGGCAATAATTTAGGTTTGAGGTTCTTTTACGAGCTCGATAATCTGCAAACTCGGAACCAATGTTTTAAAGTCCCTCTCGGAGGAATTCTACCTTGAATTTTTCCATCCTAGAAATCCGTTGACCTCGGTCGGGTTTGAATCCACGAACCTCTGGACTAGAGGCAAAGAACATAACCACTAGACCACCGCGGCCGACATTTTAATGTTATGTAACTATTATTCCACGAAATAACTTTCAAATCTTCAATAAAAATAAATTATTAAAATTACTGTAAAGAAGTTGTTAAAGAACAATAGTGGCACCTCACATAAAAATACATTAGGGCACATTATAATAAATGTTATATGGGTGTAGATGCTATTTTTGTCATTAAACTAGCAGCAATAATTAGTTAATTTTAAATGATAAAGGTTAAACAAAAAAACAAAGTAGAATGAAATTAGCAGATATGCCAGCAACAGATACTTGATAAAATTGACGTTTAACGGGAAAAATAATCAATAACTATCATATGCTACTCCACAGATGACCAAGCAATAAATAAACTCCCTTTTATATTCCAAAAATTCCAGAGAATATATTATCACTTCTCCAGCAGATATTATTCGTTCCTGCTAATGACACTCCAGTAAACTTTATAAGCGCTAAGGGCTGAAAAGGACAAATTTAGTAATCATAGCAGCATAAGAGGGACGAAGCCTAGATTGATAAATTCATCTTTCTTCAAAATTAATTGATTAGCTCTCCGTTTGACTTAAAATTATGCACACAAAACACAATTTTAGGAATATCTACAATTCAATGTGTTTATTGACATAAAAATTTCAATTCTTCCTAAAGAATAGGTTTTAAAATATATGTTAACGCGTCAAAATGAATAATATTCTTTAGATTTCGCGATGCTATATACGTTTGCAGCTTTTTACTTTGACAGAAAACACTTGACTGGGACTGTGTACTAGAAGAAGTAATATCTACATTAAATATGAGGGGGACATGAAAAACTGCTGTGCTGTCAGCCCAGTTGTGATTAAGTAACTGGGATTCAGGTCGAAGGCTATACGTTCAAATAAAGCTTCACCCCCAACCATATTAAAATACTTCCCTCAAGTTCACCTCATCAATCAATTTCCCATTCCATTCCACGCTCCTCTCCAGAGCTTAGCGCCCAAATAAAAAGAAATCTACTTCAAGAGCCCCTCAGATTTATACTTGTGACATTTCGGCTTGCAAAGATCATATGGCTACCAGATATCTCTATGCTATGAATGATTGAATGTAAATACAGTAACTGCTACGAAATCTGGAGAACATAAAGGCCTCGAAACAATTATTTAGCCCTTAAAGAAACTGCGAAAATCATCATAGAACTTTAAGTTAGCATCATATATAATAATAATTACTGTATCTCCATGAAATAGTTATTAAATCGCACTTTTGTGAAAAATATTGGTAATAAATAATATTCAACTATAATTGAAATGCACGTTTGGTACCATATCAGACAAACTATCTACTAAATTAAGATTTTTAAAATCCATTACGAAACTCCGTTGAGGTCACTGTGCTAAAGTTTTAAGAATTGTAAAACAGTACCTGTTCAATAATTTGCAGTGTTGTTTTATAGGAGGCCTTTCGATAACTTAAGTATCATCCTCTGCTTTCATTTTGGTACTGACTGTTGTTGCTAATTATTTTGTACAGATGGTTTATATATAACGTACCCAGTAATATAAACCTATGTACAAAATAATTACCTACAACACTCAGCACCAAAATGAAAGCAGAATATGATTTGTCATGGCTACATCTAAAAGAGAGAAGAAAATCGCATTGTCTAATTCTCTTATTTAAGATCCTACATACTTCGAATCCCAATTATTTATCATCACGTTTCAATTATCTCTCCTCAAACCATAACTTAAACACAAGATCACAACATAGTATCTTGCTTAATATACCACAATATAGGACATCACATCACTCCATGCCATATACTATCTTCACTTCTCGCAACTGGAATTCCCTACCACAAGAAATAAGGGGCTGCCGGACAATGACAACTTTTAAAAGATATCTAAATTTATATTTGCTCTAACCTCGACTTCTTACCCAGTGTAAGGTATATATATTAATTGGCGTTTCTCGTATAATTTATCATATTTATACTGTTATTATAATTATTATTATTATCATTATTATTATATATATTATATATATTAATTGGTGTTTCTTGTATAATTTATCATATTTATACGGTTATTATAATAATTATTATTATTATCATTATTATTATATTAGAGAAATAAGAAAGAGGCTAGTGAAGTGCTTTGTGTGGAGTGTAGCATTATATGGTGCGGAGACGTGGACATTACGACGGAATGAGGAAAAGCGACTGGAACCTTTTGAGATGTGGATATGGAGAAGAATGGAACGTATAAACTGGACAGACAAAGTAAGAAATGAAGATGTGCTAGACAGAGTGGGTGAAAGAAGAACAATGCTGGAACTCATAAAGAAGAAGAAAAGAAATTGGATTGGCCACTGGCTAAGAAGAAACTGCCTGCTGAAGGATGCTCTAGAAGGGATGGTCAACGGAAAGAAAGTTAGAGGCAGAAAAAGACATCAGATCATAGACAATATTATAATAAATGGTTTGTATGGAGATACAAAAAGGAAAGCTGATTCAAGGAAAGAGTGGAGAATGTTGAGTTTGCAGTGAAAGACCTGCTCTTGAGCAGAACACTATGAATGAATGAATTATTATATTATTATCATTATATTATTATTATTATTATCGTAAGTATTGTTATTGTTATTATCGTATAAAATGTTGTTTGTACATGCCATTTACATTGCTACATTTAATGTATCTTTAACTGTTTATAATTAGTATAGTATATATCTATATTTGTCAAATATTTATTTGCATTTGTGCTGGTTGAGTGGAAGAGAAGGCCTTCTCTCTGCCAGAATAAATAAAACATTATTATTATTATTATTATTATTACTATTATTATTATTATCATAATTATTATTATGTTACTTAGGTTATCGAAAGGCCTTCTATAAAACAACACTGCAAATTATTGAGGACGACTGAGATATCAGGTACTGTTTTACAATTCTTAATACTTTACTACTAAATTGTGTTGTTGAACTTATCTCGAACAAATTTTTGGGGAACGTGAAATGCTCTGCACGTATATTCAGACGTTATGGAATCAATATATCATATAAAAAAATTCCTAAGATAACGAAGACATCCAGCCTCTTAAAAAACGAAATATTTAAAAAGCACGTAATAATAGTATATATTCTGAGTGAATTCAAACTCTAGCGATGAATATTTTGATATAAGAAATCCATCAACTCGGTTGGCTCATTAACGAGTAATTTTTATTTTCATTTTGAATTCTAAAGCATTTTTGTTTGTTTAGTAGTAATAAGTTCCTTAAAAAATACAATTTTTGATAACTGTAGTAGAGCAGTTTACGAGCAGATGGATTGGTCGTGGTGGTCCTGTTCCATGGCCAACTCATTCACCAGATCTAACACTCGTGGACTTTATCTTCCAGAGTCACATGAGTTGACTAGTGTACGAGTACGTGATTTCTGTCCAAACGAGTGTGGATCTGGTTGCTTGGATTGTATCAGCCACTAACGATGTGCGCCAATCTCTTGGGATGCTAGAGCGTGTTCAACTCTCCATGAGGAATCGCAGTGAAGTTTACCGTGATCATGACGGTAGACATTTTTAAATTACTTTAAATAATGCAACAGTGTAATTTGGAATAATTCATATTCTGAGTAAATAATAAAAAATGTGGTTGAATTATACAAAACGAAAGAAATTGTAAATCATTTGGTAATGAACCACCGAAGACCATGGGTTCCTTATACCAAAACACTCTTGAAATATCCCTGAACAACTTGATAAAATTCGTCGGTAGATGCGCATGAAAGGATTAACGAGATTCCCTCTGTCCAAAACATGTGTGCTGGTTGAGTGGAAGTGAAGGCCGTATCGCGCTAACTCTGCCAGAATAAATAAAACATAATTATTATTAATGTTATTATTATTACTGTTATTATTATTATTATTATTATTATATACATAAACAGGCACATACAAGTAGCTTTATATTGTAACAACATTCAATTTGACCAGCTGTAATATTTTCAATCTGAAAACTTAAGTTATACAAGAATTATAACGCTTGAATTAAGTAAGTTTTGAATGTATAACGTAGACAAGATTCTAGGCGACAACGGTTGGGAAGGCAAAGGAGCTTTGATGAAAGTGATTTAAAATAAATTGGAAAAGATTCCAAGCTCTTTTGACACACATTTTAAAAGTTGAATCTTGAAACAAAAGCAGTCCCACGATCAAAGCTTAAATCTCGGTTTCGTTCTAAAGAAAATTATTTTCGTTTGAGTAAGTTTTAATTACAGGAAATTTACTCGTTCTTGTGCCCGGGTGTTACAGAGAGCAGAATAAAGTTGTTTCTGACTCATATTACATATTGCTTACCTGCAACATTCTGACCTATGTATGTTCCTACCTGCGATGTTAAAACTTTTCTTTGCAATACCAAAACAATATGAGCAGTAATAATAATGATGATAAAATTAATGATAACACAAATAGTATTACCATGGTGATATAATAATAATAATAATAATAATAATAATAATAATAATAATAATGTGAACATATAAGATCAAAAATCATGATAGACAACAAAACTCTGGAACAAGTAACAAATTTTAATTATTTGGGTTGTAATTTTACTATAAACACAAAAACTGTAAGAGACGTAAATGTGAAACTGTCAAGATTTCAAATGATATGTGCAACTATACATAAAACGTTAAAAAACAAAACAAGACGAGATACTAGATTAAAGTTTTATAAAACATTGTCAGTTCCTTCATTACTTTATGGGAGTGAAACTTGGGTAATGACCAAAAAACTACGAATAGAACACAAAGTGAAGAAATGAACTTCCTTAGAAGAACAAAACGCTGCACAAGAATGGATAGGTTACAGAATGAAGATATGAGAACAGATTTAAATATATATCCATGATAAAATCAAAGGATATAGAGAAAAATGGTTTACACATGTAGAAAGAAAGAACGTAACAAGATTACCAAATCAGCATTTAACAAGCCAAGAGGTTAAAGGAATGTAGGAAGGCCAGTGAAAAGATGGACAGAACAACTGTATGGCGGAACAGGTATTTTGCCTAGCCCGTGAATTGAAGAAGAAGAAGAAGAAGATGATGATGAAGGTGATTAATAATAATAATAATAATAATAATAATAATAATAATAATAATAATAATGATCTATATACCTGTACTTCCCCGTGTGAGGATTCTCTCTAGTGGGAGTGTTTTAACCAAGCTAATTAGTTACGCTTATTTACCCCACAGTTGTCGACGAGTGATATGGGGCGGCATATCGCCTCAATGAGACACCTTGTGGCTAAATAAGGTGTTACCTTTGTATGGGTAACCGTAAGTAAATATCTTGAAGAGGCCTCTTTATTCAGAATTTCGGTTCCTTCACTAGTCTGAAAATTTCCATACTCGGGACACACGGCTTAAAGTCCCTCCGGGAGGACATTTCTCTAGGATTTTCCATCCTAAAAGTCCATTTACCCCGACCGGATTTGAACCCGCGTCCCTCCGAACTAGAGACAAGGAACATAACCTCTAGCTTACCGCGGCCGCTATAATAATAATAATAATAATAATAATAATAATAATAATAATAATAAATAATAATAATAATAATAATAATAATAATAGTAACAATAATAATAAATTTGCAAGAACGATATATACATATTGTATATGAAGATTTTAAACTAAAACCGATAGTAGACAGTAAGGAATCAAAATTGATATTACTTGGAAAACCGTTCTCTGAAATAGCGTGAATTATTGGTTAAGTGACACCATACTTTGTAGTAAATACATTCCAGTTTTCATTGAGAAGCATTTCAATTTTTTTCTGCTAAATCATTATACTGATTTTAGTTAAAAATAGTGCCGCGAATCCGAATCGATATCCAGATATTCTGTAAATTTTTTTTTGAATATATATAAAGAAACAAAAAATCTTTACGGTAGAATTGACAAAATTCGTGGTAAAACAAAATAATACGGCAATCAAACTTAACTTAAATGACTAATTCTAGGTATTGAATGGTGTTGAACCTTATCTTGTATTCAGAATTTCTCTATCGCGTCCGGTGCTCCTGTAATGATGATGATGATAATAATAATAATAATAATAATAATAATAATAATAATAATAAATAATAGAAAGGTCTGTATGAACTTAACAAAATTACAGAAGAATATGGATTAAAGATATCTACAGAAAAGACAAAAATTATGGCATTTCAAGGCGTAGATCCTGTCAGAAGTAAAATTGTACTGGACAATACAATTTTGGAGCAGGTGAATAATTTTACATATCTAGGATGCAATATCTCATATGAAGAATAAAAGGATGTAAATGCAAAAATATCTAAATTTTTAAGAATATTAGGGTTAATAAATTCTATCTTCAAGCCACAGTTAGTCCAAAAGCATTCAAGACTGAAAGTGTATAAAACACTGGCTCTTCCAACTCTTTTGTATGGTAGCGAAGTATGGACGTTGAAACAGAAGGATATACAGAGACTTAGATCTGCTGAAATGAGATATCTTCGGAGGACTGCAGGATACACACTACTAGATCACAAAAAAAATGAAGACATCTTAGAAGAATTACACATGGAATCTTTAGAAAACAAAATTTCTGATTATAAGTCAAGATGGACGCAACATGTTCATCGAATGGAAGATCACAGAATACCCAAACAAATGTTAAGATATCAACCTGCAGGAAGAAGAAGACCAGGACGTCCACTCAAAAGACTTCTGGATGGTGTTTCTCTTGAGGCCGAAACAGGTCAACAAATGGCCTAAATTCGTGAATGTACTATGATGATGATGATAATAATAACAATAATAATGCTATATTATTTTTATTATTATTATATGTACTAGTAATAATAGTAGCAGCAATAGTAGTAGTAGTAGTAGTAGTAGTAGTAGTAGTAGTAGTAATAGTAGTAGTAATAGTAGTAGTATCATTATTACTTCTTTCTTTATTTCCTTGTCAACTCTATTATTCTGCAGCCTATACCTATTATGCAGTATTGATCAATATGTAGATAATTCATAATTTTTGGTATATGTATAATTTAACCCTGGCGAGGTTGAAGAGAAGACCTTACCGTCTTAACTCCATTAGATAAAACGAATAAAAATAAATAGTATTTTTTTAGATATAAACGAAGAACTTCAAATTTCAGTGTGTTCAAATACCGTTCGAAGTTTAATTCCTACCTTATTTTTAATTTTAGGGTGGGGGTATCAGCCTGAACGTCTGCAAGCGGGAATTTATCTCTTATTTTATACTAATATTGGTGTAGCTCATTTTAGGGATGAAACATAACTATTTTTAATTTATTAAACTACTTAGCTGGTATTGTTTTCAGTAAAACAATGTCATTTGCAGGTGGTTCAAGTTTTTAACATTAAATGATTATCAGATTTTAAATATTTTGGTATAAATGTTATTATAGAAAATATACGTCAGTTTTCACCTAATGGTTTAATTTTAAATGCTGACAAAACTCATAAATTTCATTTACTATATAAAAATAATATGATGAATCTCATACTATAAAGCAGTCGGGTTTTACATTTGATGACAAATTGTCTTGGGCAGAACATATTGATTCTCTTTGTGTCCGCTTGTCAGGCATAATTTATATTTTACGCCACATAAAAATTCGTATCCCTAGATATTTCGTAATACATGATTATTACGCATTTTTAAGAGTAATGATATTTTATTATGTGGAATACGTTTATGGGGAAATTAGCGCTGGAATAAATAAATGTTTATGTTTCATTTAAAAAATTTACATTTAATATCCGTCCATACTAATAATGTCCGAGGGCAGGTTTTTCACTGCAATCATGCTATTTTCATGCTATGCTTTGCAGCTTTACTAGGGAATTTATTATACATACATACATAAGGACTTTATTAAACTAAAAGTAAGATACATATAATGTTATTTACAAATATGGATCCCACGGGCAGTAAGCCGTACGTGCTGTTGACTGTCCGTTACAATAAGTTGATGTTTAAGAACAAAAAAAAAAAGAAAACAATAATATTACAATTAGATATCAATACAATTACATTATACATTAATTTAGTTATGTAGAATTATTAAGAATTAATGGCATTGAAATTTGCTAACATTTATTTATTCCTGAATAAGTGTCGTTCTTATTTTCCGCGTTTTGTACAGAAATCTACCCAGGTTTATCCAATTTTCTGGGTTTACCAGTAACTCGTAGCTTGCCAATCTTCCTCGATTTGAATTTAGAAATCTTTCCGGTAATAACGCATGCCTCCAATATTCTAAATCGTTACATTTTCCTAGTATATGTATCTCGTCTTCAAAATTCCCGCACATTGGACATATTCGCATATCGTGATCGTCGCTAATTTTTTTAAATTTCCATGCCCCTAACCTGTACCAATCAAGCCCTGATCTCTCTTTAAATCCTAGATTGAGTATATAAGATTATTTTCCCCAAACTTGAGGGAATTATAGGTGTGGTAGCTTCCCGTTGCTTTCCACACTGGTGAAGGATGGTGATAATGGCCGGATGATTTTCGGGGACCGTCAGTCCTTAAGCATGCTGACATTTGTCTTACAGGTGAGGAGAAACCACCAAATAAACCTCACCCAGAAGCTTGACCCGACCGGGAATCGGACCCGGGCCCGCTGCATGAAACCACAACGGTGCTCACATTTAATATATGAATCTGATTATAATAAACCCTGTAGGCATTTGTTGTACTGGCAGTTGTAAATTTGTATATTTACTAGTATCTATTAAGTCAAATCTCGATCTGCTTACATTTATAAGTAAATTACAATACATGAATACAGGCTAACGAAACAAATCTTTTGTAAATATAAATTTGCGTTTTTTATATATGCTACCCTGTGAAGCTAGCAGAGTTAATTTTTCTTGATATAAAAGTGTATTTTATAAATTTATGCTTGCATTCGAAATTATACTGTTTATGAATTTTTGCCCTGACCTGTAATTCATGTTGTATTTTATTGAAACTGATATTTAATTTTAATGTTTTCATTTATTGACGAAATCTTCTGTATTTTACAATATGACACGGCCAAGTAAAATTATTATTATTATTATTATTATTATTATTATTACTATTACTATTATTACTATTATTATCGTCATCATAATCATCATTACAATTGTGAGTTGCTGTATCAGTAATCTATCATATTTGGTGAACTATTGAATTACGTGCATATTTTTTAAATGTTCTCTAATACTATTTTGATTGCATCAAAGTAATTTTATAATATATATATATATAAGGCCCACTGGGGTAAGATTTTCCGGAGGTCAAATAGTCCCAATTCGGGCGTGCTGTTATGCATTAAAAATAAAAAGACTCTTTACGTCCCAACTCCTTTCAAAAAAACGTTAAACTGAAAATATATAAAGCTATTATTCTACCAGTTATATGAATGCGAAACATGGACTCTTACTTTAAGGGAGGAAAGAAGATTACGAGTATTAGAGAATAAAGTTCTTAGGAAAACTTTTGGACCAAAGAGAGATGAACAGACAGGCGAATAAAGAACACTTCATAAGAGTGAACAACATGGTTTTTATAAGAAGCCAGATATAATGAGTACAGTTAATTATCGGATACTACGATGGGCAGCACATGTGGAACGAATGGAGAATGAGAGGCGTGCATGGAAGCTTCTTGTAGGAAAACCAGATGGAAAAGACCCAGTTGGTAGACCAAGAATGAGGTGGGAGAATAAGATTAACTATGATTTGAGAAAAGTAGATTATATAGGGAATGATTCGAAAACAGTAACTCAGGATAGGGATGTATGGAGAGCTTATGTCCGCGCGGTCATGAACCTGCGGGTCAATAGTGCCAGCGAGTTAGTTAGTTACATATAGGGCATTTGATGGAAGGTTTAAAAATAAATGTAGGCCAATTATAAACGAAAATTTAGAGAAAGTATTGCACTCTCGACGTTTCACGGAAGCTAAAGAATACTTCAGAACTCAAAAACCAAAAAGTAATGAAAGATAAATGGTTAAAATTTTGAAAAGTACCGATTGGTCAAAAGTTTTCACAAGATATTGAGATAATTTATCAGTGACTTGATAAATTGGATAGGGTGGTTGGTAAACCTGTAAAGTCAGGGTTTCTGTTTGAAATATTATTATATTCATGAATGTGACGCCCGGATGCAACTTGACGTCACGATGAAATAATGGAAAAATAGTGCATGCGCAGATGCATCACAAGCACCAACCACACCATGATATAAGTGTAAGAGGTAAAGGATTATCATAAGTAATGCCAAGAGTGATTTCCAAATTATCGATAAATTCACGACTCACGAAGTGAGGAGTGAATTTATCTAGAGAATTCGGAAATCAAGAGTGGCATTTGTTAGGACTATTTAACGAATAAAATTAAGTTGTTTACTCACAAATCATTATTTAACTATAGTTATTTTAAAATATTTATATATTTAATGTAAACGGCGATGTTTGAAAACAAATGAGAAACGATAGGTATGCTTCATCTGCTTCTTTTGTTTATCACTGCAACCAGATCATACTATTTATTGCCAAAGGAACGCAATATTTTAAGAATGATCTCTAGTGGAAAAAAATGAAACACATCAAACTGTATATTAATTCATTTCTGATGTCGTATGATGTAAATATGACAATTATAATTTTCTGGATTGTTACCTGGAAAAAAATACATTTAAGAAAGTGCAAACAGTGGTTTCTTTTTTTGGTGGTATAATAAATTGCTACAAATGCTTTCATATTAACTCCCGCATGCGGCATGTGTTGACATTCATGCACTATATATACAACCTGGTAGCCGAATTTCTCGCGGGCTCAGTCACTGCAAAATAATGGTCAGACCTGTTCAGAATATTAAAAAGGAGGAGCTTTCTTTAATATGGTAATTATAACACTGATAAATATTTCGTGAAACACGACTCTGATTGGTTGTAAAACAGAAATCATTGAAACGTGATTGGTTATTGACTCCCATTTGGGGCATGAGTTAAATAGTCCATTTAAATTGTGGTATTTCTGCGCATGGCGTCATCTAGATTGCAAAACGTCTACCAGCTGAAAAATTATTAGTTTACAATTGAATCAAAATTGTATACTGTATCAATTATAGTTATATATAAAACTATTATTCTACCAGCTATATTATCTGGATGCGAAACGTGGACTCTTACTTTAAGAGAGAAAAGCAGGTAACGAGTATTTGAGGATAAAGTTCTTATGAATTTTTTTGGACCAAAGAGAGATGAACAGACAGATGAAAGGAGAAGACTGCATGCAGTGTACTGTATAGTTTTTATAGGAAGCCAGGTATATTAAAAACAGTTAAGTCTTGTACACTGCGATGGGCAGGATATGTGGCACGAATGGAGAATGAAAGGGGTGCATGGAAGCATCTTGTAGGAAAACCAGAGGGAAAAGGCCAGTTGGTAGACTAAGAATAAGGTGGGAAACATTAGCTCAGGAGAGTAGGGTGCGTGTAGACAAACAGTTTTCGGACACTTTTGAAATCCAGAATGGGTTGAAGCAAGGAGATGCACTATCTCCACTACTAGTATTTAATTTTGTACTAGAGTATGCCATCAAATCTTTAGAGAATGAGGAAGGCTTACAGCTCAATGGTGTTAATAAGCTGTTAGTTTATGCTGACGATGTAGTATTATTGGCCGATAGCGAGGAGATACTAAAGGCCAACACGCACGCACTATCGAGTAACACTACGAAATTAGGACTGGAAGTAAATATCAATAAAACTGAAAAAAGTATATGGTCACACGTAGAAATACATTATATAATGGAAATGGACAGCTAATGACAAATGAGGGAAATTTTGAGGAAGTGGCTGAATTCAAATACCTAGGAACAATAATCACAAATAGGAATGAGATGCACAAAGAAATTAAACATAGGATCAATTCTGGAAATGCGTGCTATTATGCATTGCAGAGACTCTTGATGTCCCAACTCCTTTCAAAAAAAGTTAAACTTAAAATATATAAAACTATTATTCTACCAGTTATAATATATGGGTGTGAAACATGGACTCTTACTATAAGGGAGGAAAGGAGATTACAAGTATTTGAGAATAAAGTACTTAGGAAAATTTTTGGACCAAAGAGAGATGAACAGACAGGTGAATGGAGAAGACTGCGTAACAATGAACTACATGGTCATTATAGGAAGCCAGATATAATAAGAACAGTTAAGTCTCGTAGACTGCGATGGGCAGGACATGTTTCACTTATGGGGAATGAAAGACTTGCGTGGAAGCTTCTTGTAGGAAAGTCAGAGGGAAAACGTCCAGTTGGTAGACCAAGAATGAGGTGGGAGAATAACATTAACTTTGATTTGAGGGAAGTAGATTATACAGGGAATGATTGGAAAGCATTAGCTCAGGATAGGGATGTATGGAGAGCTTATGTCCGCGCGGCCATGAACCTACGGGTTCGATAGTGCCAGTGAGTAAGTAAGTAAGTAAGTAGGGATGCATGGAGAGCTTATAAACGCGCTGCCATGAACCTACGGGTTCGATAGTGCCAGTGAGTTAATTTCAGTTTGTTAATTAATTATAGTTATTAGACGTTTTATAAACTCCCTAACGTTGACAAAAAAAATTGTTCGACTTGAAGACCAGAAGCGATTCACAACGAAAGAACACTACAGTTTATGTGTGATTTTTGCTACTACTTCTGACAACACTATGTTTCCACGATCATTTCCGAATCGCGGATTCTTGTTTAAATTTCTCCGGAAAACTTCCACAAGCCTCGTTCAGTACAATAAATAGTTTATTCCAAATTTTCATGCAGAACCTTTACTTCTTGAGTATAAAAATGGCTGGACGCCTTATAGGAGACGACTTCTGATGACACTTGATGTTCGATTTTCTTTTCCAGAGTTTGCACTTTGTGCAATTCTTGTTCAACGAACTTCGGTCTGATTTAAACACATAGGTTGATTCATAATTAATGTTTAACTGTTGCCACAAATGATTAGGCCCTGTTATATATATTTGTTCGTCATGTAAGTGACATCTTGATTCCAACACTGTAATCTTACGGAAAGAATACAGTAAATTCAAATGAAATGATGAAGTCATCTTTGACCAGGCATGCATTCAATAACACTTAATTCTTCTACTTCATGAAATTATATTTTTTTTACCTGTTTTCACATCAAGTGGGATTTAATGAATCTTCCCATATAGTAAATGGGTTTCAAACACTTCTATGTCCTATTGGTTTGTACTTTAATAATAGCTTAGAGACTCTATCTGTAGGCATTTTTTAACATGTGCATACTAGTTGTTTCTCATGTTGTCAATTCTATTTGTTTAATTAAAAATATTTAAGTCTTTTTTAATATCTTAATTTATTTTCCTGCCCAAAATTGTCACACCTGTTACTGAAAGTAAGATCTTCATTTCCACAGTTTCTATTTTTCTTCTGTCTGAACGGTTAAGAGTCCAATTCTCGCTTGCATATTTTAAGACAGATAAAACTTAATTTAGAAGCAGTATTTAAGTCTAGTCCTGAATGTCTTCATCTCTCACAATATGCATGTATTTTTGGTTCGTCTTCTTGAGCTTTTCGCTCAAGATCATTTAAATATTTTCGTTAGAATCTAAGTATTTTAGTGTCTGGTTCTGACTCCTGATGGAAGACCACACTGTGTGTAATAAATCACGCAGACAAGACTTCCAAAGTGATTTGTTGTTTTTATATTAAATAATAACATCCAAGCAAACAAGCGATTTTAGGGTCAAGTCCAGGCCCACAACAGACATCCCGAAATAAGGAAAAGAAGTGAAAAAAATTACTGTATTAAAAAATGTGCCTCGTATCTTTAAGGCTATTGTATGAAATGTAGAACCAGGCCTGAAACAATTGTTTCTAATAACGTATAGACCTCGAAATTCACTAGGGAATCCTTACAGAATTGGAGGGATTTGATGCTCTCGTCTTTCATTTCAATATCCTTACTAGTATATAAAGCGTTTACCAGCTTGGCCAAGTTACATTTTTCCCGCAATAACACTTTTCACAGAACTAACAAAACACCAATAAACGGAGATTTAACAGCTAACTTTATGTTCACATATAGAAATATATTATAAAATGCAAACGGGCTGTTAAACTGAAAATGCATAAAACTTAACCTCCTAGTTATATTATACGGATGCGAAACATAGACTCCTACTTTAAGGGAAGAGAAATAATTACGAGTATTAGAGAACAAAGTTCTTCGGAAAACGAGAGATTAACAGACAGGCGAATGGCGATGACTACACCAACTTTATAAGAAATCAGATATAATAAAAACAGTTAAGTCTCGAAGACATGCAATGGACTGGACATGTGGCATGAATGGGGAATGAAAGAGGAGCATGGAAGCTTTTTGTAGGAAAACCAGAGGGAAAACGTTCAGTTGGTGGAATATGAAAGAGGTGGGAGAAGAAACATTAACCATGATGTGAAGGAAATAGATTATACAAGAAATAATTGAGTACCATTAGCTCAGGATAGGGAACTATAGAGAGCTTATGTCCGTGCCGCCATGAACCTATGGATTCAATAATGCCAGTGAGTTAGTTACAATACATTGAATTTATTTTACATTGACCGTCAAATACCAATTACACAAAAAACACACTTCACCTCGAGCTTGAAGCTGGAACCAGGTTGGCCGAGCTCAAGGGTCGCACGTTGTTGTCTGACTCGTTGGCAGAAATAAAAGATAGGTTTCCGGAAGCGGGAATAATAATTTTAGGGGACTTTAACTGTAGGATTGGGGAGGAAAATATCACTATAAAATCGGATGATAATGAAACACGAGGTGAGGGTAGGAGAAGCAAAGATAAGATTTTAAATTCAGAAGGAAACCAATTGTTAGCTTTTTGCGATGCATTTGAACTCGAAATTCTGAATGGGAAATATGGGGAAGATAAAAATGGAGAACTGACATTTATTAATAAAAATGGAAGTAGCGTAATCGATTATTCAATATGCACACAAGACATGATTCCAGTCCTAAGTAATTTCTGTATAGTTTCCAGAATCGAATCACACCACTTCCCAAACAAACTTATTTTAAATATGAAAGGTATTAGTGAGACAGTTAATGATGAGGTGGCAACAATATTGCGGCTAATTATCCGTTTCAGGTGGATCGAGGATCTGAGAGAAGAATTTATCAGGAGTTTGGAAACGCTAATACAGGATCTGCAATTAAATGATCTTAGCGGGGAGGAAATTATTAAAACTTTGACAGAATGTTTTCAAAAAGCAGGGGAAAAATTCAAGGTTAAATACGCAATGAAACAGAAGGACAAAGGGTGGTACAATAATGCATGTAGAAAGAAGAAGAAATTTGTCGAAAGTAGTCTTTTAAAGTTTAGAAAAGAAAGCACAGATGAAAGCAGAAAAATTATGCGCAAGAGAGAAAGGAATATAAAGAATTATTGGCAGAAACAAAAATAGCATGGCAAAATAAGAAATCCGAAGAAATGAGAGTCGCGACTGAAAGTGGGACATTGCGGACATATGGAAAGCGTTAAGGGAACTCAAAGTAAAATCCATAAATCGGACAAGAATAACGCCCGGGGAATGGAGAAATTACTTTGATAGGGTGCTGGGAAATGAGAGGTTAAGATATAATCAAGGAAATATAGTTGAGATCCCTGATCCAATTCATATTCAATTACTGGATCAGGATATTTCGAAAATGAAGTGGTTTTTTCCATTAAATGTTAAAGAATGGTAAAGCACCTGGAATTGATGGAATACCAGGGGAATTCTTGAAAAATATGATATCATCCAATAAATTATTAGACGTTTTGAAAACTGCGATCAACAAACTTTTTAATGGAGGAGATTATCCGGAAGCCTGGGCGACAGGTGTCATCCAACCGCTATACAAAGGAAAAGGTGGGGCACAGATACCAGAAAGTTATAGGGGAATTTGTCTCTTGTCAGTGTTCGGAAAAATATATTGTAAAGTACTTTACGAACGAATCAGACAATGGGCTAAAGAGAACAATAGGCTCTCAAAATATCAGGCAGGTTTTAGAGAAGGGTACTCCACGGTGGACAACCTATTTGTTCTGAGAACATTAATTGATGACAATCTGAAAATGAAGGGGGGTAAATTATTTTTGTGCATTCATTGATTTTAAGATGGCATTTGATACTGTGGACCGAAGCGCACTTTGGGAAAAATTAAATCGGAAGGATTGTCTCATAAAATGATACATGCTTTAATGTCAATTTATAAATATGTTAAATTTTGTATAAAAGTAGACCAAGGGCACATTACAGAGAGCAGTGAAGCCAATCGGGGAGTGAGACAAGGTTGCATTTTATCACCAATGCTATTTAATCTATTCGTTGATTATATTGTAGACGTAATGCTAGAAGGAGAAATTGAGGCTCCGGAGATAGGACATGTTAGAATCCCAGTCCTGTTGTATGCAGATGATTTAATTATCTGTTCCAAGACAATCAAGGGATTGCAAAGAGGTCATGACCTACCGGAATATACTGTAGGAATTGGGGATTGACTGCAAATGTTAGTAAGACAAAAACAATGACCTTTAAAAATGGGACGGTTTATGGTAGAACAGAGGAATGGAAATACAGAGATCAAGTTCTTCTAAACGTGAAACATTTTGAATATCTTGGTACGACGTTGAAAATGAACGGAAAGTGAAAAAAAACACATTGATATAGCATTATTTAAAGGGAGGGGACAACTTAACAGTGTACTCGGTATTCTGGGTCGAGTGCCTGATATTCCAGTCAGCACATTAGAAAAAATGTATGGAGCGATGGTCAGGCCAGTAATGCACTATAGTAGTGAGATTTGGGGTTTCCAAAGAACGGAAATACTAAATAAGGTATATACGCATTTTCTAAAGTATATTACAGGACTTAGTAAGGCCGTTTCTAACTGTGGAATTTTATATGAATTCGGGTCATTCCAGGACGACATTAACTGTAAAATTCGTGTACTCAAATACTGGTTGCGAGTAATCCAAGGTGAACAAACAATGCTTAGAGCAATTTGTTACGACCACCAAATTAAAAACATAGATGTAAAATTTTGGGCAGACGAGGTTAGGAGAGAACTCCAAAAGATTGGGATGGTCTGGATATGGGAAAAAGGGACTGAAAATCGCAAGAACGTGTGGAGAAAAATAAGGAGGAGGTACTTAGATGTAAACCAACAAGATACCTTCGCCGAATGTACAGGAAAACGCTCACTGTGTTTACAAAGAGACCTAAAACACGTCTGAGGAAAAGAATCGTTTATACTCAACCTAGGATTTAAGGAGAGATCAGGGCTTGCTTGGTTTAGGCTAGGGGCATGGAAATTTCTAAAAATCAGCGACGATCACGATATGCGAATATGTCCAATGTGCGGGAACTTTGAAGATGAGATACATATATTAGGAAAATGTAATGATTTAGAATATTGGAGACGTCAGTTATTACCGGAAAGATTTCTAAATTCAAATCGGGAAAGATTGGCATGCTACGAGTTATTGGTAAATCCAGAAAATTGGATAAACCTCGGTAAATTTCTGGACAAAACGCGAAAAATAAGGACAACACTCATTCATGAATAAATATATGTTATCAAAATGCAATACCATTAATTATTAACAATTATATATAAATTAATTAGTGTATAATGCTGTTGTGTTATTATTTAATTGAAATATTAATGTGTTTTCTTTATGTAATTGTAATGTTAATGTTTTTTTAGTGTATAATGCTATTGTGTTATTATAAATAAATAAATAAATAAATAAATAAAGCCTGATATGTCCCTTTAGGGCAAAGGCCTCCCTGTACAGGGGGTTAAGCTCTATTTGAGAGTGTCACCCGGTGAGCTACTCCGTGGTGAGAATTTGACTTGGATGTAGCACTTGGTTTGTATACACTGTCTGTTCTGTGATTAGTTAATACACAGTTGTCTCTCCGTCGTTCTCCAGCTTTTCCTGCATCTGGCGACTCTGGACCCCATTGCGCCCCTGCTCGTTCTTTGAAGATGTCAGCCCATCGTCGTCTTGGTCTTCCGCGCTGTCTCTTGCCTGTGTACGGGTCCCACATGGTTTTTTTATTGTCCACCTGTCGTCCTGTATTCTTGCGACGTGGCCTCCCCACTTCCATTTTTTCCTGATGGCTTGTTGTGCGGGATCAGTTGTTGAGGATATCGCTTGAACTGTTGTATTCGAGATTCTGTCCTTCAGAGTTATGCCTAAGATTTTCCTCTCCATTTTCCTTTGGCATACTTGGAGTGTGTACTTCAGTTTGGCAGTAAGATTCCAAGTTTGGCAACCATATAACAGTGTTGGAAGAACACAGGTTTATAGTGTTTCCATTTTGAGTTTCCGGGTTGAGTGACTTATCCAGCAGTATACATTTCAGTGACCAGAACGCCTTCCAGGCGAGAGCTATTCTTCTGCTTATTTCCTTCTCTACTTTCTGATGGAAGGAGAGTAGTTGTCCTAAGTATATGTACTCGCTTACATATTGAAGATCCATTCCATCAACTTTGATTGGGTTTTCCGGACCATTAGATATAATTTGTGTCTTGCTTTTGTTCATCGAAAGGCCTGCAATTTTGCTAGTTTCTGAGAGCTCTTGTAGCATTGATTGGAGTTGTTTAGGGGATCTGGCGAACAATACCATGTCGTCAGCGAATCTTAAGTTGGATAGCCTGCTCCCGTTTATGTTTACTCCGTATTTCTTGTTCCAGTTTAGTTTTCGAAATATATCTTCAAGCAGGCTAAATAAATAAATAAATAAATAAATAAAAAGTTTAGGAGAAATTGGGTCGCCTTGTCGTACTCCTCTTTTGAGACTGAATGGTTGTCCCACAATTTCTGTCTTCACCTTGGCATAGCTTTGGCTGTAGATCTTATCCAGAACGCGGATGTACTTGTGTTCGGTTCCTTGAGTGTGTAATGCCTGGAGGACACTTGAATGTTCTACTGAGTCGAATGCCTTGTTGTAGTCGACGAATGCTAGATATAATGTATGGTGGTATTCAACTGTCTTTTCTATTATTTGGTTAATTGCTTGGAGATGGTCTGTTGTACTAAAGCCTGAGCGGAATCCGGCTTGTTCTGTTGGCTGGTTTTCGTCCAGGACTTTTGTTAGTCTTCTTGTTAGCACTTTTGAAAATAGTTCGTGTAGATTGGACATTAGGCTTATGGGTCGGTAATTATTCATGTCATCTTTTGTGCCTTTCTTGTGGAGAAGAATGATTGTGTTTGATTTCCATTGCTCGGGTATCTCTTCTGTATGCAGAATTTTGTTAAAGATGTTTGTGAGTGATGGTAGTATTTGATCTGAAGCCAGTTTTAGCAATTCGTTGTATATTCCATCCTCTCCGGGTGTTTTGCCATTTTTCATTTCAATCTATTGCAGTTCTAATTTCGCTGGCCAGTACTGGGGGAAGGTGTCGGCGTGGTTTTCGAGTTTAGCATCGAATATGCCTATGTGATTTGTTGCCTGGGTTGTTAGGGAGCTTGTGTATAGGGATTTATAGAAATCTGTGGCTGACTGGATTATATCTGTTCTTAATGTGTTATTACTTAATTGTAATATTATTGTGTTTTCTTTATGTAATTGTAATGTTAATGTTTCTAGTGTATAATGCTATTGTGTTATTATTTAATTGTAATATTATTATTGTGTTTTCTTTATGTAATTGTAATGTTATTGCTATTGTGTTATTACTTAATTGTAATATTAATGTGTTTTCTTAATGTAATTGTAATGTTAATTTTTTTTATTATTGATTTCGTACATCTCAATGATGGATAAATCATATTTGAAGAGAAAAATTATACGCTCAGACCGGGACTTGAACCCGGGACCCTAGGTTCTCTAGACCAAGTGCTCTACCAAGGGTCCCGGGTTCAAGTCCCGGTCTGAGCGTATAATTTTTCTCTTCAAATATGTAATGTTAATGTTTTTAGTGTATAATGCTATTGTGTTATTATTTAATTGTAATTTTCTTATTGTGTTTTCTTTATGTAATTATAATGTTATTGCTGTTTTTGTTTATTTTTCTTTACACTAGTACCAATTATTACTTTATTGTAACGGACTGTCAACAGCACGTACGGCTTACTGCCCGTGCGACCCATATTTGTAAATAATATTGTAAATATCTTACTTTTTGTCTAATAAAGTCCTACTACTACTTAGCCACCAAACCGCTACACGCTGTGATGCAGCAATTTAAATAATCACAGGTACAAAATACACTATTGGTTAGATTAACACATTTTTTCTCTGTATGACATTAGGTCTTGTAGTCACGAAGGCCCCAAGAAGAGAACATTTCCCCTGATGTATCGGTGAATTGTCCTGGTTCTATATGATATTTTGCATGATTGATGGAAGTTCTCACATACTTTTTGCCCACAATAATCAAAGTTTGTCTCCAGATGAAATACGTTTTTTGTTTCCTTTTAATGCGTCTGTATTGTTTTTTTTTCTGAAAAATTTAATACAGAAATCAATGAATTTCTTCTCTCGGCAGGGTGCTATTCCTAATAGTTCAGACTATATTGACGAAATAGAGGTGAAAAACGACTGTGATTGGTTGTAAATCAAAAATTCATTGAAATGTGATTGGTCATTGACTCCCATTTGGGGCATGAGTTAAATATTCAGTACTAATTATCGTCTATGCTTATTATCAAATGATAAATCAATACTTTCATCACTTGAATCTTCCACATGTGATTCGAGTACAATTTTCTGTTCATCAGGCTAGCATGTTTTATAATGAAGAGTATCAATTTCTTCAGCTCCTCTTCTTTGACTATGAACGAAGCTAATATACCAAATAAAAATATATAAAGTGATCCCACTACAGGCCTCAGGAGGCCCTTGGGGTAGTAGGAGGTTAAGGCTCCCACTTTTTCTTGACAATCGGCACTTGATGTCAGCCGGGTTGTCAGCCCTGCGTGACGGCCGCCTTTACCCCAGAACAAGCGTCTGGTACTCATTTCAGTTAGAGGCTGAGTCGACCCCAGGGCCATAGTGCCGCCAGAAGGTTTGGGTCAGTTTAAAAATCCTGACCCCACCGGGACTCGAACCCTCGACCTTCCAGCTTGTAGCGCAGTGCCTTAACCACTACGCTACGGCGTGCCCCAATAAAAATATATATACAAACGTTTACGTATCGCATTTACAAATATTTGTATTTCTGTTGGTTAATCCTCTTTGACACGACTAGCTGTATAAGCGGTGACAAAATAGGTTTTTGAAAAGGGAAGTTTCCTGTTTCGAATTTCGATATTTTCACAAGTTCGTACGCATGGCGTGTTCAACAGAGTACCTATATTCTAATTTGGCGATCCGAATTCGTTTCGGGGGTGGGTGGGGATTTTAAATCTTCACTTTGTGCCTGAGTGTGTATTCTGCTTGTATGAAAAAAAGTAGAAAATGTAAAAACCAGTAAAACGAAGAAAAATCATGGATAATGTAACAATTCAAATGGGAGTCCTATTATAGTTGCTTTCAAGTGATTTCATTTCACAAATATTTAAGGACTTGTTAAACAGTTCACTATGGAGTTTATGTGCTGCTGCCGTGTTTATTTACAAATTTTCGATTCAGTCAATTTGGTTTCACAGTACATGACATACAAAAATTCTGATATTTATTCATTTTATACTGTACCTACGTCCAAACTTCGGAGCTGTGGTTCTTTCCCTGTCTTTAAACTCTACGACGTACTATTAAAATCGCATTTTTGGCAGAATATTGACAGAAAATTGCAAGAACAAGAATAAAATCTAAATTGTACCGTCTTCTAAATTAAATAAAATTGAAGTGAATTTTTTTCATTGCAACGTTCCTATAGCACGACTCGGGTTCGCAGCTAGTACACAACCATGTGTAGAATTTCGATCCTCCCCGATGAAAGCGAATGTACTCTACCTGCAACACTCGTATGTCTGAGAAGTTGCCGAGGAATCACGGGGCTATAAACTGGACGATTCCTTAATGCTCTTTGACACTGTTCACCAAGGATCGAAAACTATTTAGATATATAGCCTATTCACCGAAAATTTAAAAATTCTGCAACTACTTAATAACCATGCAATTGTAGTCATTTCTACTCGTGATGTGTATTGAGAATTTTATGCACCCCTGTTGCAATTTATCCATCTAAATTTTCCCCCTCGCATGACTCACCGTCTAAACTTTGCACTGTGGTTACCCGCATTGGGAAAGGTTTGGCCTACAAACGCAGAGAAGAGAGAGAAAGTTGAGATCTAACTGTATGTCAACGTATTGTATGCAATCTAATTGCGACTAGCGGGTTTATCTCACTTCCCTAAAAATGTAATTTCTGAACGAGCCTTAAAACCTGTGTAAAACTACTAAATTGCACAAAAAAACTAAACCTGGATATGAGACAGAGGTAATACTGACATTTCGACACCGGATCGGCTTTCCTGCAACTTGTTCTCACGTAAAACGAATAGAGCGTCACTCTGCTTTAAAATCATGTAACAAAATCAGTTTATAATATAAACATTTAAAATAAATACATTTTGGCAGGTGCCGTTGTCCTCAACTGTGTTAAAATGTTGTGCTTAAAGTATTAACTGTAGGCCTTTCCGAAGTTTACATTTATCAGCAGCATCATGAGTGTGTGCTACAGGATGTTTTTTTACGACATTGTAGTCGTTGCTGGTATTGAAATGTTGTTGGTAGTAACTGAGTCTACAACGTCGTAAACCAACAAAAATAGCTAGTATAACACACACATCCTGCCGATGATAGAAGTTAACTTCCGAAAGGCCTAGAGTTAATATTTTAAACACTGAATTTTAACACAGTTGAGGACGACGGCACCTGCCAAAAGGTAATTATTTCAAATTTTAATCTTATGACTATTCATCTCGACGGAATTTGATATGAATTTTATTAGTGTTAATACCGCTTTATTAAGCGGAAAATAAATTCATATACAACGAAGCAAAATTGGGTAACATTAAATGAAGTAGGAGGATCCGAAAATATAATAAGTCTAGAATTACAAAAGCAATGGTTTTTTATTCTTACAATTTTCACCCATTTGGAGATATAAACAAATATCAGACATAACTAAATTAAGACTATTTAATAGCATTGTGAAAAGTATATTCCTATATGGGCTTGAGGCTTAGAAAGGAACAATTGCATTATGTAGAAATTTGCAAATACATATAAATAGACATATATGTCTGAGATTTATTTTGAGAATCTGGTGGCCAAAAACTAAACCAAATGAGGAATATTGGAAGATACAAAGATAGAAATCTGGAAGGAGTTTAAATATCGCATATGAAAATTGAATCACTCTAAAACGAGAACTGGACAGTGTGACAAAGTGAGCATCGGAATGAAATCCAGAGGGATTGCACAGAAAAAGAGGAAGACTAATAATTACATGGCGCAGTACTGCAACAAAATAAATTAAACAACAAGGGAAAAAGTTCAAATTAAGTAAAGATTTTGACAAAAAAAAACAGAGCCTGGTGGCCCGCTTTAACAAAGGCCCTATTATTCCAAGAGGAGTGATTTGATGTACTACTACTACTACTACTACTACTACTACTACTACTACTACTACTACTATCAAATGAAGTGGGTTTTATCTAATTATTTCACAGTCAAAAAAGTACTGTATTTTCGCATATTTTAAGAAGGAGATAATTCTGGTAATCTCAACCAGAATATAGAGAATAAAAGTTTAAATTAAAAATACACAGTTCTTGGCAAAGTACTATTTTCAAACACGTAAATTACTTTATATCAATAGAGAATGCTGATATAATTTCATAAAGAACCTACTGGACGTCAAAAAATATATTATATTATATTATATTATATTATATTATATTATATTATATTATATTATATTATATTATATTATATTATATTATATTATATTATATTATATTATATTATATTATATTATATTATATTATATTATATTATATTATATTATATTATATTATATTATATTATATTATATTATATTATATATTATATTATATTATTATACTGTATTGTATTATATTATTATTATATATTATAATATATTATATTTTTTTCGACTAAATACGTTTCTAAATTATTAGAAATACTTCATTCATGCTACAAAACAAATTTCTATACATGAGGATCCTTATTTGAAACTAGAATTGGAATATAAAATTTAGATGTTTTTTTTACATAGGCTCAATTCTCAAAATGCATGCTATTATGCATTTCAGGGACTCTTGTTATCCGAACTTCTCTCAAAAACGTTAAACTGAAAAAAATATATAAAAGTGTCATTTTCTCCAGTTATATTATATGGAAGCAAAACATTCACTCTTATATTAAGTGAGGAGAAAAGATTACGAGTATTTAAGAACGAAGTTTTAGAAAAATTTTGAGAAAAAGAGAGATGAAAACAGACAAGGGAATGGAGAAGACTACAAAAGAGTTAACTACATTAGTTTTATAGAAAACCAGGTATAGTAAGAAGAGTTAATTCTCGTATATTGCGATTGACAAGGCATGTGGCATGAATGGAGAATGAAAGAAGGACATGGAAGCTTCTTGTAGGAAAATCAGAGGGAAAATGACCAGTTGGTCGACCAAGAATGAGGTGGAAGAATAACATTAACCATGATTTTAGGATGCATATTTTACAGGGAAAGTTTGGAAATCATTAACTTTGGATTGGGATGTGTGGAGAGATTATGTCCACGTGGTCACGAACCTATGGGTTCGGTAGTGGGAGTGAGTGAGTTATTGAACCTTTCTGATCTCGAGAATATCTACGGCTATCAAGGAGGGAATACAATACTTGAAATAAAACACGAATTTTAACTGAAAATATGAAATTTTTACATATTCAATTGTCCTGAATATTTTCGTATTAACGTTTCAAAACAAATTATGTTATTTTCATTACTTGGAACTTCTAAGTCACTTACAGATTACAAACATCGTGAAAACGTAGACCATTCTCTATAAGCCTTTCCAAATTACCTTTCAACCTATAAGTAATACTTTTTTCTTTGTGTGGCCACATTTCAGAAGAAAACGCGTGTAGATAGAAGCTTCCTAACTAACATTACACCCAGGTCTACTTGACGTTTTCCCAATTCCTTCTAGTCTTGGGGAAAACGGTTTCCAATGACATCTAGTGATGCTATTCCTTGTTGAGAACCAGCGAACCGATCACTGAATCCCACTTCCCTTCATGTGGTAGCCAGCGACGGGGAATGTAAAAAGGCGAACGAAGAAAATTTCTAAGTTTACATGTCTGGAAAACGTTCGTCTCATCATCCTTTTCTTTAAAAAAGAAAGGAAGAAAGAATGTATGGTATCCGAAAACAAATTTCAGAAGATCATATTATGTTGCAATTTTTTTCTTCCATGAATAAGGCCAAGCAAAATCAAACTCTAAAGGAATATAAATGGCTTTTTAATTTATGAACTGAATTAGCAATGTTAATATAATTTATAGTTGTTTCTAGAATACCAATTATTATGACCACATACATACGAAATATCCTAGATTTGGTGTAAACACACTTTGAGAACCCTGGTGAGGTCATCGCGGCGCGAAGGCGAAGTGGGGAGGACCCACGAGACGTCATTTGTCATCAGCTGCCACCAGAGCCTGGTCTCTGCAGTACCGCAGAATCCAGAAAAAACCATTGTCACCGGCTACGCTACTTAGCGCCATGGGCACCTCTAATCACACCAAACTTTTCACCTTTATTTATTAACTTTCCGCAACTCTCCGAATCTCCCAATTCTCTACCACATTTACTATAACTCTGCAGTACCGCCGCTTTCTACACATCCTTCTGGTCTCTTTCTCACACACTTAGTGACAAATTACAACACTACAGATTTACTGCCAGGGGACTCGTAAACGCACGATTTGGAGCTAAAATTAATTGATATGACATAAAAAATCAAGGATATATATCGTTCGCAGTAAGTAGCCTGTAGGCCTATATTTTAACTCATGTAGGGTATTTATTTTGTTTTATTTATTCTGGTAGAGTTAAGGCCATAAGTGTTTCTCTGCATAGTTACGAGAAGGTAACTAATAGCTTGCTTATTCTCCTTGTGAAATATGTCGTAGTATCCATAATATTTATCATATTTTTAGTAGTAATGGAATTTATTAACTTTTTAAAGAGAGGAAATACATTTTCATTTGCATTGCGCACGAGCCTGTTTGGCAGTACGTGCATATGTTATTCCATGAATAAAATTAAAAAACATACGAATATATAAAAAAATAATTACACGGCTCACGCCTACACTCGTAAGTAAAGAAGCATAAAACAATAAGTGTATGTAAGTCTACGTCTACAGTACATAGCCCTACACAATACTCGGTGTACACATGTACACTCATACATAAAAAGACCATGTATTTAGAAACAAAAAAATATAAATCTTTAATTTTGTAAAATAAAAAACATAATAATACATTATTAAAATATTCACTTTTCTTCTGGAATCAAATGTCAGAATATTTGATATTTTATTAACTTACTCATATTTTTAGCCCTACGCTTCATTTGTAGCGCAGTTATCATCTCGTTTTAGGCCTATATAAAAATTATCCAATAACCGGCGTGCGCTGCTACGCCTAAATAAATAAACATTACCGTGCTTTTATGATTAGTTGAATAAGGATGACGAAAAATAAATGTAAATTTATATTTTTAGATACCCCGTGCTGATTACCCGGCGTTGCCCGGGAATCTACTTATCCCGATCTTCGTGACATAAATGAGCTGAAATACGAAAATGAATGTATTTTTATGTTTATTTAAACAAGTAAAAGCAAAAATTTATATCGTAATTATTTTTAGATACCCCAGTGCTATTTACCCGGCGTTGTCCGGGAATCTACTCATCCCGATCTTCTTGGCATAAATGAGCTGAAACACGAAAATTAATGTGCTTCTTATGATTAGTTGAATAAGTAAAATGAAAAATAATTTTAAATGTATATCGCAATTAATTTAAGATTCCCCGTGCTGATAACCCGGTGTTTCCCTGGAATCTACTTATCTCGATCTTCTTGGCATAAATGAGCTATAAAACAAAATTCGTTATTGTGAGTTATCCGTAAAAGAATACCCGCCATGTGCTGCTATGCTTGCACAGGAATCTACATACTTGTCTCGATCTTGGCATCAATGAAAGACAAAAATGGTTATTGTGAGTTATCCGTAAGAGATAAACATATGCTGTCTCGGACTTTTTAGTGGAGCTTTTCGAGATATTTAATTCTGTGTAAATTAATTTTGTGTATGTGTTATGGTTTAGGCAGCGTAAGCCATTTAAACGTCCAAAGAGCTACTTTTTCACTTTATCAAATACAAAGCGCGATTTTTAAGGGTGTAGGAGTTGAATTTCACAACTCTCTTTAGCCTATGTTCATCCCGGGAATGTCCTGAACATTCTGTAAACAAGCCCCATTAAAATCGGGTCAACGGTATGGCCGCGCATAAAGTACGAACAAACAAACAAAACAAACATTCATTTTTATATATTAGAAGAAGATATGCATTGCTAACTATTTCTATATTGTATTAATACTATGTTAGCACTATGTACGACCTAGTCAAATTTAAAGAATCGTCGAAGTATACAATAAGGCGTGAAAAAATTGATTGAAATCAAAACTTAAAGACGAGTAGCTTAATTTGTAAGTGCTTAGCAGAACAAAAATTTGATTTAGAAACTGAATAAGTATCCCCTACGAAATAAAAATTTAATATGAAATTTTTCAGAAGTGCATTTCTGTTTTCTATACTCTTGCTCTTACTTACTCACTGGCACCACCGAACCCGTAGGTTCATTGCCGCGCGGACATAAGCTCTCCATACATCCCTATCCTGAGCTAATGCTTTCCAATCATTCCCCGTACAATCCACCTCTCCCAAATCATTGTTAATGTTATTCTCCCACCTCATTCTTGGTCTACCAACTGGGCGTTTTCCCTCTGGCTTTCCAACAAAAAGCTTCCATGCAAGTCTTTAATTCCCCATACGTGCAACATGTCCTGCCCATCGCAGTCTACGAGACTTAACTGTTCTTATTATATCTGGCTTCCTATAAAGACCATGTAGTTCATTGTTAAGTAGTCTTCTCCATTCACCTGTCTGTTCATCTCTCTTTGGTCCAAATATTTTCCTAAATACTTTATTCTCAAACACTTGTAATCTCCTTTCCTCCCTTAAAGTAAGAGTCCATGTTTCGCACCCATATAACATAATTGGTAGAATAATAGTTTAATATATTTTCAGTTTAACGTTTTTTGAAAGGAGTTGGGACATCAAGAGTATCTGCAATGCATAATAACACGCATTTCCAGAATTGGGCCTATGTTTAATTTTTTTGTGCATCTCATTCCTATTTGTGATTATTGTTCTTAAGTATTTGAATTCAGCCACTTCCTCAAAATTTCCCTCATTTGTCATTAGCTGTCCATTTCCATTATATAATGAATTTCTACATGTGACCATATATTTTGTTTTATTGATATTTACTTCCAGTCCTAATTTCTTAGTGTTATTCAATAGTGTATGCGTGATGCAGTTTGAAATAGCATAAGCTGCATCATTCAGGTCATACTTACTTACTCACTTACTCACTGGCACTTTCGAACCCGTAGGTTCATAGCCGCGCGGTCATAAGCTCTCCATACATCCCTATCCTAAGCTAATTCTTTCCAATCATTCCTGTATAATCTACTTCCCTCAAATCATAGTTAATGTTATTCTCCCACCTCATTCTTGGTCTACCAACTGGGCGTTTTCCCTCTGGCTTTCCTACAAGAAGCTTCCATGCAAGTCTTCCATTCCCCATACGTGCAACATGTCCTGCCCATCGCAGTCTACGAGACTTCACTGTTCTTATTATATCTGGCTTCCTATAAAGACCATGTAGTTCATTGTTATGTAGTCTTCTCCATTCTCCTGTCTGTTCATCTCTCTTTGGTCCAAAAATTTTCCTAAGTACTTTATTCTCAAATACTTGTAATCTCCTTTCCTCCCTTAAAGTAAGAGTCCATGTTTCGCACCCATATAATATAGGGCCTAACTGGTAGAATAATAGTTTTATATATTTTCAGTTTAACGTTTTTTGAAAGGAGTTGGGACATCAAAAGTCTCTGCAATGCATAATAGCACGCATTTCCAGAATTGAGCCTATGTTTAATTTCTTTGTGCATCTCATTCCTATTTGTGATTATTGTTCCTAGGTATTTGAATTCAGCCACTTCCTCAAAATTTCCCTCATTTTTCATTGGCTGTCCATTACCATTATATAATGTATTTCTACGTGTGATCATATATTTAGTTTTATTGATATTTACTTCCAGTCCTAAGTTCTTAGTGTTACTCAATAGAGTGTGCGTATTGTTCTTTAGTATCTCCTCACTATCGGCCAACAATACCACATCATCAGCATAAACTAACACTTTATAAATACCATTCAGTTGGAGGCCTTCCTCATTCTCTAAAGATTTAATGGCATGCTCTAGTACAAAATTAAATAGTAGAGGAGATAGTGCATCTCTTTCTTCAACCCATTCTGGACTTCAGAAGTGTCCAAATACTCTTTGCCTACACGCACCCTACTCTTTGTGCCATTTAGACACATTCGTATAAATCTAACTAACTTTTTAGGAATTCCGAACTCCAGCAGGATACTATATAACTTCTCCCTCTTAATTGAATCATATGCTTTTTTGAAGTCCACATATAGTTGATGTATAGTACCATTATATTCCCATTTCTTTTCTAAAATCTGTCTTATAATAAAAATCTGATCTGTTGTAGACCTGTTTCTTCTAAATGCATATTGATGATCTCCTAGAATGTCATCAATATAGGGAGTAAGTCTGCTGACTAATATATTTATTAGAATTTTGTACTAAGTTGAAAGTAATGAGATGCTCCTGTAGTTGTTGCAATCCGTTTTATCTCCTTTCTTATAAATTGGTACGATAATTGATTCTTTCCATTCATCTGGAAGAGCTTCTTTTTCCCAAATCATACTAAGCAACCAGCGTATTTTGTCCATAAATTTATATCCCTCTGATTTTATCAGTTCTGCTGGGATCTCATCTGAACCTGATGCTTTATACATCTTCAATTTTTCAATCGCCATTTCAACCTCTAATGCATTTGGTTCTGCGACTATTATTTCTGCTGTCTGTAAATTATCCTCCTCAATGTCCTGTTCTGTATGTACATTTAATAGCTGATTAAAATAACTTTTCCATCTATTTAATATATTCCTGGAATCTGCAATCATATCCCCATTTTCATTCCGAATTATGTTTGTTCTAGCCTGAAACCCTTTCTTCTCTATACTAATTCCCTGATATAATTCTCTAATGTTCCTATTTTTTGCGTTCAATTGAAGATCATTAATCTTCTCTCTCAAATATTCCCTCTTTTTACTCTTTAGTAACTTGGTGGTTTCCCGTCTATTACTACCCAATTCCTCCAAATTTACCTCATTATATCAGTTTATTCTTCATTTGCCACATTGTCATCTGAAGATTCTAGTACTTCAAATCTATTAGCAATTTTGATTTGGTATTCTTGCCGCATTTCATCATTTTTCAAGTTTTTTAATTCAAATTTTACATAATCATCTTTAGCGTTTGTTCCTCTCATAAGCGATAGCCGTTGTCTGATTTTCACCCTGACCAGATGATGATCCGAATTGCAGTCTGTCCCTCTAACTGATCTAACATCGATGATGCTACTGTGCCAGCGTTTGTCCACTAATACATGATCTATCTGGTTCCGAGTTTCTCCATCTGGAGACGTCCAGGTGTATTTATGAATATCCTTATGCTGAAATGTTGTGCTCTTAACAATGAGATTCTTTGATGTGGCAAAGGTGATTAATCTAACCCCGTTTCATTACTATCTTCATGAAGACTGAATTTGCCTATTGTTGGTTTGAATATACAGGGTGGACCGCTCGAATGGACCTAATTTCAATTGCTTGTTACTGGCAAACGGTTGAAGATAGAAACTTAAAACAACGTTCATATTACAGAAAAACTCACCAAGTTTTGATATCCAGATCACCACATCTCTATATGAGCCCCAGCAGTCACTGTGACGATATCAAAGCGATGAACAATTTTTTGCCAAGTACGTTGGAGTATGTATTCTGGAATGTTCTCAATAGCCTCTATGATGCGCTCACGAAGATCACGAAGGTCTTTGACTGGGGTGGTGTAAACTTTATCTTTGACATAGCCCCAGAGAAAGAAATCCAGTGGTGTTAAATCGGGAGATCTCGGGGGCCACGCGATTGGTCCTCCCCTACCAATCCAACGGCCAGGGAAAATGTTGTCCAAAGTCGTACGAACTTCATTGGACCAGTGGGGAGGAGCACCATCTTGCTGGAAAACGATGTTAGGCTGCAGTTGTTCAATTTGTGGAAAGAAGAACTGCTCCAGCATGTCAAGATATGTGGTACCACGAACAGTTTTCTCGGCGAAGAAAAACGGTCCAATGACCTTATTATGTGACAAACTGCACCAAACATTCATCTTCGGACTATCACGAACATGCTCTTGAATAGCGTGAGGATTCTCCGATCCCCAGATCCGCACATTATGCCGGTTTTACCTTGCCTGACAAATGGAAAGTGGCTTCGTCCGAGAAGAAAATCTTGGTCATGAAGTCAGGATCAGCGCCGAGGAGCGTCATGCATCGTATGGCGAATTCCACTTCGTATTGGCGAATGTTCCACTCGTTTCGGGCATGTCATTCGGGTTCCAGACGTTGCCACTAACTGCCACTTTATATGCGTGCAGTTTGAGGGCGTTTTGTGGACAATCCGTTGTAATGTCGATTTTGGTATTTGAAGTTCCCGCGAAGCTCTTGCTTGAATGACTTCGCGGGGCTTCGCTCAAATGGCGGCTTGAACATTTGCTACGCGCATTTCACATTCGGATGCTCTGCGACTACCACTCACCATGCTTGGGCTTCAACAACAGATCCTGTAGCTAATAATGTATCACGCCACTTCTTTATGCTTCTAGCAGTTGGAGCATCACGGTTAAACACACGCCGGAACTCCCTTTGAACTCTAATGATTGATTTAAACTCCGCATACCACAAAACAGCTTGCGCTTTCATCTGCGGAGTCGCCATTTTCACAAACAATTAAATCTAAGAACGAGAAACGTATCTTTGTGCCATCTACCGACAGGATTCGAAACTTGGTGAGTTTTTCTGTACTATGAACGTTGTTTTAAGTTTCTATCTTCAACCGTTTGCCAGTAACAAGCAATTGAAATTAGGTCCATTCGAGCGGTCCACCCACTTTTGTATTAAAATCTCCTATGAAAATTTTCATATGATATCGTGAAAGGCTATCAAATAAGCATTCTAATTCTTCATAGAACTCATCCTTGACCTTGTCATCTTTATCTTCTGTGGGGGCATGTACATTTACAATTATAAAGTCATGTCGTTTACCCTTTAGAATTATGTGTGATATCCTATCACTAACAAACTTAATATCTCGGATAGCGGATAGGATCCTCCTTCTGACTAAAAAACCCGTTCCAAATGCAGGTCTTTCTGCACCCCCGTAGAATAACGCAAAGCTTCCTGATTCCTGACTACCTTCTCCTGGCCACCTAACTTCCTGTAAAGCGACTATATCTAAGGGCGATTTATCTAATTCCCGCGTTAATATCTCTAGTGCCCCGCTATTGTATAAAGTCCTAACATTCCATGTTCCTAGGAACATGTCCCTGTGTTTGAGCCTTTGGCATGTGTTCCCTGAAGTAGTCCCCGCCCGGAGAACCGAATGGGGGACTATTTGACCTCCGGATAATTTTACCCCAGTTGAACCCATGTCCGCATTTCTTGACAGTTGTATTTTTACGGTGAAAGATCGTCACTCTTTCGACCAAAGTACTTTTTTCGTCTGGCTTATCACCTTTGACCAGTCCGGCATGGGTAACCCTATCGGCAGCAATGCTACCGCCGGCATAGCTCTCAGGATCATTTAAGCACGCAAGCCACTCCACCACGACAAGGTAAAGATACCATGGAGGGCATTCAGGTCATACGAGGGAATTTATAAACCATTCTTCTGACTTATTCCTGGAAACTCCATGTATTTATTGCACCGATGCATATACATTTTATTTTTAATGCAAACATCCAGTAAACAGCATTACTACATTCAAAAATGTCATTAGTTTCCCCATTAACAAAAAATCTACTATGTAATGATCACATATTATTTTAAATTTACTGTAGGTCTGGGAAGTCGTTCACTTTAATTTAGTGAACAGTGAAGCACGCTATATGTTGTTTTATGCCACCTAGTTAAATTTAATGAAATAACTATTAAACGTTATTAACATGTCTTTTCATTTTGAACATGGAAGACTCCTCAGTAGTACATTAGTGCTTGTGTTTCAAGGATTATAGGCCTACATCAAAATAATAATATAAACATGAAATTTCACACAAAGGACTTTAATCTGTAGCACCTCAAAAGCAGCTTATGCAAAATACAATGCTATCTGGAAGGAAGTGACTATGCAATCCACATCCGCACGGTTTCTAACCTTAATGTCATTTTCATACATTCATACACTTAAGTGGTGCATGCAGTTTTAAGAATTACTAATTTAAAATAAAATAACAAAATGGGTTATTATCACAAATACAATAATAATAATAATAATAATAATAATAATAATAATAATAATAATAATAATAATAATAATAATAATAATAATAATAACAACAACAACAACAACAATAATAATAACAATAATTATAATAGTAATAATCATGATAATAATAATAATAATAATAATAATAATAATATAATAACAACAATATTAATAATAGTAATAATAATATAATAGTAATAATAATAATAATAGGTATAATAATAATAATAATAATAATAATAACAATAATAATAACAATAATAATAAAACAATAATAATAATAATAATAGTCCATCCATAGTAATTCTGCCCGAAGGCAAGTCCTTCACTGCGATCATAGCATTTTGATTCTATGCTTGCAGCTTTACTAGGGAATTGTGTAGGTGTGGTAGCTTTCCGTTGCTTTCCACACCGGTGAAGGATGATAATGGTAAGGATGATAATGATAGGGATGATGGCCATATGATTTCGGGGACCGTTTGGGCCTTGAAGTTTTCCTGACATTTGTCTTACAGGTGAGGAAAAACCCCGATAAAAGCATCACCCAGAAAAACTGCCCCGACCGGGGATCGAACCGGGGCCCGCTGCGTGACAAGGCAGCACGCTACCTTGAGACCACAGCGGTGGACATAATAATAGTAATAGTAATAATAATAATAATAATAATAATAATAATAATAATAATAATAATAACTCTTTTAACTTTACTATCTAACCTCTCTTGGTTAACTCCTTTTTTCGACCCCGACGCTATTAAGGCATCCAAGGGCTAGGGAGTCCTTCCTTTCTTCCATTTCTTCTTTCCTTTATTTTCTTTTCTTCTCCAGAAAAGCCTGACCAGAGGCTATAAGATGGCAGCCCCATCACTGGTCTTCCTTCCTTTGGCCAGCAACCAAACGAAGGGACTATTATTATGCCTTCAAGTCTTATACGAGAATTTCCCATAGGGGAAACGTTTCTATATGATCGTAACAGGCCTTGGCCTAATACTTGGAAGGAAGAAGAAGAGAATAATAATAATAATAATAATAATAATATTATTATTATTATTATTTATTTATTTATTTATATACAGATTCCAATGTTTACATATCTTTCTGTGCCTGAAGTTTTATTTTCCTTCTGAACTCGCCTCTATCAATTCACTTCATTTCCTCCAATCCCCTTGTTCTCATTCCAGTTCTTATTTCTTGCATCCACGAGTTTCGAGGTCTTCCTTTCCTTCTTCTTCCAGGTGAATATCATTCCAATTTTTTTCCAGGTAAACTTTCATCTTGCATTTGTCGTACATGTTCATACCAATTGAGTTGCTTATATCTTATATAATCTACTATAGAATATCTGATATTCATTTCTTTCTTGTATGACAGTATTTCTTTTTTTTTTTTTTTTTTTTGAACATCATGCTGATCTCCTCAAGAAATCCATTTCCATCGACATAAGTTTTTGTTCTAATTTTTTTGCTCAATTTCCAAACTTCAGCTCCATATGTGACAGTACATATATATTATTTTTATTAGTATTACTGCTATTATTATTATTAGAATTGAATTGAGTAGCAAAATAATATCATCGTTAAATTCCATATGGTGGGATAAGCATATTTGGAAAGACACAAAAAATATATTGGTAAAACATTGGTGGAATCTGTTGCAATGTATGGAAGTGAGGTATGGACAATCAATAAGTACTACAAGAATAGACTAATAGCTCTAGACATGGATTATTTACGGAGAAGTACCAGAAAGTCTAGATTAGAACATGTCACAAATAAGGAAATTAGAAACATAATGGAAGCAGAAGAAAGCATAATTGAAAGAACTGAGGAGAAGGAATTAAAGTGGTTAGTACATGTCTTAAGAATGGAAGATGAGCGATGGCCGAAGCAACTATATGAATGGCATCCGAAGAGAAAGAAGAAAAGAGGGAGACCAAGGTTAACATGGAAGGAAAACATGAAGACAGTAATGCAAGCTAGAGGGCTAAGCATCGAAGATGCCCAAGACCGTAGGCTTTGGAGGTTTGGCACGGGAAGACGACAGCAGCTGGAAAAACCAGAAGAAAGATAGTAAGATTATTATTATTATTATTATTATTATTATTATTATAGTTACAACTATTATTGTTAATATTACTATTATGAGTATAGGGCTAGTTAATAACGATATCTTTATTCTTAATTTTACTATTATAATTATATAATATTAACATTATAGTATAAAATTATGAAATATTTACGTAAATGGTCCGTCTCCTCAACTTTATTAGTTATTTATCTGTAGCGCTTTCGGGACTAGTCCCATCATCAGCAATTTAGGTAAATATTTCATAATTTTATACTTTAATTTTGAATAATACCTCAACGGAACATACCATGAATTTATAAAAGTTGAATAATATAAACTCGTGCCAAACTCAGGGTCAGCTCGAGAGTTTTGAGATGAGATGAATCCCACATCTGACGCGCCGTCACAGGGACGGATGAACGAAAAAGATCGAAATGGATGGGATGATTATGGAGAAAGGGCGGAACGAAATTTATGGCAAGGAAAAACGGGAGAAACCCCGAGAAAAACCTGCCCAAACTCCGTTCTGTCCTCCACAAAACCCACATGGAGTGAATGAGAATCGATATCGGGACCCAGCGGTAAGAGACAAGGGTTTAACCACTTGCGCCATGGAGACGCTAATATTACTAATAATATCATTAACTTTATTATTATTATTATGATTATTATTATTATTATTATTATTATTATTATTATTTCTTCGAGCGATTTCTTGTGTAACGGTACATATAATTAGTATTTCACAGTCCTATACAAAACTCCCGGCTATATATATAATCAACTAACTCACTGACTATCGAACTAGTAAGTCTATGGCCGCGCGGACATAAGATCTCCACACATCCGTATCTTGAGCTAATGTTTTGCAATCATCCCTGTATAATCTACATCCTTCAAATCATGGTTAATGATTTTCTACCACTCATTCTTGGTCTACCAACTGGGCGTTTTCTCTCCGGTTCTCATACGAGAAGCTTCCATACACCTCCCCATTAGTGCCACATGTCCTGCCCATCCCAGTCTACTCTTCTTATTATATCTGGCTTCCTATAAAAACCATGTATCTCGCTGTTATGTAGATTTCTCCATTCGTCTGTCTGTTCGTTTCGATTTGGTTAAAAAAATTCCTTAAGAATCTTATTCTCAAATATTGGTAATATTTTCTCCTCCCTTAAATTAATCGTCCATGTTTCGCATCTATATACCTGGGAGAATAACAGTTTTATATATTTTCAGTTTAACTTTTGTTTTAATTTTAGAATTTGAGACGACTAGAGTCCTTGTAATGTATAATAGCATGCATTTCTAGAATTGATTCTATGTTAAATTTTTTTGTGCATCTGATATATACCTATACACACACACACACACATATATATATATATATATATATATATATAAAATAATTGGTAACTTTATTATTATAAATAACATACACACAAACACACACACACACACACACACACACATATATATACTCTTACTCACTGGCACTATCGAACCCGTAGGCTCATGGCCGCGCGGACATAAGCTCTCCATACATCCCTATCCTGAGCTAATGCTTCCCAATCATTTCCTGTGTAATCTGCTTCCCTCAAATCATAGCCAATGTGATTCTCCCACCTCATTCTTGGTCTACCAACTGGGCGTTTTCCCTCTGGCTTTCCTACAAGAAGCTTCCATGCAAGTCTTTAATTCCCCATACGTGCAACATGTCCTGCCCATCGCAGTCTACGAGACTTAACTGTTCTTATTATATCTGGCTTCCCATAAAGATCATGTAGTTCATTATTATGTAGTCTTATCTATTCACCTGTCTGTTCATCTCTCTTTGGTCCAAAACTTTTCCAAAGTACTTTATTCTCAAATACCTGTAATATCCTTTCCTCCCTTAAAGTAAGAGTCCATGTTTCGCACCCATATAATATAACTGGTAGAATAATAGTTTTATATATTTTCAGTTTAACGTTTTTTGAAAGGAGTTGGGACATCAAGAGTCTCTGCAATGCATAATAGCACGCATTTCCAGAATTGAGCCCATGTTTAATTTCTTTGTGCATCTCATTCCTATTTGTGATTATTGTTCCTAGGTATTTGAATTCAGCCACTTCCTCAAAATTTCCCTCATTTTTCATTACAGTCCATTTCCATTATATAATGTATTTCTACGTGTGACCATATATTTAGTTTTATTGATATTTACTTCCAGTCCTAATATTTTAGTGTTACTCAATAGCGTGTGCGTGTTATCCTTTAGTATCTCCTCGCTATCAGCCAATAGTACTACATCATCAGCATAAACTAAGAGCTATATATATATATATATATATTTATATATATATATATATATATATATATATATACAATAGTCTGGAACGAAGTTCAATCAATAAACAGGCAAGATTATTTTAATAATGTTCTTTATCAGATAAAATCAAGCGTCGAAAATATATTTAGAATTGATAGAACCGAGCATTTTCTCATAGGCCTCTTATTACAGGCTTTGATGGTACCATATGTGACGTAATGTTCGAAAAGGTAGTCCCTACTCTAATTTTACTTATTTCCGAAGAAATCTATATTCAAGCTTTTTACGCCTTAATAATCTATCAACCCAGTCCGGGATTCAACCCTCGAACTTTTCGAGTGCGGTCCATTGAAACCGACTGGTCAGTTTGCCTCCGAAAGCTAGAAAAATGAAGCTAGGAAAATATGAATAAGAGATTCCATCACGCTAACCACGTGCCTCCTCCTTTACAAAATCAAGAAGTGAGGTTATCCACCTTGTTTGGACTCAGGTCATCAGAGCAGCAGTCGCATTTAGTTATATAAGTTACTTATTAAAAAATGCCTTAAAACATCGTTACGGCCTTTGGTGTGGTGAAAACTTTTACTATTGTACTCTACCTTAATGTAGCCACATTATTATAAATTTACACAAAAATCATCATTAAAATAAAAGAGGCCGAACTGTTATCAGCAGTAATCTAACAAGAGGATGTGCATTTCTGAAAAAAATCACAAGCGACAAAGTCAGGAGTGATTTTGTCTAATGAAAAACTCAACCTCGCGTTGGAATTGGAGTGACTATTTAGCGAATAATACAACATCAGAAGCTAAAAATAATTAATGTATTTAATATTTACTGAATGTGAGGTTATGTATTCCGATCTTACTTCCAGGCGATTTCTAAACCGGGCTGTATAGGTATAAATAGCATAATTTTTCTGTTAAATCTCTTTGGTCTTGAAAAAATCAATAAAAAATGATTGTATGAGAAATTGCTATTAACATTAATGCAGATACATAATACAACATTTAATAATTTTTTTAGAGCAACAGAACAAACTTTTTTTGGTAATTTTTAAAGTTGTTTTCTTTTGGCATTTCTTGCTGTACCATAACGATCATACATTGCTGAATCGATATCCTTGTCAAAGAGGTTAATTTGCGGAGATATCTCTCATTATGAACAGGTAGAGGCAATTTTATCAAAAGGAAGAGGCAAAATTATCGGTACATGAGATAAATAGTCAACGAAATTAATTATTTGAGAAGTACTATGTTTTATTTGGCAAATTTAATAAAAAGTTATGTATTTGCAGAATTAAACATCGACCATTTCAAGAGATAGAAATTACTATTTCCTGTGCCTACGATTCATTTACGGTAGTCCATATACTGAAACATAAAGAAAATCATAAAATATATCTATTGTGATGTATTGTGTTGTATAATCTTCATTCTATGATATTTCAGTGAAATAAAGAACTACCTTAATATTCTTGGAAAAACGTTTGTCTAAAAATTCAAAGATATACCATACAATTCATATAATTCTGTTATCGCAAGAAAGGAAATTAAAAAGAAGTGGCTGAATTCAAGTACCTAGGAACAATAATTACAAGTAGGAATGACGTGCACAATGAAATTAAACATAGGCTCAATTGTGTATATATATATGCTATAATGCACTACAGGGACTTTTTTCGTCACAACATCTCTAAAAAAGTTAAACTAAGAATATATAAAACTGTCATTCCATTATTTTCATTATATGGATGCTTAATATTGACTCTTACTTTAAGGGAGGAGGAAAGTTTACCAGTATTTCGGAATGAAGTTGTTAGGAACATTTTTGGACAAAAGACAAATGAAGACAGGCGAATGGAGAAGACTACAAACAGTGAACTAAATTATCTTTATAGGCCTATAATAAGAACAGTTAAGTCTAAGAGATTACTATAGGCAGGACATTTGGTACGAATGGAGAATGAAAGGGGCTAAGCAAGCTTCTTGAAGGAAAACCGGAGGGAAAACGCCTAGTTGGTAGACCGAGAATGAGGTGGGAGAATAATATTAACCATGATTTGAGGGAAGTAGATTAAACAGGCGATGATTCGAAAATATTAGCTTAGGATACGGATTCATGGTGAGCTTATGTCCACATGGTCATGAACCTATAGATTCGATAGTGCCAGTGTGCTAGTTTCAGTTAGTCCGTAACAGAGAAACATTTTCGTAATAAAAAGAAGAAAAATGTGATTGTAAATGTGTGTTTTATTAAATGTGATTTATATGAATTCGAGGAAAACACCACACATTAATTATGAGTCCATAAGTAAATAAATTAAACAAAATGAGAAAAATATCAAGAAAAAAATGTGTTGAACACAGTATCCGAATTGAAATGACGTAAATAATTCTTCATGTAGTCAGTTTGTCAATTTTATTTTATATAACAAGGGAAATACAGTTTTGAAGTTCTGTCTGTGCAATCACTAATCACGCCATTTACATGTCACTAACTCACTGTCAATATCGAACCCCTAGATACATGCCGGGCGACATAAGCTCTCCATAAATACCTATCCCGAGACATCGTTTCCCAATCATCCCCTGGTATAAATCACCTCCATAAAATCATGGTTTATACACTGATCAAAACAATTAGAGGAACACTTGTAATAAATTGAATAAGTAATTGTTTTTTTAAAGCTCTGATGTTGAACGTTGGACAATATGTAAATTGAATTTTTAATTTTATCATTGGATACAAATTTTAAAGATCCATGGCCTAAATACAGAGAAATTACCTCAAATAGCAAATATAGAGCAATTTTTTATTTTGGAAGGCACTGGCTACTTCTAATTGGTAAGCTTCCTGATGTTGCTATAGTGACGAATGTTGATTATTGCCTTGTTTATTGAAGTCTCTGACAAAATGAGGCATTTAAATGAGTTTGAAGTGTATCATGCTATACATCTTTTACGACAAGGTCAATCTCTGCGACAAGTGGCTAGAGAGCTTGGGGTTTCTCCTTCCGTGGTGTCCAGGTTACGCAACAGGCACAGAGAGACAGGTCAGTATTGTAGAAGACGTGGCCAGGGCCGTAAATTTAAAACAAGCCCCCAGGATGACGGGTACGTTGTTCTTTCTGCTCTTCGACAGCGTACAAAAACTGCAAAAGACCTGCAGAATGACCTTCATATGGCTTCCGGAATCCGGGTTTCAGACCAAACCATAAGGAACAGATTAAGGAAAGAGAATATTCGTCCAAATAGGCCCGTTAAAAAATCACGCTTAACAAATGGACATAAGGCAACAAGTAGTACGTATGCTGAAAACCATGGTGATTGGAACCTGAACCAGTGGGAGTCTGTGCTCTTCTCGGACGAATTCAGGTATCGTGTTACACATTGTGATGGTCGATTGAGGGTGTGGGGACGGCCAGTAGAAAGATTTTCTGCAGACGCTGTACAGGAAATTGATAGATTCGGAGGAAGTTCCATAATGGTGTGGGCCGGAGTTATGTACAACAATCGTACGGACCTTGTACTTGTTCCCCAGCGACTGAATGCTGTCCGGTATATCGAACACGTTCTGGAAGAGCATGTAGTACCTGCTGCCATTGGAGTAGGCCCTGGATTTCTGTTTATGCAGGATAATGCCAGGGCACATTCTGCGGCTGTCACCAGGGATTTCCTGAGGAGGAATGAAATTGAGGTAATGGAGTGGCCAGCGGTCAGCCCAGACCTCAACCCTATTGAACACTTGTGGGATCTTCTAGACAGGAAGGTCAGGAACCGACATCAAGCTCCACAAACTCTGTAGCAACTTAGAGATGCTCTGAAGGAGGAATGGGAGAATATCCCGCAAGAGGAAATCCAGAATCTTATTGGGAGCATGCCACGAAGGTGCCAAACTGCCATCGAATGTCCTGGAGGCCATACACGATACTAACTCTATATAACGAGTGTTTAACTTTGAAAAATAAACACAATATTCAATTGCTTACATAGCGGAATTATTTGAAAAGTTAATTGTCAGCGTTATTCATTTGTTTTTACTGACATGAGCAACAAGTAAATAAATAAATAACCACAAATAATGTACTTTATTAATTTCATGTTTGCACCTTTATCCAATGAAAAAATATTTGCATATTTCATAGTGTTCCTCTAATTGTTTTGAGCAGTGTATTATTCTGCCAGCTCATTCTTAGCCTACCTCTTGAGCGCTTTTTCTATGGTTTTTCTACAAGAGCTTACATGTCACTCTTCTATTCCCCATTCGTGCCACATGTCCTGCCCATCGCAATCTATGAGACTTAACTGTTCTCATTACATCTGATTTCCCTTAAAATTCATGTAGCTCACTGTTAACCAGTCTTCTCCATTCACCTGTCTATTCGTCTTTCATTGGTCCAATAACACTGGTCAACATGATTTTGTCTCATGAGTACCAATAGTTGTACATCATGCAGTTTTTTTATCATGTTTTCAAATAAGTATTCGGAATTTCTCCATCACCCACAGTTTTTTATTTCAATTTTAATTAATGGAATTAAATAATATTTTTTTAATAATGTTTTTTCGTCCATTTGTCCATTGTAAAATAAAACCAAATGAGCTAACTCAGGAGATTTCAGCTATGGAAAAGATATATTAAGACAAATGAAATCCTAATATGCTGGCCGATTATTGTTGGACCTACAAGAGGGATGCTCCACGGGCGAAATATAGCAGAAAATCGTAATTTCTTACTTTCTAGGTGAGTCCGAATGTTCGAATATTGTGTAGTTACGAATGTAGAAAATATTAACGTGTTTGAAATTATAAATTCCAATGTCTCGGAAACCTTGCGTGATGGAGAAAAACCGATATCATATTTGAATTCAGGAGAAAAAATACTATCAGAATCACATCTTTTTTCTTTCTGAGAAAAAAAGTATATTTTTTGTTGCTCAGTATAATTTTCCAGAGAACCTTATTCTCAAATACTAGTAATATTTTCTCCTCTTTTGAAGTAAAACATCATTCTTCGTATTAATGAAATTTATCTAAAAACCTTAAGTATAAATAACATTTAATCGGCCTTTCACAACCCAAATTCTTAAGTTGGTTACTTCGTGTCTCCTTAAGGCGAGAGCTATGCATTTGTGACTAGCTAATATCTGTTAGGAAATAAGCGTAACTAAATTAGAGTGCCTATGTAACTACCGTAAGAGAGTGTCTTTGCCCCACGTGGGGATATATAGGTACAGATAGGCAGCAATTTAACACGAAGAATCGCCGCTGTGTAAATTTTTAGTGTATCATAGATGAAATTAATTTGATCTCATAAAATCGTGTATATAAACTAAATAATATAGCAGTTTGGCGACGTTAAATTATTAGGGTCTATTTAGATGACTCGAAGATAGTTGTTTGTAGGATATAATGAAAGAGTAAGGGAAGACACTTTTAGTTATATGCATGCGCAGATAATTTTTTCTTGCTATTGTTTCCTTAGAAAGGAAAATAACAATTGATGCAGACTCCTGAACAGAAGCCATTTTGTGTTTTGCAGTTAACAATAATAATCCATCCATAGTAATTCAGCCAGAAGGCAGATCCTTCACTACAATCATAGCATTTTCATGCTATGCTTGCTGCTTTACTAGGGAATTGTAGGTGTGGTAGCTTCCCGTTGCTTTTCACACCGGTGAAGGATGATGATGTTAATAATGAGGATGATGAGGATGATGATGATGATGATGGCCATTATATTTCGGGGACCGTTTGGGCATTAAAGTTTTCCTGACAATTGTCTTACAGGTGAGGAAAACCCCCGATAAAAACCTCACCCAGAAAAACTGCCCCGACCGGGGATCGAACCCGTGCCCGCTGTGTGACAAGGCCGCACGCTACCTCGAGACCACAGCGGTGGACACAATAATAATAATGCTAATACTAATAATAATATTATTATGTATTTATTTATTCTGGCAGAGTTAAGGCCATATGGCTTTCTCTTTCACTCAACCAACACAAATTAAAAGCTACATATTTGACAATATACATTATATATACACTATATTAATTACAAAGAATAAAAAAATATATTAAATGTTGCAATGGAAATTTCATGTACAAACAACATTTTATACGAAGATAATAATAATAATACTTATGATAATACTAATAAATATAATAATACTATTATTAGTATTATTAGTATTATTAGTATTATTATTATTATTATTATTATTATTATTATTATTATTATTATTAATAAGAGTAATAGTATTATAGCATAAATATGATAAATTATACGAGAAACACCAGTTCGTGAGTTGTAAATCAGTTATACCAGTTTAAGTGCGTTTCGTATGCAGTTTAATCGTGATCCCCCAAATGACAAAAAAAAAACGCCGATGGCATAAGCAGTTAGCAATAACTATGTATAGGTAAATGTGAGGGATGACCAAGAGTGTCTCAAGGGAATGTTCAGCGGATTTGGGTCTGTTTCTTATGAACTCCTACATAATAAGTTAGGAAGGCAAGTCGTAAACTTGTAAGTAGTCACTCACATAATGCTTCCTTACCGTTTACAATTTTTACGAAAGTCTTCTGACTACGCTGTGCGCTCCAACTTCGCGCTTTAAATGTTGCAGTAGGACTATTATGATGACTTTCTTGATTGTGTTCAGTGACGAATATACATTTCATCTTAGTGCAATGTTTAACATGCACAATATCAGAATCTGGGGATTGAAAATCCCCATCAATTTGTACAATCTAAACGAGACTACCAAAAACTTAATGAGATTTGTGCTCTTTCCTGGCAAAAGGTTTATGGACCGTTTTTAAATAACAATAAATGGAATAACGTATGTGTAAATGCTCAAAGAATGGCCTCAACTGTAGGATGAACCTAACATCTTTGGCAACAAGATGGCGCACCTCCACATAGGCATCACCATGTACGAAATTGGTTGAATGATGATGTGACTGATCGCTGGATTGGTCGCCGTGGACCTAATGACAGGGATTGTCTCCAGTGGTCTCCAAGATCACCGAATCTTACCTCCTGTGATTATTTCATTTGGGGTTTTGTAAAGGACGGAATCTAATTGCCTCCATTGTCTGCTAATCTGTCCGAGTTGAGAGACTGGATTCGAGAAGCTATTGCTGTCATCATTCCAGATATGCTGGTTAAATTATGGGAGGAATTAGCCTACAGGTCAGATGTGTGTCGTGTAACAAACGGAGCTCTCATTACACACTTATGAACTTATAATGTAAAACTGGAGGTGTCACTCTTTCATTTAACATCGATTTGTTACTTTCATAGTTAGTTAAGCTATCATTAAATTACTTTAAAATCGCGATAACTGTTTTATTTTCACCCTGTATTATTATACCCAAACGGAAAATATGGATTTAAATATTGGCTATTCCTTATTAATCCATAATTTATTTCATATTTTTGTTGGGATAATACATACAACATATCATGCATGTATAAAAATTGAGATACATTTTTGAAGAAGTGACTGAATTCAAATACCTAGGAACAATAATTACTGGAATGAGATGCACAAAGAAATTAAACATAGGCTGAATACTGGAAATGCGTGCTATTATGAATTACAGGGATTCTTGTCGTTCCATCTTCTCTCCAAAAACATTAAACTGAAAAATAAATAAATCTGTTACTCTTCCAATGTTATTATATTGACCAAACATGGTATTTTACTTTAAGCGAGGAGAGAAGTTTACGAATATTTAAAAGTAAAGTTAGTAGGGAAATTTTTGGATGAAAGAGAAATGCACAGACAGGAGAATGGGGGAAAAATACATAACATAAGAACAGTTAAGTTTCGAAGAATGCGATAAGCAGGGCAAGTTGCACGAATGAAGAAAGAAGGACGGGCATGTAAATCCGATGTAGGAAATCCAAAAGGAAAGCAGTCAGTAGGTAGGCCAAAAAGAGAGTAGGATAACATTAATCATGATTAGTGGAAAGTAGATTATACAAGGGATGATTAGAAATGAGTAGCTCGGGATAGCGATATGTGGGAGCTTATGTCCACACGGCAATGAACCACGGGTTCGATAGAGCCAGTATGTTAGTTAAAATTAATATATTATAACGAACTGAAAGTAAGGAGGGTAAAAATATAAAAGTAAATACATTTATAAAGTAGAAATTAATTTGAAATAAGTAAATAAAATGAGACAATGTATAAACAATAGACAAAAACATAAATAAAAGAAGAAGATTGGACAGCTGAACATGAACTGAACTAATGCTATTGAAGTTTGAATCAAGTGACTGGTAAGGGCTGTCTGATGCAATCTGCAAATAACTGCATTGTCCAAAATGACCCTCGTCTTCCCTGTCATATCCACGTACTTAATCTGCTATGTCATCTTTACCGCTATAGCAATCACGATTCAAAAGGCCGTCACCATACAGAGCACCCACTTGTAGAAATAAAAACGTCTACAGAGAGTTCCTCAATCTAGCCTTCACTTGCCGAATAACGATATTTAACAACCGGAATTCTTATCGATATATTATGATTAATAATAATAATAATAATAATAATAATAATAATAATAATCATCTACTGGAGACGTGCTGCAAGAATCTCCAGGAATGATAAAATCAGAAATTCATATATAAAAGAAAAAATGCAGGTACAATATTCAATATTAGATTTTATAAAGAAGAAACAATTAAATTGGTACGGACACATTAGAAGAATGGAAGAAGGAAGACTACCCAAGATAATCATGGATTGGGAAACACAGGGAAGGAAAAAGAAGGGTAGAACAACTATTACGTGGATTCAGGGAATCAATGAAGCTAAGAGGGAATGGGAAATAGAAGAAGATATATGGATGAACAGACAGGAATGGAAAAATGTGTTGAAACAAATGTGTAGTTAGCTGTGAACATGGGTACCGGAAAAATGTATATTCATTGTAACACCGGAATAATAATAAAATAATAATAATAATAGTAATAATAGTAATAATAATAATAATAATAATAATTTTATTTATTCTGGTAGAGTTAAAGCAGTCATTCTCTTTCACTTAACCGGCACAACCAAACAAAACAAAATTTACAAGATGAAAATATAGATGTTTTAGAATGCATAAAGACACTTAATTTTACACACTAAATATAGTGCAGCTGTTATATAACGTAAGCTATTCCAGAGAATATACCTTAAGACAACACGAGTACAGCAACAAAATGGAATTTATAATATAAATAATAATAATAATAATAATAATAATAATACATAGAATCCTCTGTTTAATACATGGATATTTTATATTTAGGGTTCAGAAAATGTTCATCCAAATTTTAAAGAAGTAGGATAAGGTTGGCTAATTCGAATATAGATTTTGTTTTTATTTTTGTGGAAATGTATCATTTTAGATAATTGTGACAAAATGTGAATACAGGAAAATAGTTTGAACCTTCCACGAGATAATTTATCGAATTCGCTACAAACCGATGTAAAGTTGCCCCAAATCCCTCATTCTTTTATCAAAGACAAGGATTCCTAAATACGTGATATGGCTCCCAAATCCGTGATAGTGGTATCCTAACGCCGTGAGTTCTTAATTCCATGATATTAAAACATGAGCTTATAAATTAAAAAAATATAACTAAATTCCCCGTTTACTAAAGAAGATAATAATCAATATTAAAAGCTCTATATGGGCAAATAAAAAGTAGCGTAAGTGATATAAAACGACGTTCAATATTTAGGCTTATTTCTCCCTAAAAATAATTATAACGTTAAATAATAGCATTAACAAAACTCATGGTGATAGAAAGTCAACAAACAAATACACTAGTCCTATTTTCTAGCAAAAATATTGTCCACTATAAATATAAACATGATATAATAATAATAATAATAATAATAATAATAATAATAATAATAATAATAATAATAACAATAATAACAATAATAATAATAATAATAATAATAATAATAATAATATTGAATAGGAATAACAACGAAATTAGAAAATACAGATAAAACTCAATAATTTTACGAACAATGAAGAAATTATTTTAGGAAACTGGTTTCAATCAAATATCTACTTAGCCTATAGGCTTAATTACTATAGACCTGTTAATGAGTAAAAACGTAATTTTTATATACCTGATTTCAACATAATATAACTAATGTGAAAGATTTCTAATATTCTTAAAAATTTTCTTACTGACTGGATTTACACAGTTAATTATGGTAGAGAGAGCTATATCATAAGAAAAAATATAAAATAATCGAAAATGCAGGAACTGCTGTAGAATTATTATTGAGTAGCACTAAGAAATTGGTGCTGGAAGTCAACATCAATAACACTAAATATATGGTCGTATGTAGATATACATTACATATAATGAAAATGGACAGTTAATAACAAAAGAGGCAAATTTTGAAGAAGTGGTTCAATTCAAATACCTAGGAACAATTAATACAAACTGGAATGAGGTGCACAAAGAATTTATACATAGTTTCAATTCTGGAAGTGTTTACAATTATGTATCAACAGCAGATGTGTTGTTAGATAGGGAATAATGACATGGGTTTCGTGTCATGGATTTACATAAAGTAAAAGAGCCTAAAGCCTGAAATAAATTATGAGTCAGCAAACTTTTTCAGCCTTTTCGTGACATGACATAAATTGAAGAACGTCGTTAAATATAATACTTCTTCTTCCTCCTTTCCAGGATTAGGTCAATGTGACCTGTCCCGGTTTTAAGTCCATCGTTTCCTTGGCCGTCCCAAAGATCGGGGCAGACAGAGCTATGCACCCTTGTAATGCAGTCTGTCTAGGAGAAAGACAACTCCTAAATTAAACTCTGGTCCTCCAGTTTGGGGGTTTTGCGGTTGGGCTGGTAACCCACCCAAATAAAAAAATACTCAAAAGTCTCAATTGCGAAATATAATACTAATTAACTAAAAAGTGTAGAATAGGAAATTAGTGATGTGTTACCTCACAAAAAAGTGGTAGCTGAGAAAACAGAGTGATTAAATGGACTTGATAGCGAGATGAAGTGGCCATGAATCTGAGAACAAACTTTTGCTTGCCGTCACTTCGCACCAGTGAAGTGTGTAGTAGGGAACGATAAGCTCTGATGTTGATAAGGCGAGGATAAGGGTATGCAAATGTCGGATGTAAGTGTAATGGGTGGTGTGATGAAGCATAGGAAAGGATAGTGAAGGCTGGTTTCAAGGATCGGGAGGAAAAGTTGCGATTTTAACCGCAAAGAAGACAGTAAATGAGATCGATAGTAAAACAAAATATAAGCGTAGAAATGGGGCACGCCAGAGCGTCGTTGGCTAAGGTAGTACGCTACAAGCCGGAAGATCAAGGTTCAGATCCCGATGGGGTCAAGATTTCTAAACTGGTCTAAACCTTATGGCAGCACAACAACAACAACAACAACAATAATAATAATAATAATAATAATTTATTTGTATACAGATTTTCAATATCACACATCTTTGTGTGCCTATAGTAGTATTTACTTTCTCCACTCGTCCCTATCCCTCCACTGCATATCCTTCAGTCCTCTTGTTCTCATTCTGAATCTTATTTCTTGCATCCATGAGTTTCCAGATCTTTCTTTATTTCTTCTTCCAGGAGGGCACCGTTCAAATGTTTGTCTGGATAACCTTTCTTCTTGCATTATTCGTATAATATGTCCATACAATTTGAACTGCTTATATATTATATAATATACTATTGAGTATCTAATATACATTTTTTTTCTCGTATGACTCTTTTTTTTTTTTTTTTTTTCCAATTTTGAACATCTTGCTCTTCTCAAGAAATCCATTTACATCGACATAAGTTGTTCTAAGTTTTTGTTAAATTTTATGCTTCAACTCCAAATGTGACAGTACTTCTCACTATTGAATTATATAATAATAATAATAATAATAATAATAATAATAATAATAATAATAGTAATAATTTGATTTTATGTGGCAGAGTTAAGTCCATATGACCTTGTAAATCACTCAACTACGTTAGAAAAAATTTAAAATTAGTCTTATATCTAAATTACAATAAACATACATTATTAAATAGTGTATCTACAATACAATTGTTAGTTACTTTATTTTTTGATTTACTCTAGATTCAACGAATATAACATAAAATGTACTTGATAGAAAAATTAAAAAAATACTATTAATGGAATACCCTGAGGTCGACTCAGCCTCTAACTGAAATGAGTACAAATGGATTTTCTGAGGATAAAAGGCGGCCGTCACGTAGGGCTGACACATGGTACCGATTGTCTAGAAAATGTGGGAGTCTTAACCACCTACTACCACAAAAGCCTCCTGAGGCAGGTTATGTGATCACTTTACTTTTTATTAAGTGTAGGAATTAAAATAATAAATTTAAACATATAACGAGGGAATTTTGTGACACTAAAATTAACTAATTTCTTACAATGTCGCATTTCGGCATTTTACGATATGACAAAAAGATCGGGAATTGGAATGTAATATGTACTGTAAAAATCACAGAAATGGGCGCAAATTTCACCAACATTTGAATAAAGCATGACTAACTGAAAGGCTTAACGTGCAAACAAGCAAGGATAATCAAGAGGAAACATATGGACATAAATTAAGAATTCACAACGCAATTAACTCACCCAACTGTACTATCAAACTCACAGGTTTATGACTGCGCAGACATAAAAGTTCTCCATATATCCCTATCCTTAGCTAATATTTTCCAGTCGTTTCCTGTCTAATTCACTTCCCTAAAATCATCGTTAATGTTATTCTCCAACCTCATGTTTGGCCTACCTACAGGACGCATTCACTCTGCTTTTCCTACAGTAAGTTTACATGCCACTCTTTCATTTCCCTTTCTTGCTAGATGTTCTGCTCGTCGCAATCTTCGAGACTTAACTTTTATTTTTACGTCTGTTTTTCCTAAAGATCATGTAGCTCCTGTATGAAGTCTTCTCCGTTCAACTGTCTGTTCGTCTCACTTACGTCCAAAAATTATTCCCAAGATCTTTATTCACAAATATTTTTAAAATATTTCCTGTTACCTTAAAGTAAGATATAATGTTTCGAATCCATACAAAATGACATGGAAAATAACAGTTTTATATATGGCAGCATTTTACTTACTTACTTACACACTGCCACTATCGAACCCGTAGGTTCATGGCCGCACAGACATAAGCTCTCCATACATCCCTATCCTGAGCTAATGTTTTCCAAACATTCCTTGTATAATCTACTTCCCTCAAATCATAGTTAATGTTATTCTCCCACCTCTTTCTTGGTCTACCAACTGGGCGTTTTCCCTCTGGCTTTCCTACAAGAAGCTTCCATGCAAGTCTATCATTCCCCATACGTGCAACATGTCCTGCCCACCGCAGTCTACGAGACTTAACTGTTCTTATTATATCTGGCTTGCTATAAATACCATGTAGTTCATTGTCACGTAGTCTTCTCCATTCACCTGTCTGTTCATCTCTCTTTGACCAAAAATTTTCCTAAGTACTTTATTCTCAAATACTTGTAATCTACTTTCCTCCCTTAAAGTAAGAGCCCATGTTTCGCACCCATATAATATAACTGGTAGAATAATAGTTTTATATATTTTCAGTTTAACGTTTTTTGAAAGGAGTTGGAACATCAAGAGTCTCTGCAATGCATAATAGCACGCATTTCCAGAATTGAGCCTATGTTTAATTTCTTTGTGCATCTCATTCCTATTTGTGATTATTGTTCCTAGGCATTTGAATTCAGCCACTTCCTAAAAATTTCCCTATTTGTCATTAGCTGTCCATTTCCATTGTGGCAGCATCTATGTTAAATTAATGTGAAAGACTATTATTAAACCAGACAGAAAGTAAATAAAATAGCAGAAATGAAGTTTTTATGATCGTTATAGGCTTACACATTAGTGGATATAAAGTACAAACAAGTAATAATTAATTAATTAAGAATATTAAACAATATAGACAAAATTGAAATATCAAGAGTCAATTAGGGCATTGAAAGAATATCGCCAAATACATGTTCACAAATTTGTATTAACTACAAACCGAAAGGGGAAAAATGTTATTCATCTCATATCATGATGGAAAGACTTGAACTCTTCATGTGGAAACAGGTCAAAGGTCTATTTCCAGGAAGAGGAAGAAGAAATGGAAAAGAAAAACGACAAGAGCAGATACAATTAAAATACAACGAAATGGTAAACTTGCTATAAAGTATTTGCTATGATTTTTAATATTTCATTTGTTTTTCTTAATTAAAATGTGAAATTAGTGAATATTTGAATATTTTTCTTGTTCGAATTTATACATATGCACATTTAGTATCTTTTATCCCAGAAAATAAATATTATTTTCAAATCATGCTTGTTATTGGTTCCGAACAAGTGGAACGCAAAATCGTATCCCACATGGGGTTCCGCTGTGTATATAATTACAAAATTAAAGAGACTATTTAACTCAAGCCCCAAATGGGAGTCAATGACCAATCACGTTTCGATGATTTTTTATTTACAACCAATCACAGTCGTGATTCGCCTAGAATTTAACAACTAAAGTTTATCATAATAAAGAAAGCACCTCCATTTTACACGCTTTATATTAGCTTGAAACTTGAAACTTTGTATACTTGTAAAAGACCCGTGACAATACAATAATTTCATATTTTGTTTCTAAAATCATGAACAGAATCATCAGAAAATCAAAAAAGTGTCTTTGTATCTATGTAACGGAATTTTTTAACACGATTTTCACCCACTTGGAAACATTGGATCGACTTGAAACTTTGTATACTTATAAAGGACCCGTGACAATACAATAATTTCATATTTATTTTCTAAAATCCTGGCCAGAATCATCAGAAAATCAAAAAAGTGTCTTTGTATCTATGTAACGGAATTTTTGAACACGATTTTCACCCAGAAACGTTGGATCGACTTGAAACTTTGTGTACTTGTACAGGGTCTGTGACAATACAATAATTTCATATTTTGTTTCTAAAATCCTGGCCAGAATCATCAGAAAATCAAAAAAATGAAAACTGGTATAATAGGTTGCGGACTTGTCAACTTTTTAGCAAATCGTTGTAAGAGCTCAGTTGGTAGAGCAGTGAACACCAGTAGTACGTAATTTCAGTAATCCATAGGTCACTGGTTCGAATCCGGCTGGGAGGTTTTTTAGAAGAGTATTACTTTTAGCTCATACTACAAAAGTATCGAAATTAAAGATATTTACATTTTTATCTTATTCTGTAAAATATTAAAATAAAAATTAAAAAATAAATAAAACTAAAACAACACGCTTTATTAGAAAACCGAACTAAAAAGATCAAAAATAATTTTAATTTCCAACACGCTTGGGATAAATAAATTTACCATCAAAAGCGTGGGGTGTTTTTTATAATTTTTACATTTTCTTCTTTGAGACTTTACTTTTACCAATATCTGTTTATTATCAAATATATTAATTTAAAAAGAGCACCCCACGCTTTTGATGGTAAAATTATTTATCCCAAGCGTGTTGGAAATTAAAATTATTTTTCATATTTTTAGTTCGGTTTTCTAGTAAAGCGTGTTGTTTTAGTTTGTTTAATACTATCATTTATTAACATTCTGAACAAGTCATAGCATTATATAGCAGTGACTGACTCTGCAAGAAATACGGCTACCAAATTGTATATATATTGCATGAATGTCAACACATAGTGCATGCGGGAGTTAATATAAAAATATTTGTAGCAATTTACTATACTACCAAAAAAATAAACCACTGTTTGCACTTTCTTAAATGTATTTTTTCCCAGGTAGTAACATTCCAGAAAAATATAATTGTCATATTTACATCATAGGACATCAGAAATAAATTAATATACAGTTTGATGTGTTTCATTTTTTCTCCACTAGAATGCATTCTCACAATATTGCGTTCTTTTGGCAATAAATAATATGATCTGGTTGTAGTGATGAACAAAAGTAGCAAATAAGGCGTAAAAATCGTTTCTCATTTGTTTTCAAACATCGCCGTTTACATTAAATATATAAATATTTTAAAATAACTATATTTAAATGATGATTTGTGAGTAAACAGCTTAATTTGATTCGTTAAATAGTCCTAACAAATGCCACTCTTGATTTCCAAATTCTCTAGGTAAATTCACTCCTCACTTCGTGAGTTGTGAATTTATAGATAATTTGGAAATCACTCGTGGTATTACTTATTTAACTCATGCCACAAATGCTAGTCAATGACCAATCACGTTTCAATGAATTTTGTTTTACAACCAATGACAGTCGTGTTTCACCTCGCTCTTTATCGATTTCTCTTTATCAGCTCCTGGTTTTGTGATAAAGAAAGCTCCTCCTTTTTAATGTTCTGAACAGGACAGAACATTTACTTTTCTCCAACAAATACATTGAATATAGCAAATAATGAACAGTTTCCTTGATTTCACTGAATTGTTTACTAAAAAATAAATGAATAACCCGTAATGTTGATTATGATATATAGTTTGATGTGTTTCATTATTTCTCCACTTGAGTACATTCTTACAATATTGCGATCTTATTTGGCAATAACTAATATGATCTATTTGCAGCGAATGAACATAACCTCACATTTCTGATTTGATTTCAAACATCGCCGTTTACATTAAATACATAAATATTTAAAAAAACTATAGTTAAACAATGATTTGTGAGTAAACAGCTAAATTTTATTCGTTAAATAGTCCTAACAAATGCCACTCTTGATTTACAAATTCTCTAGATAAATTCACTCCTGACTTCGTGAGTCGTGGATTTATGGATAATTTGGAAATCACTCGTGGCATTACTTATGATAAACATATTTCTAAGAAAACATCCATAATATTATTTATAACATGCGTAGGAATCTTACTCGCGTATAACGTTCGACAAAATTAGATCGTATAAATAAATCATTTCCCATATAACACATGGTTCAATAATTGCTAGGGCGTTTATCGGCAAGAGGATGAATTGCTGAACTCTTAGTTAACTGAGAGGAAATAACAATCTGCTTTGCGATAACATGCGTAAATTGAGTGATGCGGATTTGTGCATGAAAAATTAAAAATTCACATGATTCTACAGCCACTGGACCGCGAATGTAAGAGAACTGAAAAGAAGACATCAAAAACCAGGTATGTCCATTATTCCAGTAGCTAAAGCGGACCGCAGATCGCCACCCCGTAGTTAGAAAAGAAAGCAAAGTACGCAGAGGGGAGGAGGGTCAATTAGGGGTACGGTAATAATCAAATTGAGTAACTTCTTTTGAGCCATATTAAGTATAAACTACCAAATCGGGTATTGGTATTAAAACCAGCTGGACCGATTATGTAAAAACCTTAAAGCTTATGGTGCACTTATATTTTCCGCCCACCATCAGTCGCCCGACAAGGACACGTCAATGTCACTATCTATTCCTTTCATATTAAGGGTAAATTTCACCAACAAACGTAACTGTATTACGCCAGTTTTCCCTGTGTATAATACATAGCTTAAACTGGAGTAATGCAGTTACCCCTGTGGGTGAAACCGACCCTAAGTCACTCATTTTCTCTTCTTGTTCACTGTCTACACACAACCAGGGAACGCAAACAGTGTGAGGCGGAAGGTAATACATAAGAAAGACAGTGATTGGTTAATCACAATCTTACCGTCAAGGACTCCATATGATTGGAAGGACATTAAAATTTAGAAAGAGGAATTTTCTTCACGCAGAAAGACAATTGTAGGGATACAAATTATGAATCAACCATGGTCTCAGGTTGATTTATAATTTGTATTCTTATAGTTGTATTTCTGCGTGAAGAAAATAATACTTTTAAATTTGAGTGTTCTTCCAATCATAAAGGATTTTTCCTCATCTCCATCCATCCATAGTAATTTTGCCCAAGGGCAGGTCTTTCACTGCAAGCATAGCATTTTCATGCTATACTTTGCAACTTTACTAGGGAATTATAGGTGTGGTAGCTTTCCGTTGCTTTTCACACCGGCGAAGGATGATGATGATAAGGATGATGATGATGGCCGGATGATTTTCGGGGACCGTTGGCTGACATTTGTCTTACAGGTGAAGAGAAACACCGAAAAAACCTCACCCAGGAGCCAGTCCCGACCGGGAATCGAACCCGGGCCCGCTGCGTGACAATGCAGCACGCTACCTCGAGACCACAGCGGTGGACCTGTAATGTATAATAGTAAGTATTTCCATAATTGAGTCTATGTTTAATCTCATTGTGCACCTCATTCCTGTTTGTTATTATTATTTTTCTTAGGTGTTTGAATTCAGCCACTTCTTCAAATTTCCAACGGCATTAACTGTCCACTTCCATTATATAATGTATTCCAATGTGTGAACATGTATTTAGTTTTATTGATTTTTATCTCCAGTCCCAATTACTTAGTGTTACTCAATAGAGTGTGCTTAAAGGCCTTAGTACGAGTAGGTATCTCATTGATATCACCTACTCATACTGACATTATTAACATAAACTAACTTGTGAATAATAATAATATAATAATAATATAATAATAATAGGAATAATATAATAATAAGAAGAATAATGAATACAATAATAATAACATTAATAATAATAACAATATAATAATAATAACAATAATAATAATAATTACTATTTATATACAGATTTTTCAATGTTTTCACATCTCTGAGCCTAAAGTTTTATTTTCCTTCTCCACTCATCCCTATTAATTGACAGGAACGGTCAGTGGTGTGAATAAAATTAATAAAAAGAGGTTTTGTAAAGAGGTTTTGGTAGCAGAATGTTATCTTGTGACCTATTGCCAAAATTGTGGTGAAAAGTTGGCAATCTTATTTACATAAGGGGACGAAAATCGTTCAAATTTATATAACATCCAGAAAACACCCTTGGAAAATGCAAATATTGTCAGTGTTCAATAATAATTGGTTTCTGCAGATAAATGTATGAACGTATATGTTCATTGTCTGAAAGCGGGAGTGTAGTTAATAAGATGTAATACCTATGAAGCTGAGAATTATAGGTAAATTATCACTTTATCCAGTTTTAATTGTGTAATCAGTTCTACTGAAATGCAAGTTACTTTTTGTGCTTCCTTATATATGTTTTATGTGTATTTTTACAGAGTGTTTATTGAGATAGGATTCAATTAGCGTTGACTTTAACGTAACACTGTGAGGAAAGCAAGAGGAGAAATCTGCTCTTGTCAGTCTCAAAATATTATCCGATGGACTTGAATTATTATTGATCTGATCTCCTACATTATTTAGGGCTGGTTAAAGCTTGTTAGGCATGCTACATAGACCTTAAGCATAACCGTTATCCAAGAATATTTCCAGACGGATTGGCCACATATTTTTAAAAGTAGTTTCTTTACGGAGAGAAAAATCATGCATGACTATGTAACTCACACGCCAAATGGGAGTTAGTGACGAATCACGTTTCAACGAATTTTGTTTTACAAAGATGACAATCGTGTTTCACCTCTCTATTTATCAGATTCTGTTTACCAAAATAATTAAAGCTCCTCCTTTTTAATATTCTGAACAGGTCAGAGCATTATTTTGTAGTGACTGACTCTTCAACAAATACGTTGAATATAGCAAATAATGAACAGATTCTGTCGAACTACACATTTGATAATTTTGTGTCACTTGATTATATTTGTAAATAACGATTTTACTAAAAAGCATTAATAACCTATAATGATGGTTGTAAAATACTTTTTTGATGTATTGACTTAGGCTTTCACGGCCGGAGTTGCTACGATGATCTTGAAGAAGACTGCATCTGGCGAAACGTCGGGAACTTCAAACCTTGAGACCCACGGCCTACTGCCCGGAAATCTTCTTCAAGATCATCACAGTTTGATGTGTTTCATTTTTTCTCCACTAGGTTGCATTCTTGCAATATTATGATCTTAGTGGGTTATCGCTGATTGCGATCCTATTTGACATATGATCAAGTTGCTGTATATAAACAAATTAAACTTAACCACACATTTCTGATTTGTTTTCAAACATCACTGTTAATTACATTTAAATAGAGAACTTTGAGTAAACAGCTTAATTTTATTCCTTTAATAGTCGTAACAAATGCCACTCTTAATTTCCAAATCTTCTAGACTATTTAACTCTTGCCCCCAATGGGAGTCAGTAACCAATCATGTTTCAATTAATTTTGTTTTACAACCAATCACAGTCGTGTTCACCTCGATAATTACTTAATTTTGATTATCGAAACAAATAAAGCTCCTCCATTTTAATATTCTGAACAGGTCAGAGCATTATTTTGCAGTGACTGACTCTCTAACAAATACGTTGAATACAGCAAATAATGAACAGATTCCTTCGACCTACACATTTGATAACTGTGTGTTCAATAATTGTGTTTTTATATACTCATAGAATGCATTCTTACGATATTGCGATCCTATTTGGAAAAAAATAGTGTGATCAAGTTGCAGTGATTAACAAATGAAACACAATCAAACATTTCTAATTTGTTTTCAAACATCGCCGTTTACATTAAATATATAAATATTTTAAAATAAATGTATTTAAATAATGATGTGTGAGTAAACAGCTTAATTTTATTCGTTAAATAGTCCTAACAAATGCCACTCTTGATTTGCAAATCCTCTAGATAATTTAGAAGTCACTCGTGGAATTACTTATGATAATTACAAACAGTGAATCTGCTAATGCACATCCCGCGGTGTTTCAGAATCACGTAGCACTAATTTAGTGCAATAAACTTATTGAAGTGAAGAAATTTACCTGGTTATTTGAAATTGGGGTAGGGAACCCAGTACCGCAGAAAAATATTACTGATATATGCGTTGAAACATGTCTACATATAATACCAATACTACATTGGCGGATTCGTGACTCGAGTGGTTAGACACTCGCCTACACATCTGACAAAGGAACTGTCAACCTAACTCGAAATTTCTTCCAGAGCAGCAATGTGATGTACAAAAATCGTGCCCAAAAAATATCTGCGGTTTTTAACTTCAAGAGAGTAAATCCAGCGCCAAATCTCTCATTTAAACAACTATACTGAAGTAATTTAACATTTGGATTGTTAGATTGGATAACCCTCACTACCTGCCGTCCTCGGCGTGTCCCACTTTACTCCGCTCTTACTCATGCAGGGAGATCATCTGTCCCGTACAATGGGTTGACATTGCTGGATTTTGGCTTCGATTTCTGTGGCTTGCAGATAAATGGCAGATAATTTCTGGGCGCGAAATTGGTACATCACAACGCTTCTCTGGGTAAAACTTCAAGGTAGGTTCCGCCATGCAATGATTAACAGTTCCTTTGAGTCACGAGTTCACGTCTCAATCCTTCCACGTGGGTTTTGTGGTGGATGAATCGTAACTCCATAACTCCATGGCGCGACAGGCCCAGAAGGCACTTGGCCTACAATCCGGCTGCTGGCCTCACATCCACATGTGATCGAAGAGGTAGATGATCATCCATCCACTTTAGGGTGATATATGGTCAGCATGATGGGTCCCCCTGTCATTTTAGCTGGTTTTCTCAACCTGGAGTCGCTACTAATTGTAGCTACCCAAAAGTCTCACGATGATGGTTGGACATCGGTCCCATACTGGCCAAAATTTCATGAGACATTTTCTTCCCCCATGGAGACTCGAACCACCGCAAGTCCCCGTAGCTCTACGCCAAGGTATTTTGCCTTAAGCACTTGGCTACGACGTGGGATGGACGAATCGGAACAAGGGCAGGAATTTTTCGGTGGTTCTCCCCTGCCAAAAACTTCATTTCACTACCGGTACTTCTCCATACGGGTATCATCCATTTCAATTAATTTTAATTCAACTGCCTCTGTGATGGTGTGACATGACTGGTCAGCCATCATCCTCGATCTTCAATAAAACGTACTTCATCTCATCTCCCGACATGGCATTGGGCCGGACATGCGTTGAGGATTTATTTTTACTCGTAATCCAGAGGGCCTATTAAAATTAAATATGGGGTATAGCATGTAGGGGGATGACTTGAGACTTAAATTAGAGACTGGGTGAAATATCTTATAAAATGTGTTTTCAAAATTTACATTTAAAAAATGACTCAGTTTTATGAAAATATTATAATGCAAAAGCTGTCATTCGGAAATATGGATGATTATTGCTTAACAGTTGGGTTTAATTCAATCCTTAATTAACCTCCGAAGGCACCGCAAAATTATTCATTATTTTTAATATAGGATTTATATCAACTTTAACAACTGAAAACTCAGATATGCTATACACAGTGAACATAAATCTATCGATTCTTCACATGCTCATCAGGATGATGGCTGAGTTTTTAGATATAAGGAGCACATGGTAATATTTTGTTGATATGTTTAACAAATACACACACACACACACACACATATATATATATATATATATATATATATATATATATGCTGGTCCGTGGTAAGTCGGGTCTTTATATATTTCAGCCACTGAAGATGTGCGCTAATCTCCTGGAATGCTAGAGCGTGTGCGACGGTCCATGAGGTGTCGCTGTAAAGTTTTTCGTGAACTGGCGGTGGACATTTCGAACAATTACTTTAAAAAATACAAAATTATAATTTGTGTGGGAACAATCATATTCCGGATAAACAGACACAATTGCAGTTGCGTTATAGAAAACGAAAACAATGAAATTAATCGGTAATGAGTCACAGGAGATCATGGGATCCTTGTATCAGAACAAACAAAAAACAACCCTGAAGAACTTATGAAAGTTTGTAGGTAGAGTTTGGATTAACCCTGTATTAGATATCACCCTGTCACTCAGTAAAACTCCACACTACAAGTTACTGTCTGCAGGTTAAAATTAACTTTTCAGGGACGTTGTACAATAGCGTAAGCTGAAGATAACTCAGAGTTAACTAACTGTAAGTTATATGGAAACAATTTAATAAATTCCGTCTACCTACAATGCGTTATCTTATAGTGTTATAATACTCAATAAGTCTTCTTTACGCTCTTCTCACTTTAAAATTAGTTAGTGATGTTCCACAAAAGGGAATCACTTACGGAGACCAAGACATAGGGATGCATAAGCACTTAAGCAACTTTTACTGATGTCGGCAAGCTGGGAGGTTGTGTGTGTGTGTGTTAGTGTGTGTGTGTGTGTGTGCGTGTGTGTGTGTGTGCGTGTGTGTGTGTGAGGGAAGAGAGTGTGAATGTGTATGTGTGTGTGTTTTTCTGTTTTTTTTTATTTATTTCGTAGCAGTTTTTCTTCTCCTTCTTCTTCGGCTTTCCCCCATTTATAGGTTTGCCGTCTTCAGTTTCCATTTATCTCTATCATTCCAATCCCTCTCTTCCAAATTCCTATCATTCATTATAGTTCTAACGTAGGTTTTCCATTTCCATCTTGGTCTCCAGGGGGTGACCATTGGTATATATTTTTTGGCCATCTTTCATTGTCCATTCTTTGTACATGGCCATAATATTTAAGCGTTTGATTTTTCAATCCTCTTAACAACAGATGTGGTGACATTCATTTCTCTCCAAAGGAATTCACTTCTTATTTTATCCTGTCTGGTTTTTTGGAGGCTTCTTCTAAAATAATCAAATTCAACTGTTCTAATTGTATTTTTTTGTACTTCCGTCAATGACCAAGTTTCACTTCCATATGACAAAATATTCTGTATTATGCTCTTATAAATTTTCATTTTAGTTTACTTTGTGATATTTGTGTTCAAATTATTCCATGTAATGTTTTAGTTGAATTTTTGCCATTGCAATTTTTGTCTGTACATCTCTCTCACACGTACCTAAACTTGTAATTATTGACCCAGGATATTAAAAAAATTCACATTTTTTTTATTTTCCCTGTTTCGAGTATGAGGTCATCCACATCCTTTCCCAAACACATATATTCTGTTTTCTGTAAATTTATATTCAGTCCCCATTTTTACATTCTTCCATTAGTTTATTTATCATATATTTCATATCATCTTCATCCCCTGCAAAAATCATTTGATCATCTGCACACAACAATAGGAATACCCATCTGAGAACATTTTTTATACCATAAGTTAAGAGCCTGCTCTAAATAAATGTTAAAAAGAATTGGTGACATATTGCGTCCCTGCTTAAGGCCATTATTCACTGTGAATTCCTCTGTTAAATTATTGATATACAAAATGATACTTTTTTCTGCATCTATACAAATGGTCTTTTCGTGGATGAGTATAGATGTGCATTGCTGTGTGGGTGGTGTAGTCATATATTATATATATTCATTGTTTTGATACATTTTTATGTAGGTGTGTAGCCATGTAGGTATTTGCTTATATTATTATTATTTCACTGAGTAACAAAAAATAAACTTTTTTTTGTATCTCAGAAAGAAAAATATGTGATTCTGATAGTATGTTTTTTCCTGAATTCAAATATGTTATCGGTTTTTCTCCATCGCGCAAGAATTCCGAGAGAGTCCTTTTAGCCGGGAACCAAACATTTCAGACTGGTTTTTAGATAACTTTAAATCTCGTATGAGATCGTTAAGATTTTCTTGAGTCAATAAATGAGGCTAAGATAAACAGCTTTGTTCAAAAGTTGTATCACCAAAATCTGTTTCTTCTTCTTCCTTACTTCCACTAGAACCTGAGCTCTCTTCATCTAATGTCACATGTTCTGGAGGCTTTGGTATGGGCAATTCTTCGCAGTGTGGAACTGGTCTCTTTACAGATTGCAAGTCAGGGTACACCACTGTATGTTTTGATTTTGACGTAATCCTTTTAATGTTTGTTAAGCAGAAAATAAATATTTAAATCCATTAATTGAAGTCCGTCGCGGTGGACTAGTGGTTATGCTCCTTGCCTCTGGTCCCGAGGATCGAGGGTTCAAACCCGGCCGGGGTCGATGGATTTTTTAGGACGGAAAAATCCAAGAAGCAAGTCCTCCGGGAGGGACTTTAAGCCGTGGGTCCCGAGTCTGAAGATTTTCAGGCTCGTAAAAAATCCTTAAGCCTGAATGAAAAGGCCTCTAAGCAAAATTTACCGAATTTTCCCGTCCTAGTACTATCTTGGTCTCCTAGATGTTAGTACGAGGCGGAACGCTGACCACGGACTACTCAAAATGACATCTATACGAAAACAAGTGTAACTAAATTAGTATGGTACAAATTCTTCCCTGCAAGGGGAGAGCGCCTAAATCTCTGTAAAGGGCAAATATGGGCTTACAATAATTGAAATTGAAATAAAAATCTGTAGGTGATGAAGAAATTCCGAATACATATTTGAAAACACGATAAAAAACTACATTAAATACAACTATTGGTACTCATGAGAAAAATCATATTGACCAGTGTTATTTTTATTTTTTTTATTAATGGAAAGATAATGCACGTACGGCCAAGAAGGCCCGTGCGCAATGTAACTGCTTATGTATTTCCTTTCTTTTGGAAAAAATAAAGACAATAAATTCAATTTCATATGACAAAGGAACTGTTAAACATTGCATGCCGAAACCTACCTTCAAATTTCTTCCAGAGAAGGGCTCTAAAGTAGAAAGGCAGTATCAACAATTAACTACCGTTTTTAACTGCAAGGTTCTAAAATTCAGCGCCAATTGTCTCATTTAAACAGCAGGGAAGGAATACAACTCCTGTATTGATAGACTGTATAACCCTCACTATCCGCCGTCCGCGCCGCGTCTCGCCTCACTTCACTCCGTTATTAACTCATCCAGTGATGTACATCTGCTCCGTACCGTGGGTTGCCACTGCTGGATTCTTATTTCGATTTCTGTGCCTTGCAGTTAAAAACGGCAGATGTTTAGACACGGACTTGATACATCAAATCGCTTCTGTGGGAGAAATTTCAAGGTAGGTTTCGGCATGCATTCGTTAGATTGTCCTAACAAATGCCACTCTTGATTTCCAAATTCTCTAGATAAATTTGAAATGACTCGTGGCATTACTTATAATAAACATAGATACGGGAAGACTCTGAAAACTTGAGTACAGCATGAATGGAATTGTAGTAATATATAGGGGGCACACAATGATATAGTTGGTTAAGGCAATATCCTACAAGTTGGAAAATCGAGGGTCAAGACCGGATGGGGTCAGGATTTTTATACTGATTAATCTTCAGGCGGTACCATGACCCTGGGATTGACTCAGCCTATAAAAAATTAATAAAGTACTATATTGTGGGGGTGAAGACTGCTATCACGCAAGACTGAAATATCTTGCCGATTGTCTAAAAAGATGGGAGTCTTAACCACTCAATATCCCTAACATCTGAAGTGGGATCATTTTATAATAAAAGCATGACAAACCCAAGTATTTAACTGTCCCATTTCTTCAAATTGTATCTATCTTAAAGTTAACATTCAATATACATTTATATAAAATTAAATTTTAATGTATTTAATATTACATATTTAAAGAAATTTCTATGTAATCTTACATATTTTATATAATGTTATTACATGAATATGTACATATTTTGCATTTCAATATTACATAAAAATCCTACCCTTAATTATAACATTACACACGTCATTCATCTGCTGACAGCAACCGTCTTTGAGTTTACTAAAATTATAACGATATTAAATAAAATTAAGTTCAGGGTTTTTATAGATAGCATCCTTATTGATAAAATATACGTATTCGTGTAAAGTGGACACATGCATAATTTAACCGCCTCATGGAGGGTCCACATTAACCGAATTCCTTTATGTTTGATTATTATTTTATACAGTCGCCTTGTCACATAATATCAAACCAAACCCGTCAGTATATTAAAACATTATCTAACTAACTCTCTAACTTACTCACTGGCACTATCGAACCCGTAGGTTCATGGCCGCGCGAACATAAACTCTCTATACATCCCTATCCTGAGTTATGTTTTACAATCATTCCCTGTATAATCTACTTCCCTCAAATCATAGTTAATATTATTATCCCACCTCATTCTTGGTTTACCAACTGGGCGTTTTCACTCTGGTTTTCCTACAAGAAGCTTCCATGTACGTTTTCATTCCCCATTCATAACACATGTCCTGTCAATCGCAGTCTACGAGACTTAACTGTTCTTACTATAATTGGCTTCCTATAAAGACCATGTAGTTCACTGATATGATGTCTTCTCCATTCACCTGTCTGTTCATCTCTCTTTGGACCAAAAATTTTCCTAAGAACTTTATTCTCAAATACTCGTAATCTCATTTCCTCCCTTAAAGTAAGAGTCCATGTTTCGCAACCATATTATATAATTGGTAGATTATAGGCCTATTAAAACAGTATCTACATAATACAATGTATTTAGGAGATTTTTCAACATTTTTAACACTCAATAGCAAAAATTAAGAATTAATTCTCACCTTGAAAAGCTTTAAAAATGGTATATCATAAATATCACAAATAAATCCTTCATTGCACAAAGAATTAAAGAAACTGGCCTTGAACACGTCATAGTTGACAAGGAGAACTTAAAATAAATTCTGTTGGAGTCAGCACCAACTAAAGAAAATATTAACAGGGTCCACTCAACCAAAGGGTCCACATTATCCGAACTTCCTCTACTAAAGTAATCGAATAATCGGGCGTTCGATAATGCTTGGAGACTTAAAGACTAGAGCGGTAATTAGGTATCATAAAACGGTACTGATATTTCCTAAAACAGAATTGATTTCTCTCTTCCATTATACAAATACGATAATGGTTAAACTCCACAAACACATGTGCTGGAAACAATTTGTTAGTATTTTTGGGAAGAATTTCTTTTTCACGTGGGCCAATCATATTTGAAGATGAATTACTTCTTACATATAAAAATAAATTAAATTTGCAAAATAATACGTTTTTCAGCTAGGTTGGAACGGAATATAGAGACTTCTGCAGGTAACGCTAAAGATGGCCATGCGGCGTGCCAGAGCCAGTTAATGAATGTGTCACCACAGGCAGGTTTCGTGCCAGAAGCAGTAGAAACATCTCAGCTGCAACCCCTCCCCCGTCCCCATTCCTCAGTATCATTACCTAACTGCCGAATCCAAGGCGGCAGATATCATTACCCCAATATATGACTGTGCTCAAATATAATTCCAGCTTTTCTATCCCCATTAAGGACACACCTAGTCTTCCACTGACTTATTTAAACTCTTCCATAATATGGAATACACCTCCACTTATTATACCAAGCAATTTATATTTTATAATATTTCATTAATTCGGGGAGGGGTAATTTTTTATTTGTTTTCCTATATTATTTATAGCAACATTGCAGTTTTTTAAGGAGACCATAATTCTTTATTAAATTTATAATGTGGAAATACAATGCATTGCTATTGGTATGTTTTCCTCCATACCTCCTTATGCATTCCCGGCGATGTTTATTGCTACAAATTTCAATTTAAAAAAAAGAAGATTAAACGTAAATGAGAAACTTTACCCTATCTGAAATAACGACACTAAGGTTCATGAAAATTGAAATGAAATCAATATTATGAAATTTGCTTTATAAGACGTTCACTTTAGGCACATTCAGGTTCATACATAAACTAATTTAACGACTTTTGTTTCTTGAAGCAATTAAATTCGGAGGTAATTTTTTCTACACTTTTATCTCTTCAAAAAATCACACACACGCAAACACGCTTGTACACAATTTTCTTAGTGAAAAGTTTACAAATATTCAAGGCCAGTGAAAGAACAAGTGGCTCATGCTTCTTAGCCAAGAACACTGATTACTATATCTTGACGCAGATTATATTATTGTATTATAATTATTACATTATTATAATTATTATATTATTATTACATTATTATTGTTATTGTTATCATTATCATTATCATTGTTATTATTATTATTATTATTATTATTATTATTACTATTAAACAACTTGGATATTTTGACAGTTGATCAAGTTATTATAATCGAAGGTATAGAGGATGCTTCATATATGACAATGTCAAACTATAACATCCTTCAAAACAAACTAAAGAATTATTTAATAACAAACTAACTTATACACCTCACTGATAGTATTCTTTTAACCATTAATAAATTCAATTATTTATGAAAATAATATTAAGATTAACAAATATTTTCTTTGCTTTTTTTAAATATTGTATAATCGTAAAATTAGTTTTCTATATGTCATTATTTTTCTATGTTTTTACCAGTATATACATTAAACAGGGACAATTTAATATGTCTTGCTTGAGACATTTTATTATTAGTTTTAGTCTTAATTTTAACTAACATTAACTGGTTGCATTATAGATCGTAATATAATAGATATTATCTTTTTGATCAAAGTTTTATTTAGTATTTAATATTAGAGTTAATTCAGATTGTTATATTCTGATGTAATATATGTTTGTCCTGGTGAGTGGAAGAGAAGGCCACATGGCCTTAACTCCACCAGGCTAAATAAATCGAATCAAGTCTAAATCTAATCTAATCTAAATAACATTAGTTGAATCATACGACAAATAAAGTTGCATATCAATTACAGAAAAAATGAATATTATCATTGAAACTGAAACATGATGAATAAATTAGGTATTAATTAAGAAAAAATTGAGGAAGTTAATAAATAAAAGATTTTTAATCAATCTTACAAGTTGATGTAGAAAGTTCAACCGAAATCGGGAAAAATGTGTGAATGTAAAAAAATAATTACGTTGAACTCATCTTATGGAGTAAGAATATATTAAATGTAACTAAAAATACATAAATATGTGTTTGAAAAGTATATGTTGTAACTCCCACATTAAAGAGGTTATATGCAAAGAAATTACTGACAATGTAACGGTTTTCTTGCGCAGGGATGTAAGGAAATAAAGAAACAAGTCTAATAATTAAACATTAATTAATTCGGAAAAAATAGAAAAAACTATAAAAATATTTTGGAGGTAATTGTGGAAAGGAAATGTAATGCCGAATAGAGTAGAAGAAGAAGGCGAGGGAAACTTCTAGAGCAATGAATGAAGAAGTGGGCAATGAACAGGATCAAATTGACAGAAGGTGCTCAAGATAATTTCTGGAAAAATAAAATTATCTTGGGCCGAAAGAAACTGCTGCATTGTATAAATTACCTTGACTATTTAGCTCATGCTCCAAATGGGAGTCATGACGAATCACATTTCAATGATTTCTTCTTCTTCCTTTCAAGTATTAGGTCAAGGCCTGTTACGATCCTATAGAAAATTTTCCCTTATGGGAAATTCTCATATAAGACTTGAAAGCATAATAATAGTCTCTTCGATTGGTTGCTGGCCAAAGGAAGGCAAGACCAGTGATGGGGCTGCCATCTTATAGCCTCTGGTCAGGCTTTCTGGAGAAGAAAAGAAAATAAAGGAAAGAAGAAGTGGAAGAAAGGAAGGACTCCCTAGCCCTCGGATGCCCTAATAAGCGTCGGGGTCGAAAAAACAAGAGTTAACCAAGAGAGGTTAGATAGTAAAGTTAAAAGAGTGCAAAACACAAGTAAGTGGAAGAAATGTTTTGCACAGCTTGGGCACCTTGTGGTCGCCATCCACATATCCCCTAGATGAGGACCCCTGTTTTATATACAACCAATCACACTCGTGTTTCGCCTAGAATTTACCAACTAAAGTTTATCATTATAAAGAAAGCACCTACTTTTTAACATTCTGAATAGGTCATACTATTATTTTGCAGTAACTGACCCTGCTAGTTTGTATATATAGTGCATGAATGTCAAACACATAGCGCATGCGGAAGTTAACATAAAAAACATTTCTAGCAATTCATTATACCACCAAAAAAAAATGAAACCACTGTTTGCACTTTCTTAAATGTATTTTTTCCCAGGTAATAACATCCCAGAAAAATTTAATTGTCATATTTACATCATAGCATCAGAAATGAATTAGGCCTTATACACAGTTTGGTGTGTTTCATTTTTTCTCCACTAGAGTGCATTCTTACACTATTACGTTCCTTTGGCAATAAATAATATGATCTGGTTGCAGTGACGAACAAAAGAAGCAAATGAAGCGTACCAATCGTTTCTCATTTGTTTTCAAACATCACCGTTTACATTACATATATAAATATTTTAAAATAACTATATTTAAAAAATGATTTGTGAGTAAATAGCTTAATTTTATTCGTTAAATAGTCCCAACAAATGCCACTCTTGATTTCCAAATTCTCTACATAAATTCACTCCTCACTTCGTGAGTCGTGAATTTATCGATAATTTGGAAATCACTCGTGGCATTACTTATGATAAAATTATTATTGTTATTATTATTATTATTATTATTATTATTATGTGTCAAAATATAAGTTCTAAAGCAAATATTATAATACAGTGATAAAGAATACTATGACCAGACACATGGGAATTAAAATTTAGAGTAATAAGTGAATTAAATTCTTCAAAAATGGATTTTAGGAGGCGTTCAGCTGGAATTTCTAGAAGAGATAATATAAGAAACAGTGTAATTAGACAAAAATACCTATTCAAACTTCGGTTTGGATTTCATAAAAAAACAAATACCATATTTTAAAATGTTATGATCATGTAAAAAGAATGACAGAAGACAGAATCCCAAATAAAATAATAGAATGGTTGCACTTGGTGGAAGAAGAAGTGGATGACCAAAAATAAGCTGGATTGATGGTGTTTTGAGCAGTAGGAAGGAAAACGGATTAGCGATGGAGATTGGAATGACACAGAGTTATGGAGGAGAATGACAGTAGATTAATTTTTCGCAGGAAGATACTGTGAAAACTTCTAAACAAATAATAATAATAATAATAATAATAATAATAATAATAATAATAATAATAATAATAATAATAATAATAATAATAATTATATATTTTTCTTCATCATTGTCATTATATCATAGTTCAGTTTATATTGAATTCTCAGTATTAAAAGTTATAATATATTCAAATTACTAACATTTAATATTAATTGTGAATATTCAATGTTATATTTTTAATGCATACAAAGAAGGCAATTACGATATTACACGTTGATAGGTTCAAGATAGTTTAATAACTTCGTCACTCCAGCGCTGGATTCTGCAAAACAATACATGAACAAAAACATATTTTTATGTAAAATTTAGTTCAAACTAAATATTTGATGGTACAAAAAATGACATCTCTAACGAACTAGTGCGTAAAACTACGTACTATTTCATCTCTAGGTCTGTCTTATAGGAATAAAAATAAACTCTTGTTCTGAAAGAAAATGTTATATTAGTTTTATATGTTACGTTAATCTTTAATTATGTTTAAAGTGTATTGCAAACTATGTTTCCGAAGTGTATAAATCAACCTAGGCTCGCGTGGCGTTCGGCTCAGCCGCATTCGTTCTTGCGATTTTATTTTTCTGGGAGTACAGTATACAGGGAATGATTGGAAAATATTACCTCAGGACAGGAATGTAAGGAGATTTTACATCCGTATTCCATGAACCTTCAGGTTCGGTAGTGCCAGTGAGTTAGTAATATTGAGCATATTTGTATTAGCTGTTTAAGTTTATAAATTTTATTCAAATTTTGTTTTATATTAGGCATATCATATCAAGGTTGTGAAGATAGAAGAAATATCTGAATAATTTAATTCTACTAACTCACTGGCAACCGCAGGTTCATTGCCACGCGGACATAAGCTGTCCAACAGCCGTATCCTGAGCTAACATTTTGAAATCATACCTTATAGCTATAATCTTCTTCCATCACATCAACATAAATGTTATTCTCCTACTTCATTTTTGGTCTACAAATTGGACGTTTTCCCACTGGTTTCCCTATAATAAGCTTCCATGCCTCTCTTTCATTCCCAGTTCGTGCACATGTGTCCTACTAATCGCAGTCTACGAGACTTAACTGTTCCTATTATATCTGGTTTCCTATGAAGATCATGTAGTAAGATATTAAATATAAAATTGGTACCTGGTAAGTCAGTCGTCCTCAACTAAATTATTAAACTTCATCAAGTAGTTCCAATATGGAGGCCTTTCAAAACGAATATTTCATCTTCTGCATTTTAACAGGTTGTTGTATAAGTTGTACATCGGGTTTAGGTCTGCGGGTGTGTTCTCATTCAATATATCTGTATTCTTTGCTTATTTTAGAATCTCTGTACCTTCAAGGATGCTGTTCCTGTTGTTGTTATACTCTTTGTGTAGTACTGACATAGTAGGCCTATTATCGATTTTATAGAACTGACGACCCGTTTCTAGAATGTGTTTGGCAAAAACTGATATTTCTTCGTTATTAATACAATTTTTTAAATGTTCAGAGTATCTTGTGTTGAAATGTCTTGTTGTTTTGCCTATGTAGAACTTTTCGCAATTATTGCACTATAGTTCATAAACTCCTTTATTTTCGTATTTATTTCTTACTTATATTTGTTGGATATGGTGTTGTCGAGTTTGTTATTAGTTTTGAAGGCGATTTTAATGTTTTTGTCTCGATTCCTAATCGAATTAGCTTATTTGGTTGTTTTTATTCCTGTATAAGTTAGAGTAATTTAATTGTTTGTATTTATATTACATTCTTTTTCTAGTTTTGCTATGTTTGTTAAATTTATTCTTCTTATTTTTATTCTAACCAACTTTTTGATCATTTCTTCTTTGTATCCATTATTATGTGCTAGGGATTTTATATAATTAAGTTACTTTTTGTAGTTTCTTTTGTTTAATGGTAGCTTTAACATTATGTTTATTAGACTGATAAAGGTACTCATGTTCTGTTGTATGGGTGTATTGATTTTTGGTGTATAGATATTGTGTTGCTTGTTGGTTTTCTGTATATGAATATGTCTAGAATATTGTTAGTAAAATTTTCGGAAATTGTTAATTGTAGATAGTTTATGGAATTTTTATTTTCAATTTCTTCTGTGAATTGGGTTTTGTTGTGCATTTTATTTAATTCATCTGTAATTTATTTTTTGTGCATGTCATTTTCATATATTAATGAAACGTCATCGTCATATCTTTCCAATAATTGGATTTTCAATCTTTCTTTTAGTTTTTCAAAATGTTTATCTTCTAGGTGCTGTAGGAATATTTAAGATTTTCTGAACATTTCAGAAATGTTATTAATAACGAAGAAAAATCAAGTTTTGTCAAACACAAACTAGAAACGGGTCATCAGGTCAATAAAATCGATAATGCTATGTCAGTACTACACATAGAGTATAACAACAACAGGATCAGCATACTTGAAGATATAGATATTCTAAAATAAGCAAGGAATACACACCTACTCAATGAGAACACACCCGCAGACCTAAACCCTTTGTACAACTTATACAACATCAGTACCAATTAAAATGCAGAAGATGAAACATTGTTTTTTGAAGGCCTCCATATTGCAACTACTTGATAAAATTTAATAATTTAGTTGAGGACGACTGACTTACCAGTTACCAATTTTATATTTAATACCTTATTACATAACCCTCAACGGTGCTTTAATATGAATTTTCATGGTGTTGAAGATCACGTAGGTCAACAATATGCAGTCTTCTTCATTCGCCTGTCTGTTCATCTCCCTTTGGTACAAAAGCTTCCTAAGAAAAATTCAAATCTGCAAGTTAATTTGAATTCAAATTCAAATAAGTTTTTTCTTCTGATTTTGCGTTTTCCAGATTAATTCAAATTTAAATTACACAACAACTATTTGAAGTAATGGAAGAATTATCATAAGTAATGCCATGAGTGATTTCCAAATTATCGATAAATTCACGACTCACGAAATGAGGAGTGAATTTATCTAGAGAATTTGGAAATCAAGTGTGGCATTTGTTAGGACTATTTAACAAATAAAATTAAGCTGTTTACTCACAAATAATTATTTGAATATAGTTATTTTAAAATATTTATATATTTAATGTAAACGGCGATGTTTGAAAACAAATGAGAAACGATTAGTACGCTTCATTTGCTTCTTTTGTCCATCACTGCAACCAGATCATATTATTTATTGCCAAAGGAACGCAATATTGTAAGAATGCATTCTAGTGGAGACAAAATGAAACCCATCAAACTGTATATTAATTTATTCACGTGTATGTTAATTCATTTCTGATGTCCTATGATGTAAAATATGAAATATGACAATTATATTTTTCTGGAATGTTGTTACCTGGGAAAAAATACATTTAAGAATGTGCAAACGGTGGTTTCTTTTTTTGGTGGTACAATCAATTGCTACAAATGTTTTTATATTAATTCCCGCATGTGCTGTGTTAACATGCATGCACTATATATAGAATCTGGTAGCCGAATTTCTTCTGGAGTCAGTCACTGCAAAATAATGATGCGACCTATTCAGAATGTTGAAAAGGAGGTGCTTTCTTTATTATGATAAACTTTAGTTGGTAAATTCTAGGCGAAACACGACTGTGATTGGTTGTAAATAAAAAATCATTGAAATGCTGAACATGGTAGATTTAAATCTCATCTCAAACATAATTATTTTGTCTGGTTAAGTTAATTATCTAAGACCATTGTTCGCAATGCATTAGTAGGTCACCATAATATGAAAAATATTCATTCATACACTTAACATCCTATGTACTGTATATATAAAATGATGAGAACTCTCTGTGAGAATAACCTCATTTTGTTGAGTAAAACAACGTAAAACTGGCGGTGTAACAACATTTAAGTGGGGAGAAAGATGGCCCACCATGTCCTATATCATATTTATACCGAGACACAAGGGGCAGTGGGGTGCAATGTTGGACGTCACACCGCCATAATGTATTTGAAGCGCACGAGGTTATCGGAGGGAGAAGGGTACTCTCTTCATAAGAGACAGAGGAAGCCTGTAACCTCAAACCTACCTCCTCCTCCTCACCCAGATAAATATTGCCAAGCTCTTGAGCCGAACAGACGTTGAGAGTGTGGCTAATATTTAAAAGGGAAATGCCTGAACTCGAATTTTAAAACACAATGGAATGTTATACATTATTAAAAGTTATATTTTTGTACTTTAAATGAAATTTGAAACATAAATCTCCAGATGTCTATGTTTTCTTTCTAATACTATTCTACTAGTGTAGATAACTCGGACGGGTCTCCCGAAAATAATCATACAGTGTTTTCAGATGTTGTAATAGAGGTTCTTACATGCAAATTTCATAGCTCATAAATAACACTTTAATCCATCCATCCACAGTAATTCTGCCCGAAGACAGGTCCTTCACTGCAATCATAGCATTTTCATGCTATGCTCGCAGCTTTACTAGGGAATTGTAGGTGTGGTAGCTTCCCGTTGCTTTCTACACCGGTGAAGGATGATGATGATGATGATGATGATGATGATGATAATGATAAGGATGATTATGATGATGGCCATATGATTTCGGGGACCGTTTGGGCCTTAAAATTTTCCTGACATTTGTCTTACAGGTGAGGAAAAACCCCGATAGAAACCTCACCCACAAAAGCTGCCCCGACCGGGGATCGAACCACGGCCCGCTGCGTGACAATGCAGCACGCTACCTCGAGACAACAGCGGTGGACTAACACTTTAATAATAACAGAAAATTAAAATAAATTAAAGGTGAATTCCATCACAACTTATGTATCATTTTCAACAAATTAAAAACATTTTTTTTCGCCTTCAGATAGTACAGCGATTAGGAAAAGGGGTTGAACAAACCTTCATCACTCCACATCTACCACAGCAAGGTCAGGCGTATTTCTTCTTTTTCGATTGTTTAAAAGATGATATTAAAGCTGTACAGCGGCGAATTCCAATAACAACGCGAAGTAATAGTTGAGTTTTTGTAATCTTGATCGCTCAGTTAATCCTTAAATTGCCAAAGCACTAATTTCTCGTGCCAGTTATTTGAATGTTGCGGACCGCACTAAAAACCATATCATACGTAACTATTATTACTGGGTATATTCTGTTAATTCTACGAACATTTATGTAATTTCTACTCGTTCGTTTTTTTTTCCCTTGTTTTGTTAGAAATATTAAATTAAATTAACTAACTAATGTATCCTAGGATACATTGTGAATTTAAGGGTTAATAGGGTGCTGATAAATGTTAATAGAAAGACACAAGCATTTACATGTTAGTATTAATATGAATTTATATAAATATAACTAAAATAATACAGTTGTGTTACTTCATTCTGTAAAGAGATCGAATGAGTAATGGACAAAGTAATGAGAATGCAAGTACCTTTCTTGTAACAGTGGGAGGCATTGAACTATTATTGAAGGGAAGGGAACACACTATGGTACTTTTCCTCAACGCTGATATAGTAGGATACTACATTTTGTCTTCAGAACATTTGTGTACAAGTTACAATCCCTTTAACCGAATATATTGAGTTCCTACATTTAATGATTCTACTTACAAAGTACGGTTTCATATCAGCAACTGACGTAACTGTAGAATTGCATCATATTTTACAGACTGAGAATAAAATAATAATATCCCTGAAATTTTCAATTTTATTTCAATAGACAATAATGTAGTTTACATAGAAGGAGTTACAAAATACATGTTTTAAGATTTTTTGTTCTAATGAACTTTAGTCCTTAATTATACAAAATAAGAGTAACTGACGTAACGCTTATGTGTGATGTAAGAGTTTTAATTAAAATGAATAACAATTACTTGATACGTATGAGTTTGTTCATACCTTACAATATTTTTGGATGTAGGCACTCCAAAATATTTTTAGTAGTTCATATGCCACTTTGGGAAGCAGGAAAAATCTTTCATTTTTATATTTTATGTCAAATTGTACGTGGAATTCTCTTAATAATGCAATTAAATGGACAACAAACACAAAATAGGTAAAGAAAAAAGCCGCAGAGATGAAGTTTTAGATCCGTAACAGGCTGTAACAAACATCAAAGGAAAAGAATTACATACAAAAATAAATTATTGAGTAATTAAATTACATTGTAAATCACTAGAGTTAAAATTTTAGAGAGAATACCAAGAAGCAGAATTACAAATTCGGATATAATAAATAAACGACAAGGAAACAATCTTTGGAAGAATTAGGATGAGATGTTCTCAACACTTTAGAGACAGAATGGTTTAAACCGAAACTATGATTATGATGACTATGATAAATGGTCAGTAATCTCAGTTTCCATAGCCTATATCCTTAAGCCCCAAAACAAAAATCACAGTTTTCACTTTCAATGCATATTTGTCTACCAATTATCTAATTGGTATACTGTATTAACTTTTATGTTTCAGTAAATAACAGCAGAATGTCTATAGTCCACGAGCTAATTGGCTATAAACAGGGAAAGTACCTTGGTTGGCATTGTAGTGCTCTACAGTGAGCACGAGTTAACTGAAACCGGAATATGCATGCGATGTAACGGCGCAAGACAGCAACGCTGTCTAGTGCGCAGCTGCGATGCATACGAGAGTGAACAGAATACAGACGCAACGGTTCTGTGTGTAGTATACCTAATGTACTTTCCCTGGTTATAAACTTTTCAGTACATGCATTAGAAAAGTAGTTAATATATTAAAACCCAATAAATCGCACTGAAATTAAATAAGAATTAAATAAGCTTTAAATGACTGAAAATGATTTAATTTGATTTTCTTTTAACGATGATTATTGCACTAGAAAGAACGATAAAAATGTAGATATCTTTCAAACGGTTATAACTCGGATTTTTCAATTTGCCTGTGTTGGGACACTAGTTAATAGCTAACGCATTACAATCTGGTAAGAAGGAAATACAGGCATTTCTCATCGACAGAGCGATTTGTCCATTTGACGACAGGAGAAAACACCTTAACAGATATTTATTAAACGGTAAATTAATCTAATATATAAAAATTAATGTTTGTTTGTTTGTTGATACTTTATGCGCGGCCATACCGTTGATCCGATTGTGAAGAGGCTTCTTGCAAAATGATCAGGAGATTCCCGGGATGAACATAGGCTATAAGAGAATTGAGATACTAATCTCCTACACCCTTAAAAATCGCCCTTTGTACTGGAAAACGTGAAAAAAGTAGCTCTTTGGACGCTCAAATGGCTTACGCTGCCTTAAACCATAACAAACATACACAATTAATGTAAACAGAATTGAATATCTCAAAGGGCTCCACAAAAAATTCCGCGTTTATCTCTTACGGATAACTCACAATAACCATTTTTGTCTTTCATTGATGCCAGAAGATCGAGACATGTGCGTAGATTCCTGTGCAAGTATAGTAGCACATGGCGGGTATTCTTTTACGGATAACTCACAATAACGAAATTTGTATTTTAGCTCATTTATGCCAAGAAGACGGAGATAAGTAGATTCCCAGGCAACAACGGGTAGTCAGCACGGGGAATCTTAAAATAATTACGATATACATTTATGATTATTTTTGATTTTACTTATTCAACTAATCATAAGAAGTACATTAATGTTTGCTTTGAGCTCATTTATGCCAAGATGATCGGGATGAGTAGATTCCGAAGAATGCTGTGTAAACAGCACGCGGTACCTAAAAATAATTACGATATAAAATTGTTCTTTCCACTTATTTAACTAAACATAAAACATTAATTTTCGTATTTCAACTCATTTATGTCAAGTAGATCGGATATGTAGATTCCCGGGCAACGCCGAGTAATCTGCACGGGTATCTAAAAATATAAATTTATAATTATTTTTCCTCTTATTTATTCAACTAAACATAAAAGAACATTAATTTTCATTTATTTAGTCGTAGCAGCTCACGCCGGGTATCAGCTAGTTGATTATAACCTTTTTATGTCAAGGTCTACTTGTCAGCTGATTAAATGTTCAATGTAATTCCTTTCGAATCGCAGAGGCCAAATAATACAACATTTCAACAAAAAAGTGAATCCGCTACATAAGTAAACAAAGTTAATGATTATCAGTAATATTTGGTCTGTGTATTCTTACCTTTTATGGTTGTTTTTGTTAAACATGTGTTTGAAGGTTTGTGAACCCCATTAAACCTCTTAATGTTACTTCCTATTGTATTTTTAAAGGCAACTTGAGAAAAATCAGTCTGTAAAGCTGAAGATGGGGCTCACAAGCCTTGAAACACATGTTCAACAAAAACAAACATAAGAGGTAAGAATACACAGACCAACTATCTGTATTATTAAATAAACCTCTTAATGTTACTTCCTGTTGTATTTTTAAAATTAATGATTATCAGTTTATCTCTTGCAATCCCTTACTGACTTAATAAGACATTACATTTTTATTGCATACTTCTCAATGCTAAGAGCCCATGCATTTTTCTTAATTTTATTTGTATGAAGATTATTGTAGCGTTTCATTTTGAATATGAATCTTTAATAATAATAATAATAATAATAATAATAATAATAATAATAATAATAATAATAATAATAATAATAATAATAATAATAATAATAATAATAATAATAATAATAATAATAATAATAATATCATTAATTTATTTATTCTGGCAGAGTTAAGGCCATTTTATTTGTTCTCTTCTACTTAACCAGCGCAAATATACAAAATACATGTTCATAGTATAAATTAGATACACAATATACTATTCATCCCTCCATGGTATCTTTACCTTGTCGTGGTGGAGTGGCTTGCGTGCTTAAATGATCCTGAGAGCTATGCCGGCGGTAGCATTGCTGCCGATAGGGTTACCCATGCCGCACTGGTCGAAGGTGATAAGCCAGACGAAAAAAGTACCTTGAGCGAAAGAGTGACGATCTTTCGCCGTAAAAATACAACCGTCAAGAAATGCGGACATGGGTTCATCTGGGGTAAAATTTTCCGGAGGTTAAATAGTCCCCCATTCGGTTCTCCGAGCGGGGACTACTTCAGGGAACCCATGCCAAAGGCTCAAACACAGGGACATGTTCCTAGGAACATGGAATGTTAGGACTTTATACAATAGCGGGGCACTAGAGATATTAACGCGGGAATTGGATAAATCGCCCTTGGATATAGTCGCTTTACAGGAAGTTAGGTGGCCAGGAGAAGGTAGTCAGGAATCAGGAACCTTTGCATTATATTATGGGGGTGCAGAAAGATCTGCATTTTGAACGGGTTTTTTAGTCAGAAGGAGGATCCTATCCGCTATCCGAGATATTAAATTTGTTAGTGATAGGATATCATACATAATTCTAAAGGGTAAACGACACGATTTTATAATTGTAAATGTACATGCCCCCACAGAAGATAAAGATGACAAGATCAAGGATGAGTTCTATGAAGAATTAGAATGCTTATTTGATAGCCTTTCACGATATCATATGAAAATTGTCTTAGGAGATTTTTAATGCAAAAGTGGGGCGGGAAGATATATTCAAACCAACAATAGGCAAATTCAGTCTTCATGAAGATAGTAACGACAACGGGGTTAGATTAGTCACATTTGTCACATCAAAGAATCTCATTGTGAAGAGTACAACATTTCAGCATAAGGATATTCATAAATACACCTGGACGTCCCCAGATGGAGAAACTCGGAACCAGCTAGATCATGTATTAGTGGATAAACGCTGGCACAGTAGCATCATTGATGTTAGATCAGTTAGAGGGACAGACTGCAATTCGGATCATCATCTGGTCAGAGTGAAAATCAGACAACGGCTACCGCTTATGAGAGGAACGAACGCTAAAGATGATTCTGTAAAATATGAATTAAAAAACTTGAAAAATGATGAAATGCGGCAAGAATACCAAATCAAAATTGCTAATAGATTTGATGTACTGGAATCTTCAGATGACAATGTGGCAAACGAAGAAGAAACTGATATAAATAAAGAATGGGAGGCTATAAGAGATACTATTAAATTGTCAGCATCAGAAAGCATTGGTTGTTTAAAAAAGAGGCAAAGCAAGAAATGGTTTGATGAGGAATGTGCCGACATTGTAAAGAAAAGAAAGCCAGCAAAAATTAAATGGTTACACGAGCCAAATGAGGTAATTTTAGAGCAATTGGGCAGTGTTAGACGTGAAACCACCAAGTTACTAAAGAGTAAAAAGAGGGAATATTTGAGAGAGAAGATTAATGATCTTGAAAAGAATGCAAAAAATAGGAAGATTAGAGAATTATATCAGGGAGTTAGTATAGAGAAGAAGGGGTTTCAGGCTAGAACAAACATAATTCGGAATGAAAATGGGGATATGATTGCAGATTCTAGGAGTATATTAAATAGATGGAAAGGTTATTTTAATCAGCTATTAAATGTACATACAGAACAGGACATTGAGGAGGATAAGTTACAGACAGCATAAATGCTAGTCGCAGAGCCAAGTGCATTAGAGGTTGAAATGGCGATTGAGAAATTGAAGATGTATAAAGCATCAGGTTCAGATGAGATCCCAGCAGAACTGATAAAATCAGGGGGAGAAAAATTGATGGACAAGATACGCTGGTTGCTTAGTATGATTTGGGAAAAAGAAGCTCTTCCAGATGAATGGAAGGAATCAATTATCATACCAATTTATAAGAAAGGAGATAAAACTGATGCAACAACTACAGAGGCATCTCATTACTTACAACTTCGAACAAAATTCTAACAAATATATTAGTAAGCAGACTTACTCCCTATATTGATAACATTCTAGGAGATCATCAATGTGCATTTAGAAGAAACAGGTCTACAACAGGTCAGATTTTTCAGTATAAGACAGGTTTTAGAGAAGAAATGGGAATATAATGGTACTGTACATCAACTATATGTAGACTTCAAAAAAGCATATGATTCAATTAAGAGGGAGAAGTTATATAGTATCCTGCTGGAGTTCAGAATTCCTACAAAGTTAGTTAGACTTATACGAATGTTCTAAATTGGCTCAAAGAGTAGGGTGCGTGTAGGCAAACAGTTTTCAGACACTTTTGAAATCCAGAATAGGTTGAAGCAAGGAGATGCACTATCTCCTCTACTATTTAATTTTTTACTAGAGCATGCCATTAAATCTTTAGAGAATGAGGAAGGCTTACAACTCAATAGTATTAATAAGCAGTTAGTTTATGCTGATGATGTAGTACTACTGGCCGATAGCGAGGAGATACTAAAGGCCAACACGCACACACCATTGAGTAACACTAAGAAATTAGGACTGGAAGTAAATATCAGTAAAACTAAATATATGGTCACACGTAGAAAATTCAGTATATAATGGAAATGGACAGCTAATGACAAATGAGGGAAATTTTGAGGACGTGGCTGAATTCAAATACCTAGGAACAATTATCACAAATTGGAATGAGATGCGCAAAGAAATTAAACATACGCTCAATTCTGGAAATGCGTGCTATTATGCATTGCAGAGACTTTTGATGTCCCAACTCCTTTCAAAAAACGTTAAGCTGAAAATGTATAAAACTATTATTCTACCAGTTATATTATATGGGTGCGAAACATGGACTCTTACTTCAAGGGAGGAAAGGAGATTACGAGTATTTGAGAATAAAGTTCTTGGAAAATTTTTGGACCAAAGAGAGATGAACAGACAGGTGAATGGAGAAGACTACATAACAATGAACTACATGGTCTTTATAGGAAGCCAGATATAATAAGAACAGTTAAGTCACGTAGACTGCGATTGGCAGGACATGTTGCACGTATGGGGAATGAAAGACGTGCATGGAAGCTTCTTGTAGGAAAGCCAGAGGGAAAACGCCCAGGTGGTAGGCCAAGAATGAGTTGGGAGAACAACATTAACTATGATTTGAGGGAAATAGATTATACAGGGAATGATTGGAAAACATTAGCTCAGGATAGGGATGTATGGAGAGCTTATGTCCACGCGGCCATGAACCTTCGGGTTCGATAGTGCCAGTGAGTAAGTAAGTAAGTAAGTAAGTAAGTAAGTAAGTAAGTAAGTAAGTAGGTATATACTATTCATATGGATTTAAAAAAAATCATAAATTTAAGTGTAACTTTTATGTACTACGTACATTTCATACGATAGAAAAATAATAATAGCAGTAGTAGTAATATAATAAAAATTAAAGCGGAAACACAAATTTTCACAATATATTATGCATATTGGTTTAAAAACTAGAATAATAAAGAAAACTTTCCAAAGTATCATAAATTATATAAGAAAATTACACAGTGATCGTGTATTAAAATTATGGTTGGAGGATAGATACTGGAAACGAGAGGCTACATAATTAGGAGACGAATAATGTACAATTTTAAATATTATAACTAGACAATGTACTTTTTTGTATATTTTACATTTGTGAAATTTTGTATTTATTATTTTATATTAGCGTACCCGGCAGACGTTGTCCCGCCCGAACGTTCAATTCTCATGTAATGGGCGGTCGATAAATATATGTTACTTTTTTACCATACAATTCAGAAATTAAGACATAATTAGATATTATTAAAATAAGTTCGCAAGAAAACCTTTTGCAGCCTTCTGTTGTGGCTCAAGAAGTGTGAATGATGACGTCACATAGTCATGAACATTAGAATTGTACCCTCCTTTGCAAATTAAGTTAAGAACCGTCATATAACTATTATATTAGAGTAAAAACAAAGATAAATTGATGAGAATGAATCAAAACAGTAAACTTTTTTTCCCAGCTAGATTCCATTTCTGACCCATACTGGCCGACATTCCATGAGAAAAATTTCTTCCCTCGTACAGACTCGAACCAGCATAAGTCCAGTAGTTCTGCGCCAAGACTTCTTGCCTTATCCACTCGGTTACGGCGCGAGAATCTTAGTATCAAAGAAAGACAAAAGTGGTTATTGTGAGTTATCCGTTAGAGATAAGGGACTCTTGGTATCAATGAAAGACAAAAATGGTTTTGTGAGATATCCGTAAGAGATAAACATATGCTGTCACGGACTTTTTTTGTAGAGCTTTTTGAGATATTCAATTCTGTGTACATTAATTTTGTGTATTTCTTATGGTTTAGGCAGCGTAAGCCATTTAAGCGTCCAAAGAGCTACTTTTTTTCACATTTTCCACTACAAGGGGCGATTTTTAAGGGTGTAGGAGTTGAGTACCACAACTCTCTTATAGCCTATGTTCATCTCCTGAACAATTTGCAAAAAACCCATCACAATCGGATCAACGGTATGGCCGCGCATAAAGTACGAACAAACAAACAAATATACAAACAAACAAACATTAATTTTTATATATAAGTTTATAAACCAATGGGCCTAATATAATGAGAAAATTAAACTTGATAAAAACACCAAAAGCACCGAAATAATAATTTTGATCTTAATTTCAATGGGATTATTGAATAAACCAATTAATTTGTCTAACGATCCCATAGCCTATAAAGAAAAGAATGGCAAATACGAGATTATCCAAATTTTTATAATTTTAGGGAAAAAAAACTATGAAACTACATACAATACAGCAGTAGGCCTATATATGATCGTTGTTTTCGGATCAAAATCATACAAATGAAGAAATTATGTAGACTTACTGACAACAAGGAGACTCGTGATACTGTTCGGATTAATGTATCCTGCTTCCTTGGATATACTCCTAGGATAAAATATTGAAATATATTAAGCAGTAACATTGGTTGTGGTACATTATGTGTGTGAAACGAGGGCTGTTTTAGTATGGGGAAAAAAAAGAGCTAAATGTCTCCTATGACGATTATTCAGTAACATAAGGCATGAGAACAGAGGAAGATTCAACATTGGGAGTTCCGTAATTTATATTGTTGTTCTAATTTTGCCAGGATTAAGTCTTGAAAATTCAGATCTTGATCGAATGGGGAACAGCAGAAATTATTTAAAAATTTTAACTGAAAATTCTTGAGAAGAAGTCGGTTAGGAATATTGGTGGATAATATTTGTACGAATTGTAGTGTTCTGGATATAGCAGATATGAACTGCATTCACTTGGATGAGGTTAGGGGCCATTCGAAGATATCAGTGAAAACGAAATTGAACCAACGGGTTCAGGAACCTTTATCCTGAAATAAGAGTCATGTGAGGAAAATTTGTCGCCTCATTCTGGTCCGAATTTAGAATTGCTACATTAATCTATTGGATGTTATTGAACATCGTAAAATAATTAATTGGCAGTTATAAATTTAACATAAAATTACTGTAAATGTGAGGAAAGTCGTAATCTTATTTACAATTTGTTTTAGAAAACTATATCTTCTTGTAAGCCCTTGTTTCTCTCAACGAGATTTAGGCGCTTTCTCCCTACAGGGATGAAATTGAACCATACAAATTTAGTTACACATTTTTTCGTATAGATATAATTGGAGTGGCCCATGGTTAGCCTTCTGCCTCATACTGACCACTAGGAAACCAAGGTAGTACTAAGACGGGGAAATTAGATAAATTTTGCTTAAAGACCTTTTTATTCAGGCTTAAGGATCTTTTACGAGCCTGAAAAATTTCAGACTAGGGACCCACGGCTTAATGACCGTCCCGAAGGACTTGCTCCTTGGATTTTTCCATCCTAAAAATCCAACGACCCCGGCCGGGTTTGATCCCGCGACCCTCGGTATCAGAGTCAAGGAGCATAACCACTGGTCCACCGCGGCCAATTAAAAAACTAAATGGGATGCCCCAAATGGGAGTCAATGACCAATCACGTTTCAATGATTTCTGTTTTACAACCAATCACAGTCGTGTTTCACCAAATATTTATCAATGTTAAATTTACCATATTAAAGAAAGCTCCTCCTTTTTAATATTCTGAACAGGTCTGACCATTATTTTGCAGTGGCTGACTCACTAAGAAATACGGCTACCAGATTGTATATATAGTGCATGGATGTCAACACATAGCGCTTGCAGGAGTTAATATAAAAACATTTGTAGCAATTGATTATAACACCAAAAAAAGGAACAACTCTTTGCACTTTCTTAAATGTATATTTTCCCAGGTAAAGTCAGAAAAATATAATTGTCATATTTACATCATACGACATCAGAAATGAATTAATATACAGTTTGATGTGTTTCATTTTTTCTCACTAGAGAGCATTCTTACAATATTGCGTTCCTTTAGCAATAAATAGTATGATCTGGTTGCAGTGATAAACAAAAGAAGCAATTGAAGCGTGCCAATCGTTTCTCATTTGTTTTCAAACATCGCCGTTTACATTAAATATATATAAATATTTTAAAATAACTATAGTTAAATAATGATTTGTGAGTAAACAGCTTAATTTTATTCGTTAAATAGTCCTATCAAATGCCACTCTTGATTTCCAAATTCTCTAGATAAATTGGAAATCACTCGTGGCATTACTTACGAAAATAAGAATGCGCACAGGTCAGTTTGACTACTATAGAGGGATATTATAGCGCAAAGTTGGAGGTGAGATTCTTAAAATTTCATTTTTCAAGTTTGGCTACTTCCCTTTTTATGAGCAACAACAAACACTCGTCAACCTGATTACCCCTACAATAGCTTTCCGTCATTTCTCCGCCTTATACACACCACTTACATCTTTCTTACTCGTCTCCTAACATCCCTAGATCGTTTATAAACACTGAAGAACATGGTGACATCTCTCTAATTTCATAATAAGACTTATTGGGAAGATTTCATATACACACGTTCATCATATCTCTAATCAATTATCTTAAAACCATTGCTACATATTTTCAAAATCTTGATTCCCTCATTCTATAGACATTTATAAAATTATATTCCGTATTTGAGATAACGAGTATTTGAGAATAAGGTTCATAGGAACATTTTTGGACGAAAGAGAGAGACGAACAGATAGGAGAATGGAGAAACTAAATAATAGTGAACCACATGTTCTTTATAGGAATCAATATATAATGAGAATAGTATAGTCTCGTAGATTGCGATGGGCAGGATATGTGGCACGAATTGGGAAAGAAAGGCGTGCATGGAAGCTTCTTGGAGGAAAACCAGAGGAAAAACGCCCAGTTGGTTGACCAAGAATGAGGAGGGAGAATAACATTGACTATGATTTGGGGGAAGTAGATTACAAGGGAATAATTGGAAAACATTAGCTCTAGACAGGGATGTATGGAGAGCTTATGTCCGTGCGGACATGAACCTATGGGTTCGATAGTGCCAGTGAGTTAGTTATTTCCTTTTCACATCACTAATGATAAAAACGTGATTTTAAAATAAAATAAAATAATAACTAATGTCGGATCTTTCACTTCGAACTCAATTGAAAACAGGCATACATTTTAATAAAAATTCAGTACTGTCGCCAGTCATTCACTTAAAAATATAAATTCCATCATATATTTATACTCGTATCCTATTTATTTTTAATAATAATAATAATAATAATAATAATAATAATAATAATAATAATAATAGCATCAATAATAATAATAATAATAATAATAATAATAATAATAATACTAATTACAAAACATAATAAGTGATAAATGTTACTCCTGTTCTCAGAAAAATACAGTATATTCTAGCTGGCAGTTATTATCAATACTTGAGACATATGGACATTCTTTTAATGTTACCCAAAATGCGACTCAATAGTTCTGGGATACGATTCGGAGATTTGTACCTGAGTACGTCGGAATATAAATTAATAGCTGCTGGTGGATTTTTATTCATACAGATGATTTTTTCGGGACATTGCCCGAGATTTTATATCTCACTATTATGGTAATAACGAACTCACTTGGCACTATTGAACCGGAGAGTTCATGGCCGCGCGGGCATAAGCTCTTAATACATTCCTATCCTGAGGTAATGTTTCCAGTTGTTCCCTGAATAAATTACCTCTCTCAAATCATGGCTAATGGTATTGTCCCATCTCATTCTTGATCAATTTATTGGAAGGCTCCCAATGACTTTCCACAATAAGTTTCGTTGCCCCTCATTCAATCCCCATTTATTATATGCCTTCCCTATCGCAGTCTATGAGACTTAACTATCTAATATATAAAAATTGTTTGTTTGTTTGTTGGCTTGTTTGTTTGTTTGTACTTAATGTGCGACCATACCGTTGATCCGATTGTGATAGAGCTTTTTGCAGAATGTTCAAGAGATTCCCGGGATGAACATAGGCTATAAGAGAGTTGTGATACTCTACTCCTACACTCTTAAAAATTGCCCTTTGTAATGGAAAACGTGGAAAAAGTAGCTTTTTGGACCCTTATATGGCTTATGCTGCCTAAACCATAAACAAATACAGAAAATTAATGTACACAGAACTGAATATCTCAAAAAGCTCTACAAAAAAGTCCGCGACACATATGTTTCTCTCTTACGGATAACTCACAATAACCATTTTTGTCTTTCGTTGATGCCAAGAAGATCAAGGCAAGTATGTAGATTCCTGTGCAAGCTTTAGCAGCACATGACGGGTATTCTTTTACGGATAACTCACAATAACGAATTTTGTCTTTTAGCTCATTTATGCCAAGAAAATCGAGATGAGTAGATTGCCGGGCAACTCCGGGTAATCAGTTCAGGGAATCTTAAAATAATTACTATATACATTTATAAACATTTTTCATTTTATTTATTCAACTAATCATAAGAAGTACATTAATTTTTGTTTTTAGCTTATTTATACCAAGAAGATCGGGATGAGTAGATTCTCGGACAACGCCGGGTAAACAGCACGGGGTATCTAAAAATAATTACGATAAAATATTTTCTTTTACTTATTTAACTAAACATAAAACACATTAATACTCTATTTCAGCTCATTTATGTCAAGAAGATCGGGATAAGTAATTTTCCGGGCAACGCCGAGTAATCAGCAAGGGGTATCTAAAAAATATCAATTTATAATTATTTTTCCTTGTGCATATTCAACTAAACACAAACGCACATTAATTTTCATTTATTTAAGCTTAGCAGCGCACGCCGGATATTAGCTAGTCCTTAATAAATACGGTCTCCCATAAATATCATGAAGCTCCATGTTATGTAAATTTCTACATTCTCCTGTGTGTTCATCTCTTTTTGGCCTAAACTTTCATAAACACTTTTTTGGAAAATATTAGCTCAGAATAAATTTGTGTGGAGAGCTTATGTCCGTTCGATCATGAAACTGCGGTTTCGATAGTGCCAGTAAGCTAGTCAGTTATGACGAAATTAGTGCTGGTACTGAAATTCCAACACAACTTTAGCTTTCACGACTGAGGAAAGCCAGGGAAAATCTTTGCCATATTAGTCGCCATTGAGATTTCAATCCGAGACCCCCTAGTTACGAATCTAGGAGGCTGCCGCCTATGCCAACTCTCTTGGTAGTAAATTATTTTGTAATAACTCAACCATAAGAGTTAGATAGTATTGGATTTGATGATTTATCAGAACTCAATTTTTCACAGTTTCTTTGATTCCTACCCAAAATCATTTTTTTTTATAATTTAACTTCACCTCTTTGTGTGACTTGAAGACAATGACCATGCAGGAGTGAGAACCTTTGCAACAAATTTAGTAACACAAAGGCTTCCCACAGTCTGTGGTCAGAACAATGCACTGGACTCATCCTAAGGTAATACAAAGAGTACAATGGTACGGACATTCGTACTGTAATAGGTGGAAATGAAATTCCAATTCGGCATTTGACTCAAAGACTAGGCCTATAGAAAATTCAGTGAGTAATGCAGAATCCAAGGACTGTATGAAGCCATATCAAATAAGATAAAATACCACATTGCAGTCTTGCAAAATATGAATGTATATATTAATTTAACAAATTAATTAAATTGTATGATTATTTATTCTAAGTTTCAACACAATATTCTCAACCGATTTCTCTTTTCCCCTCTTTAAATCTTTTCGTTATGCTCTGGCTCCAGTTCCATTGTAGAAGATTAAAATGACTATTTAACTCATGCCCCAAATCGGAGTCAATAACCAATCACGTTTCAATTAATTTTGTTTTAAAACCAACCATAGTCGTTTTCACCTCGATAATTATCAAATTTTTATTACCAAAATAAAGAAAGCTCTTCCTTTTTAATATTCTGAACAGGTCAGAGCATTATTTTGCAGTGATTGACTCTAACAAACACGTTGAATATAACAAATAATGAACAGATTCCTTCGACCTACACATTTGATAATTGTGTGTTCAATAAATGTGTTTTTAAATACTTATTTTACTGAGTTGTTTCCGAAAACAATGCATTAATGACCTATAATGTTGGTTATACTATACAGTTTGGTGTGTTTCATTTTTTTCCCACTTAAGTGCATTCTTACAATATTGCGAACCTATTTGGCAGTAGTATGATCAAGTTGCAGTGATGAACACATGAAATATAACCAAACATTTCTCATTTGTTTTCAAACATCCCAATTTACATTAAATATAGTAAAACTTGCTCAAAGCGGAACCGCGTGGGGCCAATTATTTTTTCCGCATTAGACAAAATTCCGCATTATAAAAAACTAATACTTATTAATATTCATAGATTATATAGTACTGTATATGCATTTTTTACGTATCTTCGATGAATTGTAATTCCGCTGCCGTTGATAAGTGAAGTAGATTATGAAAAAACAGTCCCGTTTCGTCAGCGTTAAAAATGTCTCTTAGGCGCGTATCCTGAAATTAAAGTATGCAGTTTCGGTTTTCGCTCACCAACTACACTTTTGTCCACATCCTTTGATTCCCCGCAAATTTCAATCCACACTACATTGTGTCGTCTTTTAAAACTTTCCAGCCAACCTGAAGATGTCTTAAAATCGTTATTCCGTAAGGATTTAGCAACAGCAAAAGCTTGACTCTGGAGCATCGGTCCGGAAATTTGGAGATTTATTGATCGTGCACATGTAAAACACTCCCACTATATTTCGATGATTCATTTATTTCCTTTCCTTTCCCCCCCTTCTTTTGACCATTTCCTTGCATCCATTCATTCATTATTTTTTCTTTGTGTTTTAAAGGCTCATAAAATTTACTTTTTCCACATTTAAATTTAGTAATTATTTCGGGTACTGAGTTTTTTTATCTTTAATCACTTTCACTTTTTTGTTTAATGACAATGAAACACGCGTTTTAGTCATCTTTATTCAGTAAATTTAGAACGCTACCTGCAAGAGATCGATCTGGGAACTTAAATTAATTTCAGATTTTACAGTCTAATGATTATTTGTAAGACAGGTACATTATCTGTATTTAGCATAATAGGTGTGCAGTGAGGCTGAAAGGAAATTTCAGGTAGAGGAATAAGTCACCCTGCGCGGCGGCAGGAATCATGCCTTATTGTTTTTTTGCCTAACAGGTATTAAATGAAGTGGAAACTATTTTATTTCGCTCTCTCTCTGTCTTTCCGCTTTATAATTTGTTTCATGAATTATATAGAAATATCCTTCAGTTTCCGAGTTGGACAGATTCCGTTTTACGCAAAAAAATACACGTAAAATTATGATGATCTTGATGAAGATTTTCGGGCTGTAGGCCGTGGTCGTGAGGCTTGTAGTTCCCCGACGTTTCGCCAGAGACTGCGTCTGGCATCCTCAAGGGTTGTCTCTGGCGAAACGTCGGCCTACAGCCCGAAAATCTTCATCAAGATCATCATAGCAACTCCGGCCGTGAAAGTCTAGGTGAATACACGTAAAATTAGTATTATTTCGCCGGACCAATAAATTTGTTCACATTGGACAGATTTCCGCATTGTTCACGTTCCGGATTAAACAAGTTTTACTGTATATACATATTTTAAAATAACCATATTTATATAATGATTTGTGAGTAAACAGCTTAATTTTATTCGGTGAATAGTCCTAACAAATGCCACTCTTGATTTCCAAATCCTCTAGATAAATTGGAAATCACTCGTGGCATTACTTATGATAAATATATACAATTATAACAAGAATGAGTTTTATTTCATTACTTTTACCGGTAGTCGCCCTCAGTGGTCTAGTGGTTATGTTCCTTGCTTCTAGTCTCGCAGGTTCAAACCCGTCCGGGGTCGTGGCTTTTTAAGATGGAAGAATTGAATATACAATTCGTCCGGAAGAGACTTTCAGCCAAACCTGAAGATTTTCGGGCTCTTAAAAACCTCAAGCCTGAATCAAAAGGCCTCTGAGCAAAATGTAAACGATCTTCTTCCATTCAATTAATGTCTTCGCTTCTTACTACACGTATCCTCAATGTGATAATCACGTCACTCGCAGATATTTATAGGGAAATAAATGTATCTAAATTAGTGTGGTTAACATACTTTCCTCTAGGGGAGCACCGATATCCCGAGCGGGATCAATCATCATCATCATCATCAACATCATCACTTATCGGTGAGACGTGACGCTTATACAGTCGCCTCTTGTCTAATAATTAATTTTTCTCTATTTACTTAAATGTATACTACTTCATTGATATTTTTTTCTCTTTTTTATGTATCTTGTATATATTAAATCGTTAAATCTAGAGTAAATCAGAATATATTATAAATATCAATTGTATTGTTTTTATAACATCTAATCGTGTATGTTTATTGTAATTTAGATGTAAGACTTGTTTTGTATTTTTTAATACTTGGTTGAGTGGCAGACAAGGCCTTAAGGCCTTAACCCTGTCAGGTAAAATAAAGCTGCTGCTATTATTATTATTATTATTATTATTATTATTATTATTATTATTGTTATTATAAGTATAGGCTTTTTCACATTTTCTTTATTACTATTTATAAAAATATTTGTATTACAACGAACATTGAGTAGGCTAATAATTATTATTTGTCATACAGTCCTGTCTAATTTTTCGTACACACAAAATTAACTAATAAACTTTCGTAGAAAAACACAAACGGAGATGAAAATAATCTCCTTTATAGCAGGATTTTAATATCATAATAAATATAAAAGTTAAAGTTAATAATTTTGTATTTTAAAATTCTATAACATTTAAATGTAACTTAAATAAAGAAAAACATCTAAATAATTAATTGTTGTTCATTGTTGAATAAAAATGTCTCAGTAACAATTAAAGAAATTGTATTACATAAGTCTTTCTAAATAATTCTTTTAAAAATGTTTCAAGTCATTGTTGTCATAATTATAAAGCTTTCTGTTATAACTGTATTAAGAACACCTGCTTTATTTCATATTTTTAAATGAAAGTAAACTAAAGTCTGATTGGATGTTAAAACAATTAACTTTTTGATTTAACGAATCAAATTTAAACCTTATATTTAATGGACTATTAACCAATAGAATTTAAAATTACCATCATGTGATGTTATAATGTTCTTTAAAATTATAAAAGAATTATACTAGTCATTCTGCATATAACTTTCCACAAATATAGAAGCAAGAAGAGTTCTCAAGATAAACTGTAATATTTAATACAAGAATAATTGATTCCAGAAAAGAAAATAATTTAATTTTAATTGACGGTGAAGAATAATACCACCTACATTTACTTAATCTGCTGGAAACCTACAAAGTGAATAAATGTGAAATTATTTCTACAAAAAACAGTTTTCAGTGATTTTTAAAGTGTTTTCCTATCCAGTGTACCAACTACCGATCCTAAGAAGAGAATCCGGCTCTACCGAAAATAAAACCCAACCTGAACGAATAATTCATTTTGGGACACCAATCCTTCAAAATGTTACTACAACATCGGGCATGAAGAGAATTACTGCTTCAAAACGTCACCACAACTTGGGACAACAATTTACTTCTTCACCTTCAAGTTCGTGTTCGAAAAAAAAATACAACTGATTAAAAGCGATATTAGTAATTATTTCCTCAATTTAAGCATACGGATGACATTTTCTCGTTTTTAGCATTTGAATCATAATAATGCGCATTAATGTTTATTTTCCTTCCTAGAAATATGGTTTAACAAACATTACTGTATACTAATATCAAATTCCAAGAAATAGATCTGCTATTGTTTCCACTGACGTTCTTTCTTCGTCATAAACGTAATTATATTCTATGTATGTTATTGTATTGACAAATGAATTAGAGCTAGCATATTATTTAGAACTTAATATTAAAATCTGATCAAAGCTAGCATCACCCTAGTTCTCGGAAGTATTAAAAATATTTCCTATGGTGGAATTAATTTTCCAAAAACAAATAGTACAAACATTAGAACATTTATCGTCAATTTCATTAAAAAGTAAGTCTATGTTTACAGAAATTGTATAAATTAGTTTAGAACTATATGATACACGAGGTGAACATTACAGGGGCTCTTGTCATCCCAACTTCTCTCAACTGAAGATATATAACACTGTTGTTCTGCCAATTATATTATATGGATGCGAAACATGGAGGCTTACTTTAAGGGAGGAGAAAAGATTAGGAATATATGAGAATAAATTTCTTATGAACATTTTTGAACCAAAGAGAGATGAACAGACAGGCGAATGGAGAAGACTTCATAACAGTGAACTACATCATCTTTATAGAAAACCAGATATAATAAAAACAGTTAAGTCTCGTAGAATGCGATGGGCAGGACATGCGGCACGAATTGAATGAAAGAACGGCATGGAAGCTTCCAGTAGGAAAACCAGAAGGAAAACGCCCAGTTGGTAGGCCAAGATTGAGTTGGGAGAATAACATTAACCATGATTTGAGGGATTTAAATTACACAGGGGATGATCGAAATATTAGCTGAGGTTAGGGATGTATGGAGAGCATATGTCCTGGCGGCCATGAACCTACGAGATCGATAAATCCAATGAGTTACTTAGGTATATGAGGTTGAGAAGTTTACATGAAAAAGGAGAATACTTTGTCATGGAATCGCCAAAAGCTACAATAGCATAGATCTGATGTTCATCATTATCCATCCATCCACAGTAATTCTGCCCAAGGGCAGGACTTTCACTGCAATCATAGCATTTCCATTCTATGCTTTGCAGCTTTACTAGGGAATTATGGGTGTGGTAGCTTCCCGTTGCTTTCCACGCCGCTGAAAGATGATGATGATAATGATAAGGATGATGATGGCCGGGTGAATTTCGGTGACCGTTGGGTCTAAGCTTCCTGATATAGGCCCCTATGTCTTATAGGTGAGGAAAAGCCCAGAAAAAACCTCACCCAGGAGCCTGTTCCGAACGGGAATCGAACCCGGGTCCGCTGCGTGACAAGGCAGCAAAATATCTCGAGACCACAGCGGTGGACTATGTACTGCATAACGGTGAAAATTTCTGTTGTTCAGAATATTTAGATTTATGTTTTTACAGTGCTTTTTATTAAACCAGCTAATGCGCGGCATGGGCTGTTACGCCTACATAAATTAACTATGATTTTTAAATGTTCGTTCCAGGTAAACTCCTACTAGTAATGTTTTTAGAGCATTATAACACCTAATAACTCGTCTTACCTTAAAATGTATACACATTGCGACGAATCAAACCTTGCGATTTGCTGGAGTCAATTCTTAATTTTGGATTTCAAGTAAACCCCCACTTTTAATGGTCGGATTTCGCTGAGTTTTCGACAATAACTACCTCAGTTTATTTTAATAGCATATACGGAGTTTCGTTATGAAACATCGAAAATTGCGACCGCTAGAGCGACTTTTTAATTTTAGTTTCAGGTGAATTTCTACACCTAATGGTTTTAGAGCATAACAGATAGCGGATAAATACTTGCTGTACTTGAAAACAAGTATGTACAAATTTTCGTGAATATCGGTTGAGGGATTTAGTAGTATACAATTCACAAACATACGTAGGTTTAATTTTTGTATTTAAATACGTGGAGTTTACCTTTTAATATATTTTTTTAAGAATTTTGCTCAAATGTTACTTTTAATGAACTAAGGGTTTGTGATTTTCTCGACTTGAATATCATCTAGTAAAATCTAATTGTATCAAACTTCACAAAAAGAATGAGTGAATTAATAATTTAATATTTCGTGAATAAGGTGAGAAAAGGAGGAAATTAACACAGAGGGAAGAGAATGCAGGTCTGATAGCAGCTCATCTTGCTAGTGCACCAGCGATTTCATTCTGCAGCAAGTTTGCCAGTTTCATCTCTTTCAGGTCATGATTATTCAACTGAGATACCGACATCTTAGTAATTTTCGCCGTATTTCATTTATACGGGACCTCTGTTCCAGATTCGCTTCCAATTCTTAAACTTTACTATAGCCTATTATTGTATTTTTGGAGAGACGGGTTGGAAGCCAATTTTTAAAATTTGAGAAACGACTGTGAAACTTTGTGGAGTTTTCAAAACTGTAGAATATTTAAAAACTAAAGTTCTAATTTTACATCACAACTGTTGTTCTGGAAAACGAGTAACTGTATCATTTTTTTATTTTCCAACATTTAATTTCCTCTCCTCTGGGATTTAAAAAATCATTGGATGGGGTCAAACTTTCTATCACGTAGAGAGTGAAAGAAATTTCGAGAAATGCAATTCACCGAGGAATTCTGGAGTCAAAAGTTTGACATGTATTTGTAGTTAAGAATCGTTATCAAGAAAGAAAAGTATTTCACCAATTTCACCGCATACTGCTAAGAAACTTTTTTTTGAGGCAGATATATATGATAGAATTTCTTCCGATGGTTCGAGTCTCCATTTTGGAAAAACATTTTCTCATGGAATTTTGGCCAGTAGGGGTCCGGTGCCCACCTAACATCGTGAGGAATTTGGGTGACTTTATAAGTAGCGGCTCCAGGTTGAAAAAAACAGCTATAACTGCTGGGATATCCTACATACTGACCACATATCACCCCTACACTGCCTGTATGATCGTCTACCACCGTAATTAACTCATTTTGATGTGAGGCCAACAGCCGCCTTGTATACCTGTCGCGTAATGGAGTAGTAGTAATAGAATTTTTTAAACGACATCTCAGATCATTGGATTCGTAATTTAAAATAGGTAAGACAGATTAGACAAATTTTATTCTAATAAAGCCTTAAGGTTCTTCTACGTGTCTGTATTTACGACGTGATTTTACTTATTTTCCGAAATATGATTTCCTCAAGATTACCTGCCCTAATTATCCAGAGATTCCTACCGGATTTGAACCCACGAACATCGGACCTTAGTATGAACATGATAATCACTCTAAGGTTATGGTTATTGATGAAATAAGTTATCTATTATAGGAAGCCAGATATTATAAGAACAGTAAAGTCTCGTAGTCTGCAATGGACAGACGAATGGGGAATGAAATACGTGCATGGAAGCTTAATGTAGGAAAGCCAGAGGGAAAACGCCCACTTGGTAGACCAAGAATGAGGTGGGAGAATAACTAACTATTATTTGAGGGAAGTATTATAAAGGGAATAATTGGAAAAAATTGACTCAGGATAGGGATGTATGGAGAGCTTATGTCCGAGCGGCAATGAACCTACGGGTTCGATATTGCCAGTGAGTTAGTGAGTTAATTTAGAAGTATAAGTCTACTGAAAAATACAGAATGAAAGGCGAAGTAGAAAGGAAGTATGAAGAATGAACGAGCATCAAGTAACACAAGTATTCCTCTGAATATGAGTAATATTATTCCAGATTTTTCTGAGCCGAAGTAATCACATTGAAAGCTCAGCCAAGATTTGAGAGAAGTTATGCGATCACAGCAGTAGCCGAGTGTTTTAAGGCGGTACAGAGCAACGAGACTTTCGCTAATTCGAGTTTCCGTAGAGGAAGAAATCCCCAAATATTAATTTCAATTTTCTTAACCAGATTCCACTAGTTCTCATATTAAGTAGGTACTAAATTGTCCTCACGAAATAGAGTGTTTCGCATTCTAGCTCTGCACATAGAAAATCAAATGTATGATATGGCCGTTTATCGAATCTGGGTCCCCCAAGATTCAGTGAGATACTCGAACTGTTGCACAACAGTTACGGTTGAATATAAGATTTTTAAAACTGAATTTCAGATAGAAAGATGAATGCATATGTGAATGAGGATGTCCTTTGTCCATAAAAAATCTTAATGTCATTCAAGTACCTCACTGATGTGTTGTGAATTAAATAAAATGAATCAGAAGGGACAGGAGAATCTTTTGGAAAACGTCGGATTCGCAAGGAACTCGAGTGGCAGAATCTAAAGTAAAATGTGCAGTACGAGCTTTTCTTGTTATAGTTAAATACTTTTGGCAGAGTTCCTTGGGATACATTTGAGAGAATGTAACATATATTCACGGAGATGGGCACGTATACGACCGCTGCGGTAAAGCCGGGATAGGAGGGGATGATCAAGTAACGCATATACTCGGAAATGAGGTCCGCACCAAATGGCTGTACCTGGATTCACCGACATAAATATCCGGCTAAACCATTCTCTTCTCTCTGATTATACATCTAAAGATTCAGTGCATTCCCAGGACTCGGAGCAGGTGCAACTGGTTCTTCATCAAATTCTTCATTTCTCTTCCCAGTTATGTCATGGGGATAACGTTCAATTTCTAATTCAAACAAAACGTTAAACACATAACATTTGAGAAATAAATCTTTGGAATCAGAAGTATTTCTGATGCGGAGTAACGCCGTGATTCGCCCAAATTGCCGTCGATAAAAATTTAGGAAACCTAAGTTCGATTTCTTTTATTTAGAGTTGAAAGGAACGAGATTAATTTCCTTATTTTGTACCAAATATGTATATTTTTGTTTCAAAAGAATTCTCTGTAATTTTTAATTTTCAACTTATTTTAAATATGTAAGTACAACTCCCCTTCAACAATTACGAAGGACTTTTGAGAGACGTGTACCAACAATTCTCTAATTCACAGTCAACACTACAAATATTTCGCTCCGCCCGGCTTTGACATAGGAAATATCCTGGTAACCATTTTATAAGAACTATGAGAACCAAAGCACCAATATGATCACGAATGATGAGTAAAGTAAAATCCTCATACCTCAGTTGGCCACAGTTTGATTCCTTACCATCGGACCTATCACGTCCATTAATTTTTAAATATGTTAGTAATATGTTCTAATAAATAGAATCAGTTGTTAATTATTATATAGTATTGTAAGCCTATGTTTTCCTTTTGCCGAGATTTAGGCGCTCTCCCCCTACAGGGAAGAATTTGAACCATACTAATTTAGTTACACTTGTTTTCCTATAGATGTCATTTCGAGTTGTCCGTGGTCAGCATTCCGCCTCATACTGACATCTAGGAAACCAAGGTAGTTCTAGGACGGGAAAATTCGGTAAATTTTGCTTAGAGTCCTTTTCATTCAGGCTTAAGGATTTTTTACGAGCCTGAAAGTCTTGAGACTCGGGACCCACGGCTTAAAGTCCCTCCCGGAGGACTTGCTCCTTGTATTTTTCCATCCTAAAAATCCATCGACCCCAGCCGGGTTTGAACCCGCGACCCTCGGGACCAGAGGCAAGGAGCATAACCGCTAGTCCACCGCGGCCGATTAATTATTATATTGTAATATACTAAATTGCACTGTTAATTATTTTTGTCATTGTATCTTAAATTATTGCATAAGAAAATTAATATTTTTTAATGCGTTAGGAATTTTAACTTACATGCAATTTAGCTAGTAGTAAATAACCAATTTACACGCAGATGAACAGAGAGTTGAATAGAGAAGACTAAATAACTGTAACCTATATGATCTGTATGGGAAACCAGATGTATAAAGAAGAATTAAGTCTCGTAGATTGCGATGGGGGTAGGGCATTTGGCACAAATATGGAATGAAAGAAGGGAATGGAATCTCCGTAGGAAAACCAGAGGGAAAAAGCGTCCTGTAAGTAGGCCAAGAATGAGGTGGGAGAATAACATTAACCAGGACTTGAGTGAGCTAAATGATGTAGAGGATGTTTGCAAAACATTAGCTCAGGATAGAGTAGTATATAAATTTATGTTAATTGATAAATTGTGAGCATTTCTGAATATATAATTACAGGTTCATGTATAAAATATTTATGAATTGTCGGCGGCGTATTTTACCAAGGTTTGGTTAGTTTTCAGCGAAGCATCTGTTCGCGATGTGCTGTAAATCCTAAATATAGCCACATAAATTTCATGTCCGTTTATACTTGTATCTCGTATATTTGTAATTGATGTGGAAAATTTTATAGTTCATAATATTCATATTTTTAATTAAATCTAAATCGATTTTCGTGTTTTCAACTAAAATTTTTGAGTTCTGAAAAAAGTGTCTTGCTGTGTTACAAGTATTTGCATTATCAAATCGCGGTTTATGTTGGTCTACAATCAAGGTTCAGCTGTCAAGAGATTATTTCTAAATTCTAACTTTATTTTTAATAAAGAATTCTTGATCCCTTCCTGGAACTTGTACATTATAACATTATACATTTGTAACCTAACTGCAAAGGGCAAATGGAACATGTTAACCCACCGTTATAAGACGGACTACACGAAATCATAGTTTTCTCATTTAACCTCTCTACGAACCATTTCCACAATATTATAAAACTGTTCTAAATTTGCACCACAAATGTAGTGTTTCAGTAATTGCACAGCAGAGTTTTCCGTCGATTACGACAAAGATTATTTTGTGCCTTATTTCCGTTTTTCGATTTAAGTCTTGTTGATTCATCATCTTGATTTTTATTATTTTTTTATTTCATTGCCTATTCTAATAATCTCCGCAATTGATACTTTGTCAGACGCCTTTATAAATTCTATCGTTAAAGGCCTAAACTATCTTGCAGACGCAGGACGTGGGTTTTGCTAATTGTGTTTTTCACCACAAACAAGGCGAATACGAAAAACAGTTGTTATAATAAACAGTCGAATCATATGTTCCAGAACCATGAAATGCTTGGTTGTACGAATCATCAAACACCCATTTCGTTATCAAAAATAGTTCGTCAATATCTTCAGTCTGAATTCACTCGAATATAGATTGCGTTGTAAGGGATAGGCACTGGACTGAATGGTCGAGCAAAGTTTACAAAGGGGCAAGAGCTGCATAATTTAGGGATAACAAAGCATTTTTGCTGTTTAAACTGTTATGTACGAGGGATTTTTTTAGTGACATTTGCCCATCTATCATCGTAGTTTGTATATGTTATTTATCTTTCACTAAAAAAGCAAGAACTTGTTCAACAGGCGTAATCTCCACCACAATTCAAATCCTTTCCATTGACCACCCACATCACATCACTAAGCAAAAAAAGTATATATACAGGGTGTACATAACTCAACGGCAAATTTCAGGAAAGAGTTCCTCATACGGAGAGAATAAAAAAAGTTTATTTCAACATGGGTCTGGAAATTAACAATTACAGAGTTATTCGAACTTTTATGAATGTTCGATTAATAAGGTTTACAGTAGTTATTGACAATCTGGTTTCTGTTGATTGTAGGCTGCTGTCAGGAATGAGTTCCTCATATGGAGAGAATAAAAAAAGTGTATTACAACATGGGTCCGGAAATTAATAATTACAGAGTTATTCGAACTTTTATGAATGTTCGGTTATTAAGGTTTACAGTAGTTATTGACAGTCTGTTTTCGGTTGATTGTAGGCTTCTATGATGTACACCAATGAAGAATATGCCTGTATTGAGGCACAAGGAGGTCACTTTGAACATTTTTGTCTCCATGTACTAACATTCATAAAAGTTCGAATATCTCTGTAATTATCAATTTCCGGAACCATGTTGTAATACACTTTTTTTATTCTCTCCATATGAGGAACTCATTCCTGAAATTTTGTCGTTGAGTTAAGTTACACCCTGTATATATATATATATATATATATATATAAACCAACCTTATCCCAACTCTTTGTGAGAAACATTTTAATAACTTTACCTTTAAAACGACGGCAGCAAGAATAAGATACATCTAAACGACTAAGGCAAACGACTCCATAAATTTATTGTGACTAACCCACGCCGATCCAGACACGATAACGCCTAAAAAGAACATCTCCCCACAAACTTTAAATTATTAGAAAAGTCAAACCAAAATCAAAGAAAACCCCTCTTCAAATAGTGAATCAACAAATCAACTGCAATAGCACAACGAAAAACAATAATACCTCACCTATAGTAATGTCCGTAAACAAATCGATTGATCTTTTGCCTCAGGAGTTGTAAAGGGCTCGACCTACCTCTAAATTGTCTTCTTCTGGCTTACAAATCAGTGACATATCTGCATATACCTTGGAATCTAACCCGTGCCATGTTGCTTCGGCTCATGAGCTGTCTCTCTGGAGCGGCGGCTGAGTAACACCTACGAAAGAACCAACATCAATGGGCTGAAGAGGGCATTTAAGTCTCTATAGCAGCAATGAACGGACAAGTCCCGGGTCCGTCCCTCCCGATTTTCTTGATCTTCTGTAGACGGATATGGCCTGGGCACCCAGTCCACCCCACAAACCTGTGAGGCGGAAGGGGACGAGGGGACTGCACACATAAAGGGGGATCTACTCTTCCAACACATGGTCTAATATAGTCTAGTCGGATATTTGCATTGGTTTTAAAGGCTTACTATAGGTTCTCCTGTGTTTCTGAGGACGTTTCAGGGTCAAAATAATTTCCATCGGAAGCTGGAAAGCCTCCGACTGCCCTTCGTCTTTTAGGCTCATTTGTGTGGCTTATGATAGAACGGAAATCGATGTGGAATCTGTCAAGTATTTTGTTCTCTGCTGTGTTTGTCTCTCAGAACTCGATTCTAATGAAATATCTGGGGACCACATGTTTCCCCTATATAGGGAACGAATTTTATTGAAGCATTTAGTCAATCTTTATTTCCTTTTTGGAATTTTTAATTTATTCTAAATATCTTTGTCCGTCGAGACTTACACTGAAACTTAAAATGAGAAATACTTAAAATGTCCTGTTATGCATTTGGATTGTTTCTTCTGTTCTTCGGTCAGTGCACGAAATTTATTATCGATATCATGATTTTTCAGATCTCATAATTTCAACGAGTTCTTTCCTCTTCACAAATACCGAATTTGAGCTCGTACCTGTAATAAACAACAATATCGAAGGCATACAAACCAATATGCTATTTACTTCCATTAACGGTATTCAAAAAACTTCGTTCTACTGAAGAAAGTAGTACAAACATCAGCAAAAACATATGACTTGCAATTTTGATTAACAAATAATTAAAAAATACAAGAACACAATTTTGAATTGCATAAAATATTTAAATATATCCATGTTTTAAAAAAATAGCACATAAATACAATATTTTAATAGTGATTTTGTAGCCTATTTATGTTGTTCTTGAGAAGCTAAATATTTCTTTATCACTCCTAAAATATAAATGTTCTTTTCTGAAGCTGAAGGTTCCATTACAAAAACTTTTATCCGTTCAAGCACTAATTCTCAGATGAGACAGAAATTTAAAAATAAATTGTCACTAGTAAGTACCGCTCTAGAACTGATGGCACCGAAATGTAAAGGACCTGACTTGTTAAAATCTGCTACTGAAGGCCTCTCATATTTAATGCTGCGCGAGAAAATAGCCTGGCGCATTATTTTTTTTTAGAATTTCTGCGGGTTTTATGCGCATCTCCTCCAATGCGGGAAGGTGCAAAATTCGCAAGAGTAATTTCTCTACACCAATTGTTTGGTTAAGTGAGACGCTTCGCCTATTTCGAGCACTGTTGCAAACGGATTTGCGTCCTATATTCAGTTGTCGCACCGTAAGAAACATTTTACGTCTACATAGCCCAGATCTATAGTCATACGATTACTATTTTACGTACAGACTTACCTGTAATTCCTTTATTAAATACAGCTATAGAAATGAAATTTTATCATTCTCAAAATGCTCTTTTTTTTTTTTTTTTTTTTTTTTTTCAAAATTCCGATCATGCGAACGTCTGATACTCGAAGTACGACAGAGAGAATATAGGTCAAAGTAAAAGGTGGTATACATTAATTATATTACTTACCAAATCATGTCTGCGTGTGTACACTGCTGCATGATATACTAACTAATTAACTAACTAACTCACTGGCATTATCGAACCCGTAGGTTCATGGCCGCACGGATATTAGATCTTCATATCCTGAACTAATGTTTTCCAATCATTCCCTGTATAATATATTTCCCTTAAATAATTGTTAATGTTATTCTCAAAACTCATCTACCAAACTTGATCTACCAGCTGGGCGTTTTCCCTCTGGTTTTCCTACAAGAAAGTTCCATGCACGTCTTTCATTCCTTATTCGTGCCACATGTACTGTCCATCGCAGTCTACTAGAATTAACTCTTTTTATTATATCTGGCTTCCCATAAATACCATGTTATGTAGTCTTCTCCATTCACCTGTCTATTCTTCTCTCTTTGGTCCAAAAGTTTTCCTACTAACTTTAATATCAAATACTCGTAATCTCCTTTCCTCCCTTAAAGTAAGAGTCCACGTTTCGCAACCATATAATATAACTGGTTGAATAACAGTTTTATATATTTTCAGTTAATTTTATTTCAAGGAGTTGGGACGTCAAGAGTCCCTTGCATTGCATAATAGCACGTATTTCTAGAATTGAGCCTATATTTAATTTATTTGTGCATCTCATTCCTATTGAGATTATTGTTCCTAGGTATTTGAATTCAGCAACTTCCTCAACATTTTCCTCATTTGTCATTAACTGTCCATTTCCATTATATACTGTATTTGCATGGAAGCTTCTTGTAGGAAAGCCAGAGGAAAAACTCCCAGTTGGTAGACCAAGAATGAGGTGGGAGAATAACATTAACTATGATTTGAGGGAAGTGGATTATACAGGGAATGATTGGAAATCATTAGCTCAGGATAGGGATGTATGGAGAGCTTATGTTCGCGCGGCCATGAACCTACGGATTCGATAGTGCCAGTGAGTAAGTAAGTAAGTAAGTAAGTATTTCTATATGTGACCATATATTTAGTTTTATTGATATTTACTTCAAGTTCCAATTTCTTAGTGTCACTTAATAGTGTGTTAGGCCCACCATAGTAATCTCAGTGAATAAAACATCTAACTTGTCTTACATAAGTAAATAAGCTCTGTGACGTTCACAAAAGGTGATTCATTTTATAATTCACGTATGACAAAAGATGACAAAAAGTGGATGAAATAAACGTCTGTTTTACGAAAGAGTTCATTTCTGTCCTTAGGGAATGAAGACGCAGTAACAACTGAGCTAGTTTAAAAATCCCACAATAATGTAAAATATGATGTTTTTACGCTGTCATATGCTTGGCTAATTCCAACTGCGACATATTCATGTCTGGATCCACTATAAGACAACAAACTCCTGGAGCAAGAAGTAACTATCTGACGTCTAGAACGAAGAAAATAATTTAATATGCACAAGAGCAATATATTCGATATCTTACATGAGAAGTGTCTTCTTTTATTTCAAGAAAAGCAATTTCAGAAGACAAAATGAAGAGACGAATAAATTCAACGTTTAATTTTGTATAACCATGTTTTCTTTCCCGAGTGTTACAAGAAACATGCTATTTTATTATTTTACTGTTCATTTTTCTTCTTACATACTGAGTCGATTCTATTCTGTATTATCATATCTTACACTTCTTTTATACTTATACCTCAACAACTATGTTATAAACTGCCTATCACAATAGAATAAGGGCATATATCAGTTAGGGTATGTTTATACGAAAATAAGATTATTACGATTTTCATTAAAGCAGTTATGTGGTAATTATAAAAATAACGCTTGGTGTGAATAGAACACCACTCAGGCTACGTTTTTTATATGTATATAACACTGAGCAACAAAAAAGAAACTTTTTTGTCTCAGAAAGAAAAATATGTGATTCTGATAGTATTTTTTATCCTAAATTAAAATATGATTCCGGTTTTTTTTTAAATCACGTAAGGTTTCCGAGAGACAGGAATTTATAATTTAAAACAATATTTTCTACATTCGTAACTACACCATATTCGAATATTCGCACTCGTCTAGAAAGTAAGAAATGACGATTTTCTGCTATATTTCTCCTGCGGAGCATCCCTCTTTATGGTCCAACAATAATCGGCCAACATATTAGGATTCCATTTGTCTTGATATCTCCTTTCCATAGCTAAAATTTCCTGAGTTAGCTCAATTGGTTTTATTTTACAATGGACAAATGGAGGAGAAAACCTTTATTAAAAAATAATTATTTAAATTCATTAATTGAAATTGAAATAGAAAAGTGAGTGATGGAGAAATTCCGAATACATATTTGAAAACACGATAAAAAAACTGCATTAAATACAACTATTGGTACTCATGAGACAAAAATCATGTTGACCAGTGTTATAAGAGCAAGTTAATGAATGGGTTGGACAAAATGCTTTAACATCTCACCCCACAAAGTTGCGTGTCTTCATGATACCGGTTTCAGAAGTATAGTATTACTTCCATCTTCAGTCAAATTCCAACTGTCGAAATTTCGTCGTTAACATCATCTGATGTAGATTTTATGAACTTGGAGATAAAGTTATTCTCGTTGGATATAAAAATTCTCCAACTCATTCATTAATGTAAATACCTCATAGTGTTTCCTCCCACTGTCATTTTAATTAAAAAGAATAAGTTATTTTTGCCAATATTTTTATTTATAAATTAAAAGTCAGGTCATTACCAAAAACAACCGGTTATAAAGTCTTTTCATACTGACGACATACAGAGTGATTCAGAAGTATGACTATACATTCGATCGCATTTTGTGACGAAAATATTATTATTAAAGGAAATATGATGTTATCATTGGATAGGGAATCCTTCAAATTACAATAATAGAACAAAACAAAACAAATCACTGCTCACGTGCAGCTTGGCGGATTGAATTTTGTGTGCTAGCGTCGAACACCTTGATAATTCTCCTCGTTGTTTCTGCATCCGTGCTAATGCGAGGCCTTCCTGGAGGTTTAATTTTCTGCATCCTTCCCGTTTCCAGCAGTCTTTTCTCCACTTCCCCACAGTCGACGGCTGCAATGCTGCGTTAAACTCACGTCTTGCCCGTCTTGCGGCCTCACGATCACTAGCATACGTTATTGCCAATGCAGCAATTATAATTTGCTGTTGCATATTCAACTCCATTTTGACTAATGACGTAAGTTCTACACTGTTTTTTTATTCCATTGTTGTAATTTTATATTTCCTACGGTAATTTCACATTTCCTGTAATGATAATATTTTCATCACACAACGCGATCAAACGTATAGCCATATTTATGATTCACCCCGTATAATTTCACTATGTGGAGATGTCCAAGTGTATTTATGAATATCCTTATGCTAGAATGTTGTGCTCTTAATAAGTATACACCGTGTCCATAAAGTCTTTCCAAAATTACAACTTCCTATAAGATGAAAACTATGAAGGTTAGAGTTGTGTGGTTTGTGGCATATGAAAGACAAACTCTCAAATATTGTAAGGCAATGTCAGTGTACTTCCATATGTGCACCTCTTGTGGCCCTCAAAACATCTAACGATATTCACCATACATTATGAAGCATTTCTTGTGTTATGTTAGCAACATTAGTTAACCTTCTTCTCAAAGTGTTCAAATCAGGTGCATATGTTGCATATACCCTGACCTTTACATAAACCGAAAGAAAAAATGGGATTAATCGTAAGAGGATGGCTGAATAACCCATTTTCTAACAGATGGATCGGTCGCGATGGTCCAACTCCCTGACCACTGGGATCCCCAGACATAACTCCCCCTATATATTTTTCTTTGGGGATATGTGAAGGACAGAATATATGCAACACATGCACCTGATTTGAACACCTTAAGAAGAAGGGTGACTGATGTTGTAGCTAGCATCACCCGAAAAATGCTGCATAATGTATGGCGAGAAATTGAATATCGTAAAGATATTTTGCGGATGACAAGATGTGTACATGTGGAAGTACACAAACTTTGAGAGTTTGTCTTTCACCTGCCACAAACCACACAACTCTAATTTTTATAGTTTTCATCTTATAGGAAGCTGTAACGTTGGAAGGACACGGTGTATTCTTTGATGTGGCAAAGGTGTTGTTATCTTCATGAATATTGAATTTTCCTATTGTTTGCCTGAACATAACTTCCCGACCCACTTTTGCATTAAAATCTCAATTCCACATGATATCGTGAAAGTGTATCAAAATACGCATTCTAATTCTTCATAAAACTCGTTCTTGATCTTGTCATCCTTGTCTTTTGTAGGATTATGCACATTTACGATTAAAAAATCATGTTGTTTACCCTAAGACATTTAACATCTCGGATAGCTGAGAGGATTATTCTTTGAACTAAAAAACCCATTCCGAATCTTGGTCTGGGTGTACCCCAATAGTATAATGCAAAGCGCCCTGATTCACTATATTTCCTGGCCATTATCTTCCCGTAAAGCGACTATACCCACGGTCCTAACAGCTCTGCATATTATGTTATCATACTTTATTAAGGAATATTTTGGAATATTTCCTGGGGAAGATGTTTGAAGAGGATAGTATATATGGCCATATGGACTGATTTGCCACTGTAAATGTTTTGTAAAACAGTAAGAGAGAACTGTAAATGTTTTGTAAAACAGTAAGAGAGAACTATTCGCGAGCACGTCAATATTTCTTCATATTTTTTGTAAAATTACTGTCGAATTGATAAATAAGATATTATTGAAAGTAGAGCCCAAATATTTAAATTCGCCATCTACGGAAATACAATAAATTATTTTCACAGATTTTAAATAAGTTTGCATTTACGTATACTAAAATGTTTCTTTGCATTTCGTGTTTAGTCAAATTTCTTAAAGTAAGGTAAAAACAGTGGTAACTAAATTCCTAGCTGATTCATTTTTTAACAACAATCATCAGGTCATGAGCAAAACCTAGTAGGACAATTTCCATGAAAGCTGGAAACAGTAGAATTTCGTGATGCAATTTTCTTGTGAACTAATTGAAATGTGATTGATACATAAATTGAATAGGACTAGAGAAAAAATTGACACCTTACATTACTCCTTGATTTACATTTAGTATAGCAGTTTTCTTGTAATTTAATTGAATTCGGGTCTTTATGGATGAGGAATTTCTTAAATAGATTCTATAGTTGAACAAGCAGTGTTACAAAGATTATTGTGATCCACAATGTCGAAAGTCTTGGTAATATGTAGAAAGACAAGTTTGGAAGATGATTGGCGTAAAATACAGTAAATAAAATGTATGTTAATGAATGTTCCGGGTGGCATTGAGAAACCTGTCTGTCAAGGATTGAATTCTATTACATTTTTAATGTTTAATTATTAATGTACGTATAAGAATGGACCGTTTTAAAATATTAACTGTTTTAATATATGCTGATGACGTGATTATTATTCAAGAAAATGAAAATAATTTGCATTACTCTGTACATCAATTAAATCAGTTATGCTAAGAATATAATTTTAAAAATCAAAATAAAAAAAATATGGCATTTTGGGGAAATGAACATATAAGATCAAAAATCACAATAGAAAACAAACCTCTAGATCAAGTGATAAATTGTAATTATTTGGGTTGTAATAATACTATAAATACGAAAACTGAAAGAGACATATATATCAAACTGTCGAAATTTCAAATTATATGCGGAACTTGCATAAAACATTAAAAAACAAAACAAGAAGAGATATTAGATTGAAGTTTTATAAAACATTGGCAGTTCGTGCATTATTTTAAGGGAGTGAAACTTGGGTAATGACAAAAAATTGCAAAGCGTAGAAATGAACTTCCTTAGAAGAACAAATGGCTGCACAAGAATGGATCAGATAAAGAATGAAGATATAAGAACAGAGTTACATATACATTATATATATATATATATATATATATACATATCCATTGAATGATAAAATCATGGAATATAGATATGAGTGGTTTAGACATGTAGAAAGAAAAGACGTAACAATGTTTCCAACAGCAGCATTTAACTGCAAGTCAAGAGGTTCAAGGAATGTAGGAAGGCCAATGAAAAGATGGACAGAACAATTGTGAGGCGGAACAGGCAATTTGCCTAGCCCGTGAAGTTTAAGAAGAATAAGAAGAAGAAGAAGAAGAAGAAGAAGAAAAAGATTGTCAATATCTAATGTTTTCGATAATGTGTGAATTGGTTATGGATCGCCATGGTTTAAATCGACATTCTCCTCCTTTGTGAATAAGAATAGTTCGTGATTCAGCTCAAAACAGTAGGTGCACTTAGTCTTCAGCATCCTATTCATGCAATGAGAGCTGTGACAGATGCAGTAATAGCATCACTGGCAATTTTCCTTATGGGGTCATGGACTTGTATCTACTGCAATTTTTAAAAATAAAATAAATCACGTACTGTGAAATTTCTAACGAAAGAATAAGTTCTTCAGAATATGATTCATATGATTATCGGACATATTATTTTCTGTTTAAAAGAGGAAAATTGCATAATTTTCAATATATTTAATACTAACAGCAGAGGGTGATTTTTCGCTTTATGAAATACTCTTCCACGGCTTTATTTTGTTAAAAAATTATCGTATTGAGATTTTGGTACTCGCATTTAGCATTTGTTCTTAACCGGCCAGTTTTAGAAGACCCGTGTGAGTTTCAACATTTTTTGCCTATAGTTATTACTCATTTCTTCTTTATTTCCTAGCCTAAATACACGAGGTGAATTTCAGTAAACAATGCTAATTACTTTTTGCAGCCATAATTATACACGAAAAAAATATTTTAATATATTTGTTATCTTAATGTCTCATGTACACGCGATACATATTTCAAGGTCATCACATCCGGTTCTTAACTATGAACGATGTGCAAGTTGTGAAATATTCACTACATTCTACGACAACAATGAAGGCGATCCAAAATTTCTTTGGATGGCCACTGTTGTTGTAACTTGGTATATCATTTCGATCCTGAGGGCAAACAGCAAAGCTATGTATGGAAATCACCTTCACCACCAATCCCTCAAAAAAATAATAAAGTGGTTTCTTCTGCTGGGAAAGTTAAGATCATCTCTTATTTTAAAAAAGTTAGTTGAATGTTTTATCAGTATGTCTTACCAGCAAACGCAACAATAATTGGTTAATACTATAGATATATCCTGGTAACTCTGCAACGCCGCATCAGGCGCTAAAGGTAATATTTCCATGAAGTAATCAGGATGCTGTACTGCGATAATGCATGACTGCACACATCAAAAGTTGTTGGTGAATATGTTGCAAAAATCAAAGTTATATCGTCCTTCACCCTCCCTATAGTCCGGATTTACCCCCGTGACTTTTTTGTGTTCCTTAATATGAAGGAACACCTATCCGAATGGCGCCCTCCAGCTTCAGAAAGCTGCGGAGGCGGTTATGAATGATCTGTTAACAAAATGTTTCCAGCATGTCTTTGCAGACTGGCAGAACGTTAAGAAAAGGGCATTGAATCCACGGGAGACTACTTTGAGAAGGACCATACAAATTCTGACATGTTGCCAGATTACTACTCAGTGAATATTCATTGACTTCAGCGGCCGGATATAGTCAGAGTAGAACATATGTTGTACTAGCTAGAAATTTAACAAATTAATTTACCTTTTTTTGTAATGTTGCATTACCTGTTTCCACAATAAAGTTATCAATCAACCATTTAATTAAATATTGATAAATATAATTCGATTCGGTTTTAATAACATACTCTTCAGTATGTTCAATAGAGATATCAACACAAATTTATTCATTTTTAAACTTATCTACATCAATCAGTGATATTCACTGGGATGGGGTTAGCTTTTACGAATTTTGAAGCCTTTGTAATATTTACCACAGTAGGAGCATATTAAGGTTGTATTATTGGAGGTCTCATAACTGTCTGCAGGAGTATAAACATCCGTTTTTGGAAATTTATGTCGTAGAGTTATGCTTCCAATTCAGTATTATATATTGTTAAATAAACAAACTAAAGCTTCAAACAATAATTTTCTCATTTCTGTTATTTGTGTTCACATTCAACCATACTTTGGTATGTTGGATTTCATGTTGTATTCACTCAATAACATTTGTACTATATTATTTATTAATATTTTAACTAAGCCCATGACGCAAGTTTCCTAGAAGGCCTTTGGTTCATCAGCCGGGTGCTGGGCTCACAACCACACGTGTCAGTCACAATGGTGATGTAAAATTAGCTTCCATAGTTATAGTCTGAATGTGGAAATAGAATGTTAAAAATCCACTTAGGAAAAATGATTTATTATCACTTATTTAGAATAAATTTCATCCTGATTGATAGCTTGATTATGTCAGCAAAATTGTTAATAATAATAATAATAATATAATAATAATAATAATAATAATAACAATAATATTATTGTTATCATTATTATATAACAAAATGCGTTTAATTAAAGAAAGCATAAATATATTTGAGTTTATTTTTCTTCATATAGTTTTCGGTAGCAAAACTTTCACTTATTTGTGTCCAATCTCAATCATAATCGGATATGTTGGATTACCTGGGATATTATGACATTTATTGGAAGTCAACATAAAACCATAAAAATTGTAATTGGGGCAAACATTATTGAACAAATAACTTGTTTTAATTATCGGCGATGCATGATAACGTACTTACAAAATTTCGATATGGAGAACAAATTAGGAAAATTTCAATAGATATGTGGTTCAATAAGAAGATAATCGTGAAATATGACCACAAGGAAAACTAATTTGAAATTTTTCAAAACAGTAGCCTTTCCAACGTTAACATACGGGTCTGAGAATTGATCTCTAACGATCTCTGATAAACATAAAATTGAGACAATAGAAATGAGATTCCAGAGATTCGTTGCAGATGTATCTTACGAGATCAGAAGAGAAGTCAAGATATCAGAGATGAATTACAAGTATATAACATAAACGAGAGAATATACAGAAATTAAATGTAAAGTAAAAATGGTTTTTTTTGAAACTATACAAATAATGCCAAATAATGTTTATCAAAAACAGCTATTTTATTATAGACCTGAATGCGGAAATAATGTGGGAAGACCGGAACGATGTTTGAAGGATGACCTGCAATATATTGTGCAACGGGGAGTGGAATTGGACAATGGGCCCATACCTTGAAGATGATGATGATTTATATAATTTCTTTTAAACAATTGCATTAATATTCTGAACTCAGCATGCATCCGGTAGTTGGATGCCTTAGACCATTCGACTATGGTGCTGCCGATGAAAAATTAAATGAAATTGTTAAAAGAATATAATTCATTACTTTTGAGTATTTGTACTGTTATCGGTGTTTTTGTTTCATTCATGAATATTTTGTACATTTAAAGGCATTGGACGTGATGCACGAATGAACGGCAAGACAGCATAGTTAAACTAGAAAGAAACACTGCTTATAAAAAATATGTAGTCCTGGTCCGTACGATGTAATGATCATTGGATTTTAAAGTTTATTGGATTTTTGTAAAAACATTAAGCACTAATTTAATTTAAATCTCAGTCTCTGAAACAAAACAATAAATAATAATAATAATAATAATAATAATAATAATAATAATAATAATAATAATAATAATAATAATAATATAGTGAAAAAATAATGCAAAATTATAAGAAAAGTTTTAGGTCCACAAATCATAGGTGAAGCATTTAGACTCAGAAGTAAAAAGGAAATAAAAATATATACAGACATTCATAGTGATATTAGAAAACGAAGATTAAAATTTTATGGCTATATTAAACGAATGAACTCAATTACGCTTACAAAACCGATAATGACGAAAACTGAAGTAAAGCTCCAGTGGATACTATGAAGTGGATTGATGAAGTCAAAAATACTTAAAATTGGCAGGAATTACTAAAGAAGGTTTCCCAAACAGAGATATATTTAGAATAAAGGTGAATAAGTGGCAAGTTGACCAAGAGGACAAACCGAAGAAAAAACTGGAACAACTTGGACAGATGATAGAAAACAAGCTCATAGCAAAAGAATGAAAGAAATTTGGGCTAAAAGGAAACGCCTCTAAGTACTTTGCGTAGTCCTACATGGGCTCATCCGCAATAAAAAATATTAATAACACATAGTGATTTTAATTTAAATATACAAAAGTCACCGTGTAACATTTACACATTATTCATACAGTTCCGAAGATAAAAGTTGAATCAAAATTGAAACAAAATTAAATATGTTTATTTTTAATTATTCTAAAGTCCGACAGCCCATGATTTACTGTGTAGGAAATTCCAGATGCGGGAAGTTGATATTGTATATGATGTTGGGTGAAGGCATGTTCTATGTTGATGTAAATTATGCAAGTCATTAAGGTGGATCGAGTTTTAAATGGTGGTTGTAGGATACATACTGGAAATGGGAGACTAAAAAATTATTTAGAGTTAAAGTATGAAGTTGATAGTCTTAGTGTTTTATTTATCGATGGTTTTTAACAACTTGGATCATTATCGTCACAATTAAAATCAGAATGAAAGGGCCGACAAATTTTGTTCAGACGCTTCTTTTTCTAAGGGTTGAATTATTTTATGTGCGGTCAATCTACAACATGGGACCCACCGCTTTGTTTCGTTTCCTATGGAACCCACACTATTTTTACATTCATTTTGAGAATTTTACTCATCATTGAGGGTTTTCTCCGACCAATCTTATAAATTAACATGAATTAAAAAATGTAATTAAATATATGTCTATTTACGGACTTATAGACTATCAGTTTGCAATAAACATTCACAAATTTCCCTTAATTAAAGTTCTCCATCGTTCTCTTCCCTCTGGTTCTTCATCTGTTACACCAAATTTCCACATGAATTTTGAATGTTGTTCTTTTAGGTTGTTCTTGGTCTTCCATTTCAGTTCCTTCTTTCAATTTTCCATGCATACGATATACATTTATAATTATTTTTCATTTTACTTGTTCAACTAATCATAAGAAGTACATTATTTTTCGTCTTCCACTTCATTTATGCCATGAAGATCGGGATGAGTAGAAACCCGGACAACGCCGGCTAAACAGCATGAAATATCTACAAAATATAAATTTATAATCATTTTTCCATTAACTTATTCAACTAAACAGAAAAGCACTTTAATTTTCATTTATTTAGGCGTAGCAGCGCACGCCGGGTATTAGTTAGTTCCTTACGTAATCAACTTCCCCAAATCATGATTAATGTTATTCTTCCATCTCATTCCTGGTACTCCAAATTGCCATTTTCCTTCCGGTTATCCTGTAAGAAGCTTCCGTGCACCTCTTTCATTCTCCATTCGTGTCACATATCCATCTAAGGGACTTAGCACTTTTAAGTCACGCTTATACAGTTTCCTGTTGTCTAATAATTAATTTTTCTCTATTTATTTAAATTTATACTATGTCATTAATAATCTTTTTTATATATCTTGTACATATTATATATTTAATTCGTTAAATCTAGAGTAAATCAAAATATATTATAATATTAATCGTATTGTATTTATAACATTCAATCGTTTATGTACACTGTAATTTAGATGTAAGACTATTTTTTCGTATTTGTTAGAACCTGGTTGAGTGGTAGAAAAGGCCTTAAGGCCTTAACTCTGTCAGGTAAAATAAAGCTATTATTATTATTATTATTATTATTATTATTATTATTATTATTATTATTATTATTATTATCATCATATTTTGTTACTGTATCAGGTTTCCTATAAAGCTAATTTAGCTCACTGTTATGTAGTCTTCTCCATTCGCCTGTCTGTTTATCACGCGTTGGTCCAAGGGAGATGAATTAGACAAAGGACTGTTAGAAAATATTAGCTCAGGGTAGGGATATGAGTAGAGCATATGTCCGCACTGACATGAACCTCCCGATTTGATAGTGCTAATGAGTTAATTAATTAGTCCCATATCTTGCGAGTCTATTAAATCTATATGGTGTGGTACCGTCAATTACTGTTAGAAAGTTACGGGCTTATTTTTTATAGCAAATATGATATATAAGCGATTAGGGAGCCGCAGATTAATAAGGTGTTATTACATTTTATATCAAGCATATCTTTATGATGATTTTTATTAAGATCTTGTAAAATAGCTGGTCCCCCTTCCATAAATATTTTAAGAGAGATTAGATTATTAAATAGAATGGTTGGCTGAAACTTTCTTCTTATGTTAATTTTTTTTTATCTTTCTTTAGAGCGGCTTATACTTTATACATATTTTCTTATAGACACTAATGTGTAGCCGCATTGCCAACACCTGTTTTCATATTTTTTAATACATATTTGAGAAAAAAACTTTAATAATTTGATGATAATCTTACTATCACAGCAAGTAAACCCACACTAATGCTTCAGGTAGTTATTATTAATGCCAGGATTTGTATGTAATTACATATTATTTTCCGTTGCTTATTCATGGGTAAAATTGATAAATGTCCATGAATTAGAAACATACTTTATCATATATGAAAATTTATCATTACATATTTTACATATTTGATCATAATTACATATTTTTAAATATTTAAAAATTGTTAATATAAATTTATATATTATGCCTCTTAATTTAAAAAATTCATAAGCGGAAAATAATTTAAAACAATATTTGTTTACATTCAAAAACTCGGATTCCTGATTGTACACAGAAACTGTTTTTTTTTCAACCTATACGAAAATTGCTGAGAAACGGCCAAAGAAGAATTTCATTCACTAAACATGATGAACATAGATACAGAATGACTCTTTAAACTTGAGTATAGTATGAATGAAATAGTAGAAATATATATATAGGGAGCACAGAAGCACACCGTGGTATAGTTGGTTAATGTAATATCTTAAAAGCTGGAAAATCGAGGGTCGGGACTTGATAGGGTCAGGATTTTTAAACTGCTTAATCTTTAGGCGGCATCATGACCCTGGGGTCAATTCGGCCTATAAAAAAATGAATACCATACTATGTTTGGAAGGTAAAGATAGTTATCACACAAGGCTGAAATCTCTTGTCGATAGTCCAGAAAGATGGGAGGCCTAACCTCCCAGTATCCCTAAGGTTCTGTAGTGGGATCATTTTATAATAGAAACATGACGACACCCAAGTATTTAACTGTCCCATTCCTTCAATTTTTTTCTATCTTAAAGTTAACATTTAAAATAAATGTATATAAAATTAAATTTTAGTGTACTTAATATTACATATTTAAGGACTTTTTATGTAATCTTATATATTTTACATGATGTTATTACATAAATATGTACATATTTTGCATGTTAATACAGAGTGTCCCATTCAAACCTCCCACATTTTAATTAATCATAACTAACAAAGTATGCGAAATTATGAAATGAGGCCGGTAATAAACGAAACAGAAACTCAAATAATTTTCATTGCGACACATTGCCAAGCACTAGAACACCTCCATGTGTGCACCATTACTAGCATGAAAAATATCAAGTTTGTATTCGGTTTCGTGCCACGTTCTGTCCAACATGTCCATTGGTACTGTTGCAATTGTGTCAAGGATACGGGTTCGTAAATCATGAAGATCTTGTACTGGAGTCGCAAACACACGGTCTTTTACATACCAGAAAACAGTTTGTGCTCGTTGCTGAGGAATCGCAATTTTGTTTTATGTCATTATTGTCCAACATTCGAGAGATGAATTAACTAAAACAATGAAACAAAAATTCTTTGAGTTTCTCTTTCTTTTAATACCAACCTCATTTCATAGTTCCGCACACTCTGAGAGTTATGATTAATTAAAATGTGGGAGGTTTGAATGGGACACAGTGTATTACATAAATATCCTAGTCTTAGTCATTATATTACCGAATACTAATATTTTGAAAATTACTTAATATTCTATTTTTTTAAATATGATACACAAAGAAAAATACAGAAATAACATTATAGTAATATTATTAGCAAGAGTTGTTTTTACAGACAACGACATCTAATTTTTTTACAAACTTGCTAGGGGCAGTGGTGTGAAAGCTAAGTAAATGAGGACATGCTTGCATGAATGTGTGTTATTTCCCACCATCATTCCCTCTAGTTCTAACTTAAAAGCATTGCAGTTCCTATTCTTTTATTCACATGACCAACCTCCCCATATAATAAGGATGAAATAATAAAGGGATAAGAAACGTCCTTCAAGCAGGGACCAAATAAACTAAGCTATTTACACAGCTCGACGAATGTACGTCTGATTTCGCTGGTTTACGGAATATACCTTTCCAAGAAAAGTGATCCCAATACAGGCCTCAGGATTCCCTTAGGGTAGCAGGAGGTTACGGCTCCCAATTTTTAGAAAACCGGCACGAGATGTCAGCCGGGTTGTCAGCATTGCGTGAAGGCAGCCTTTACCCACAAAACAAGCGTCTGGCAGTCTTTACCGATAGATATTGAGTCGACCCCAAAAAACTGTAGCAATATATACCGACAGCAAAATTACAATAGACTCGCTAAAGATACCAGAAACCACAATCAATTAATAGAAAACACCAGACAGACATCTAGGCCCTGCCATCCACCCCTTGGGATACCTCGGTCGTCATGACCATACTCCCAAGTCCTAGTTCTAGTCCTCCCTATCCTATGTTCGCGTCCACGTTCAAGTTCTCGGTCCTTAAACCAACACCCCAGGGAGAGAGTGTTGGAGTTTGCACTTCTGGGCAATTGATGAGCTACATAGTACATCAGGTCACTCAATCCTGACGACCCCACAGTTGGTCCACGGGCTCCATGAGCCTAGCCGGGAGGACTGCTGTCGCAGATCCACCGACCATTCCCCTGTTCTGCCTCCAGGGACGTGTCCTGCAGCCGTTGTGAGACCGGCTAGGGCTACAAGCCCAACCAGTGTGAGACTTTTAGTACATCCAGGTGCTCATCTCCTGGCGACCCCACAGTTTGTCGACGGGCCCGTAGGCCAAGCCAGGAACCAGTACAGTAGCTCCCCGCTGGACTGGTCCGAGCCGAGCCCTGGTGTGCCCCCAGGGACGCCTTCTGCAGCTGTTGTGGGCCAGCACGGAGCTCGCAAGCTCCAACAGATGAGCAATTAGTACGACAAGGCGCTCAACTCTTGCCTACCCCACTAATGGTTCACGAGTCCCTTGGACTTAACCGGGAGGACTGTCTAGCAGATCCACCGATCTTTCCCCCAGTGCACCAGCTGGGGACGTGTTTGGTTGCTGAAGTGGGTCCAGCCTGAGCATTTAGTACGTCAGGTTAGCTCAACTCCTGACGACCTCACAGATTGTCCTTGGGTCACTCGGTTCCAGAGTCGGCTCTAAGTCTCACAGACCAAAAGACCGCGCTTCCTCCTTTCCCGAGCTTATTGACCTGGTGGTAATTCCCAGCATTACGCCCGGTATTGTCCCATCCAGCCCGTTCGCAAGACTAGGCCTAGTCGTGTAGCTGCTGTGAGGCAGCCCACTGAGCAATGTAGGCATCCAGGGAGCTCATCTCCCATGGTGCCCCCACAGATGGTCTCAGGTTCAATGAACCAGGAGATAGGGTGCACGAATCCCTAGTCTCCCACCGCCCCACCAACGGCGGCACAGGCCCCCTGCTGTGGGCCGGACAGACACTACGTTATCTGATAAGCAACCACTGGACAGTAGCAGTATCTTGGGTCAAGGCTCACGTATGGCAATGAAGTTGCAGACAAACTCGCCAAACAAGCAGCCAGAAGCGACGAGCCAGTATCCTATGAGAAGATCCCGCTCAGTGCTAAATTAAATTATCTACAAGTTATCAGCATACAAAAGTGGGAAAACGAGCGGAACAGAACAACAAACGGAGCGGTGACTAAGTTATTCTTCCCTAGTATCAAAGAAAGGCTAAAATTAAATATTCCACTATCGGGAAATATAACCATATTTTTAACTGGACATGGAAAGCTAAACACATATTTCTATAGATTTAAAATCAAGGACTCCCCCATGTGTACGTGTGGAGTGGCAGATCAGACAGTCTTCCATATATTATTTGAATGCAGTGAAGTACAAAGTGAAAGAAACAATTTCAAAAGGAAAATGTTAAGTAAATATGGAAAGTGGACTTATAATGAACAAAAATTAGTAAGCGAATACACAAGTGAATTTATAGTGCACATAAAATCAATTAATTTAGATAACCTCTAGACACTAAACAGACTCTATCAAGAGAATATTAACAAAATGCGATAACCAATAAACAATAGTAGGCCTATATAAGATTAAACAATAACTAAAGTCACATATATTAACTATGTATATAACATGTTATGTTATAAGGCATGTAGTATTGCACCTATTGTAATGGAACATGCCGTAATAAATCAACAAATAAATGAAAAAAATGACCCCAGGACAATCGTGCTGCCAGTAGGTTTAAGCCAGTTAAAAAATACTGATCCACCGGGAATCGAACCCCAACCTTCCGGCTTATAGCATACTGATTTAACTAACTACGTTACAACGTGCCTCACATATCTTAATTTCGATACTATTTAACTTTAAAACGTGTCAAAATGATAGAAGAAGAATGTTGATGGAGAAAATGACATAATTGTAATTAACTCCTTGTGAACTATGCAGAAAATCACAACTTGGGTGAAAATATGTAGTTTGTGATATTTTTAGACGGAACTTATATCCACCCATTATATAACGTCAAGACATGTTGGTTGGACGATTCAACAGTTGGGGTTCTGACCACTGAGTATGTAGGTCTGAGATGGATTATAGTTCATGCAGGAAATGAAAAATATTTTGTTCCAGGAGCATTACTTATGTTCAAGAAAAAACAAAAGGTGGTGACTACCACGACGAGATGGACACTACGAACTTTAGAACGTGGCTTAAAGAACTGAGTTGCGAACATTTTAGTGGAATACATTATTGTCAAAGATAATGCATCATACCATAACAGTCAAATAAACAAACCCCCTAAACATCAGCCAACATGAAACATGAAATTCAAGAATCACTAAAAATAAAAAGAACACCGAATTTTCGGCAAATCTTCGAAAATGTGAGTTAAGCTGAGTAAGCCGGGACTTATCTACGGTGTGGATGAATATGTGATGTAAATGGGCCATACTGTAGTTAGATTGCCACTGTGATTTAGTCTATGTCCTATTGAGTACATTTCGAGCGATGTCAAGAGGATGGTCACATATAAAAATATTAACATATTAACTGCTAAGTGATAACATTGAGTACATCACAAGAGAAGCATAAGGTAGTATAATTACAGACGAGGACTAGAAAAAAACATTGTTCGAACAAGTGGACAAGTTGCGAGGCGAGTATTGGACACAGATAGATTTCTCGAAGAAGTTGGACATTACACATGTTGGTGAGGAGAATAATAGTGAAACCGAATCAGAAGAAAGTGTCATAAAGAGCTCTAATTCAGCTTTCAGCAACATTTCAGGAAAAAGGGGTTGTTTTGAAGCTGTTTTGGTCGTCCACTCAAGGATTTTCTGTTAAACAATTCATGTAAGTTTCCCACCTTGAGTAGTTTAAGCAGAGATGGCAATGCCGCATTAGTATGTTTATCTCTTTCCCTACCCTCGCTCTCTCTCTCTCTCTCTCTCTCCCTCTCTCTCTCTCTCTCTCTCTCTTCTCTCGTCTCCTCTCTCCTCTCTCCGCTCTCTCCATCCTCCTCTCTCCTCTCTCTCTAGCTTCTTGTCACACAGCGCCGATGGGTTATAGTCAGTGTTCCAAGTTGTCAGGCAGTGATTTAACTTGTAATGTGTAAACCATATGTGGCCTAATTCTACGATACTACCTGCGACACATAGGGTTGAGTTAGCGAAAGGGGATTCGTGGATTGATTGACAGTTTTGAATGAGACATTTCATACAATAAACTATCCGTTACGAGTGAACCACGCACTTACTGGCTACCGACGGAGAAACAGTAGGAGAGAATGGATATGGCGTCGGGGAAGGAGAAGCCTGCGCTGTAATCACGATTAACTGAATGGGCATCAATGATGTAAACAAATCAATTAGCTATATTTAAATTGAATGAGAAGTAATGCACACATTTATGTTATAGCAAATGTTTACAATTTTCAATAAGAAACGCGGTCATATTTCGGGAACTCACTATTTCAATACTGTTTGACTGACTACAAAGTTGAAATGAAAATACTGCCGTGAATTTGTATGAAGGGTAGGTGCAACGATACTAATAGGTCTTGTAATTAATTACTTTCAGAAATTAAATTAAATAAACACAAACGTAAATTTATGTCTCTTCATAATTAGTATGCAATTTGCAATTTAGGTTTTGTGCTTTTGAAGAGTACGGTACAATTATTTTATATGCATTGATTGTCAGTATTTCTATCTCACTGTTCAACTTGGTTATTTTTTAGTAATTCAATGAAAAAATGAACAATTCTCTATTGACATATTTTGTGAAAATGACTACTATAACGTTGGATTTAGTGTAACATATGTTTTATTCGGTTGGGTGGAAGAGTAGGTCGCCAGACTAAACATCAGGCACCAAATATATCTACATATTAAAGCAAATTAGAATAATGTTCTGATAATTACGGATAAATAAATATATATGTTATCGTACATAAAATACTTTATTACTCCAGGTATTACTATTAACTTGACAACTTTGTTCGCGTTAATGGAAGTACCTAAAATACATCTTCAAATATCAAGCAGTACACTGGTCTATCGTTGTCCGCAATATACGTGAGTGGAGTGAATTAGGGGGGAAAACAGGGAAAACTTGTGAAAATAGACATTAAATAAGACTAAGATACAATTATCTTCTCGCGCGGATTAGCTCGCAAAGTGAGTTAAATCATGAGCGCTCCCTTCTCGCAGGAAACCCTAGCCCTTCAAGGGACACAATCGGGCTTATTCATTCATTCACTTACAATCGCTTCAAATAATTCATGCAATTATTAATATTAAATAAACTACGGAGTAATACGTGAGCGATATAAACTCCAATTGAAAAATTGAAATAAAATTTCATTCGAATGATTTAAATAAATATCTAAACGTTAGTATATCAACTAAAGATGTAAGTCGGTTAGTTTTGTTATGGAATATAGAAATACAATTTTGTACACGTGATGAGAGAGAGAGAGAGAGAGAGAGAGAGAGAGAGAGAGAGAGAGAGAGAGGAGGGGAAAAAAGGAAGGTTATCTTTGGAAGCAAGCTTCCTTTGTTTCGTACACGTTATGAAATTAATTTTCGCACCGTACACAGGAGTTTCCAATTCAAGATGATGTTTGTATGGGGAAGAGGAATACGGTAGTCATTAAATGTACGATAACACGTCTTCACTAATAACATTTTTGTGGGAGTTTGAGCTTCCCATCTCTTTCCCACCAAAGCATCACCTTAGGCTGATGAGTTTCTCTTCCAACAAAACGAACGTGTGATAATCCAATTGAAGGGAAAAACATCAAACAATTTTGAGTGCAGTGTTTGACGGCAGTAATATATATATATATATATATATATATATATATATAAACAAAAAATCCTTACTATACACATTCGTGTAACTATACAGAAGACGGGATTTGACTCTTTTCAAAACACGTGATAATGAAAATAACAATACTGAGCCTTTATCAAAACAAACCAAGCCACAGTTTTATTTATAAAGTCATTTGGAATCAAAGATCTGATGTCAGTTCATGAATTTTGTGTACTGACCTATTACATATGTACCCTTCAAATAATATAAGTAAAGATATTTTTTAATTTAATCGCTAGAAGTTTTCTTTTTATTTGTCATAACAAAATACAGATTTTTTAATGGGTTTATATTATTAGAAACCTAGTTCTAAATAATTACAAAATACACATCGAACCATATGTCTTTATTTTATCAAATCTATTAGCACATCTGATTGCCTAATTTTTAGATTATTTTCTATTCCAAGTTATTTTCTTATCATAAATCATTTCCAATATAATGGAAATATTCCGGAAGCATAAAGCGACTTTCGTGTTGTGACAATATACGAGTAATCCAAATCTCTCTAATGTTTCAAAATGTTGCCATACTCTTAGCAATGTATTAGATTAGTAAACCGTTACATTACAATACTGCAAGCGTAATATATTTTACATATCTGTTCTACAAAATGTAATGTTTTCATGAATACAAATAAAATTGTCATTTAGGTGTACATATAAATGTAATGTGGGGTGGAAGAAAATATTACAGAAAGGAAGAAATAAGGCATTCGAGGTAATGCGCAGAGGCGAGAGTATTGCATGAAATAAATAATCATAAGAATAATTATGGATAAAATGTCCACCGCTGTGGTCTCGAGGTAGCGTGCTGCCTTGTCACACAACGGGCCCAGGTTCGATTCCCCGTCGGGACATGATCCTGGGTGAGGTTTTTTTTCTGAGTTTTTCCTCACCTATAAGACAAATGTCAGGAAGCGTAGGGCCCAACGGTCCCCGAAAATCATCCGGCCATCATCATCATCCTTATCATTATACTTCACCGGTGTGGAAAGCAACGGGTAGCTACCACACATATAATTCCCTAGTAAAGCTGCAAAGCATAGCATGAAAATGTTATGATTGTAGTGAAAGACTTGCCCTCGGGCAGAATTACTATGGATGGATGGATAAAATTTAACATATATGATCATTAGAGTCCGGATGTTAGGTACTTAAAAAGTTCAAAATAGGCAGGAAAAAAGGCACTAAAAATCATTATATAGGCACTAAAAATCAAAATAGACTCTGAAAAAAAATCTTTCACGAAATTGTTTAGTTTGTCTTTTATGTTTTACTCTTGTCCGTTCTTTAGGCATCGTGAAACAACTATTAAAAGAAACCACACACTTGTCGCACAACTTTTTCTTTGAAGCACCTGTCTATGAACGAGGACTACAGACTGAATTCAATGTTATCAACATAAAAAATAATACTGCCAGTCAATTAAAGGTTTCTATGCAATGATATGTGTCATGAAGTTAGTCCATTTGAAATAATTTCATTGAAATACTAAGTTAATTTTGATAAAAAATGACAAATAGGCATTTATAGGTACTGTAAGCTGAAATAGGCATTTATAGGCAAACTAACTTCATGGAAAACAACTCTAGGTTGTCGGTATGAACTTATATGAAGTCACTTTTACAATATCTATAATAAATAACTGTAGGGATTTTCCCTAACATCCGGTCTCTAATGATCATCAGTTCCGGAAATTAAAAATGGGCATGTAAAGTCCAACTTTATTCGTTCATTAGCTTTTATTTTAAACGTAAGGTTGATTTACATGCCGTAAAATACAGAGTCATGTACCATATCCGCTCTTAGAGTGATCCTAACATATTTAAAAAAATAGATGGCAACACAGCAATAGAAGACTCGACACAATCAGCCATTTTGTAGCATCATAATCGACTGAAGTATGACTCTAATACACCATCCACATGTAATAAACTATTTTAAGTTGTAATTATCATTAGGTATATTTTTGAATATTTTGTATGTTTTGAATATTATTATTTTCATTCACGAAGAATAATAAGTATATTCAGAGGACATTTTGTAGCATCATAATCGCCTGAAGTATGACTCAAATGCACCATCCACATGTAATAAACTATTTTAAGTTGTAATTATCGATTAGGTATATTTTTTAATATTTTGTATGTTTTGAATATTATTTTCATTCACGAAGAATAACAAGTATATTCAGAGGACATACTTTGTATTTAATGAAGTGAACTACTTTTTCGCGTAATTATTGCTTCTACATCATACGTCGGTGTCCATAATCGATTAAAATCGAGCAGATCACAAGATTTTGTTTTGATCAGGATCACTTTAAGAGCGGATAGCCTTTAGTGTTCCTTTTCTGAATCCTTTGCGCTAACTCAGGTAGTAGCGTGCTTGCTCCTTAACCAATGGGCCCGGATTCGACAACCGATGACTTGATATGAAAATTAGATTAGTTTGTTCAGGATAGGGGTCAGAGGAGGGCCTTAGTGAATAAGATATTGAGCATTTGGGCTCCATAAGTCGTAAAGTTAGTTACTTTGCCTGGTGAAGTCAAAATCTTAAGTTATTCCACAACACTATGAATAAATCACACTAATACAATATTACGTAAACAATTTACAATTACCTGCAAGGAACCGTCAAACTGGGTAATTTGTCACTATAAGGGTTACATTGCTCCTGAAATAGAAATAAATATTCGAGTAATCTGAAGGAAAGTTCCCCAATCATTACGAATATCGACTTCAAGATTTTCATAGTAAGTGTAAAAAATATAAAATAACGAACTCATATATAGTCTGTATGCGTTTTTTGTTGCTAAAAGTAAATTAATATATTATATCCTTTGCTGTCGATGAAAATAAATTAAAAGTCTTTGATAGAAAGATTCTAAGAAAAATGTATGGACCAATAAATGAAGATGGATTGACAGCGTGGAACAGGATCTGAAGGTTATGGGAGACCAGGGATGGAGAAGGAAGGTAGGCCTAGATGACAGAAATGGATGGAGGCACATGTAGCACCAAACATGATGATGATGATCCTCTGCTGCCTGATTTTGCGTCTCGGTCACACCATGCCAGGGCCCGCAGTGGGCGAATCGGAGCCAGGTCAGGAATTCTAGGGGTTTCTCCTGTTATCGGTTGCGACAAATTCATTCCACCATATATCTATACTCATTAATTTCGTTCCATCTAATCTAGCCTTGTGAAGGAGAGGCCTGGCCAATAGGCATCCTCATATATCACAAACCTTCAATAATTGGGGCTTCATCTCATCCCTCGACCTGGTATTACGTCGGGCACGAGTACAGGGTTTATTACGTATACACACCGCTATGATATACGGAGAAATTCGTTGACTCATACACAGAGAACTCCGATTCGGTCACCTGTAGGGGCAATTTTCCTGAGTGAGATTCCTTTCAGGGAATATTCCTCAACATAAGAACGTTTTCGGGAAACTGAAAGACCAAAATAATTCCAGAAAATCATTTTTCATAATAATCTCTTATTTAATACATATATTTTTTATTATGAGTATACTGATGAGTGATATTGCTATTTTAAAACCTAGTTCAATATTCGCGTTGTCTGGGATATTAATCTTTTCTGGACTGCTGACACATCCCGGGAACCAGCTCATAATCTTTTGTGCTCCTGAAAGCATGTATGATACCTAGCGTTAAAAATAATCTTCCGACAGATAATGAACTCGTGAGAGCAAGACAAGTAAAACCACCTCAAAGGGAAAAGTTAAATCGCGGTAGAGGCAGAGAGTAAGTTGGGAGGGAGGGGAGGGAGGGGAGAGAGAGGGAGAGGGGGGAGAGAGAGGGAGGAAGGGAGAGAGAGAGGGAGGAAGGGAGAGAGAGAGGGAGGAAGGGAGAGAGAGAGAGAGAGAGAGAGAGAGAGGGAGGAAGAGAGAGAGAGAGAGAGAGAGATGAGAGAGAGAGAGAGATTGAGTAATCTAGTAGGCCTATAAATACTTAATTAGCAATTTGAATGGGTGTTACTTTGTAGAATAAGAAGAGGAAGGCCAAAAATAATGAGGATTGATGGTATTTCGAGCAACACGAGGAAAAAATTATTGAACGATGTAGAGGGGAATGGCAGTGGATTAATTGGGCGCAGAAAAATTTTGTGAAACTACTAAATAAATGAGCAATTTGTCTTCTTCTCTTTTTCTGCATAATAGTTCAACCTCTAATATCGTAGGTAATTTTACGTGTCCCACGTCACTGGGATCTTACAGTGGCATGACCTGTCGGGAGAGGGAATTTAAATTTTGTATCACACATACTTTTTTGACCGCACAAGGACATGGAGAGCCTCTCTGAATAAGTGATCACATCGATCCAAGGCTTCATCCGAGAGAACAAAACATTAAGACGAAACAAACCATTAATTCACACGTTCATACTGAACATGGCGAATATGATGATTATTATGATGGTCGTATGGTGTTCAGGGATCGTCTGGGCCTTAAAGTTTTCTGATATTTGTCCTACAGATGAGGCAAAAACCGAAAACATTTTCACCCAGGAAATTTGTCCCAATCGGGGATTAAGACCGGAGCTAGCTTCGGACAAGGCAGCGACGCAACCTCGAGGTCACAGCGTTTCTTTATTTGATTTATTTTTCGTTATCAATGCATGATTAACAGCAAAGCTATACCTTCTGGATCGGCTGCAGTTGTACATTTCTTATTAATAACTGTCTGTTAAAGTTCATTATTTGGAGACATGCTGTTCTTACATTGTAGGCCTATAGTAAATAAAGCTGATTCTTCGGTCGATAACTAAGAATAAGCTGAATTGCTTTTTCCTGCCACGCCCAATAAAACTTCCTGGACAGAGTTTCTGTTTTAGTCAAATTTAAGAGGCCCTCCCGTATTCACTTATATTAGTCTTTCCTTAATACTGCCAAGTTAGTAATTAAGATTTTTAATGAGTAAAAATTGACACAAGTTCAGTAGTTTCCATTAATATTTCGCAATTTTTTTTGGAAAATAAATAAAAATAATGTTCGTTAAAGTAATAATAAATTACTAATTTCACAAAAGTAATTTATTACTAAATTAATACCTTAATAATAATAATAACAATAATAATAATAGTAATAACAATAAAAATAATGTTTTATTTATTCTCTAAAGTTAAGCTCAGCTCTTCCACTCAACTAGTTCACATATGCAAATACATATTTACATTATAAATTATATATTAAATATGCTACATACAATTGAATTAAAAGTACATTAACAACTGCAGGGTACATTTTTCATGTACATACAACAGATTATATGGTAAACAAAGTAGTAGTTGGAATAATATTGATGACGATGATGATGATAATAATAATAATAATAATAATAATAATAATAATAATAATAATAATAATAATAATAATAATTTATTTATATGCAGATTTTTAATGTTTACACAACTTTCTGTGTCTAAAGTTTTATTTTCCTTCTCCACTCGTCTCTATCCATCCACTCCATGTCTTCCAGTCCTCTTGTTCTCATTCCAGTTCTTATTTATTTCATCCACGAGTTTCGAGGTCTTCCTTTCCTTCTTATTCCAGGTGGACACCATTCCAATCTTTTTCTGGGTAACCTTATTCTTGCACTCGTCGTAAATGCACATACCAATGATAATAATAATAATATCAGTAGCAACAGAATAAATCAAACGCGAAACACCACTTAATAAAAGAATAATGCACGTGAAGGTAACGATCGAGACAAAGTTGGAGCAAATATAAATGTATATTTCAAAAAATTATTCCTAGATCTCCTCTGATGGAGAGTTCCAGTTGCGAGAAGAGGAGGTAGTGTATAATATGAAGTGATCGGATGTTCTATGTTGCGGTATATATAAAGCAATACATTATGTTGTGTTCGTGTGTTTAAATTAAGATTGGAGGATAGATACTGGAAACGAGAGGCTAAATAATTGGGAGTCGAAATATGTAGAATCTTAAGAGACTAGAGAGTGTAATATGCTTCTATCATTGAGATGGAGCATTGACAATACGTGAAAAAATTGAGAAATATGATCAAATATTCGGACATAATACAACATGAACCAGATTACCATATTATGAACTTACTGCAGTTTGTCGAATAATCCATCACTGATGTCGGTTATTAGAATGTCGCAATCGTCGAAATGCGGCATCACTAAGGTTTATTAATTATAAAATTGGTACCTAGTAAGTCAGTCGTCCTCAACTAATTATTAAACTTCACCACGTTATTCCAATATGGAGGCCTTTCGAAAACAATGTTTCATCTTCTGCATTTTAACTGGTACTCATGGTGTTGTATAGGTTGTGTAACGGATTTATGTCTGCGGGTATGTCCTCATTGAGTAGGTATTTATTCTTTGCTTCTTTTAGAATCTCTATGTTTTCAAGAATGCTGATCCTGTTGTTGTTACACTCTCTGTGTACTACTGACATAGAGTTATCGATTATTTTCGAGCTGATGACCCGTTTCTAGAATGTGTTTGGCAAAATTAGATTTTTCTTCATCATCATCATCTTCAAGGTATGGCCCTGTTGGCCCGTTCCGCTCCCCGGCGCACTACATGTCGAAGGCGCAGGTCGTCCTTCCAACGACGTTTTGGTCTTCCTACATTTCTTCGGCCTAGAGGCCTATAATGAAGCAGCTGTTTTGATAAACGATTATTTGGCATTCTTTGTATATGTTCAAACCAATTATGTTTATTTGTGCGTATTTTCTCGTTTATATTATATATTTGTAGTTCATCTCTTCATCATTAATAAAATGTTTGAAATGTTCAGAATGAACATGAATTTCAAAAGTGTTGATCACTATGGTTTGGACTAAAATTATTTTTAAATCTGTTGGAAGAAAGTTCTTGAGACACTTTAGAGAATGCATTATAGGAGAAGATTTTTAGACGTTCGTTTTGTTTCGGTATTCCAATACAAATTAGAATCTAGATAAAATTCCACGTTTTAACAATGTTGACACATGGGATTTGTGTATTACGAAGTGAACGATATGATTTCGTAATTGTAAATGTACATGGTCCGACAAAAGATAATGATGACAATATCAAGAATGAGTCCTAAGTATAATTATGATGCACATGTGATAGTCTTTTACGATATCTTATGAGATTTTAATGCAACAGTGGGACAAGATGATATATTCAGGCCAGCAATTTCATAATTCGATCTCCATAAAGATAGTCCCCTCCATGGTATCTTTACCTTGTCGTGGTGGAGTGGCTTTCGTGCTTAAATGATCCTGAGAGCTATGCCGGCGGTAGCATTGCTGCCGGTAGGGTTACCCATGCCGGACTGGTCGAAGGTAATAAGCCAGATGAAAAAAGTACCTTGGGAGAAAGAGTGACGATCTTTCACCGTAAAAATACAACCGTCAAGAAATGCGGACATGGGTTCATCTGTAGTAAAATTTTCCGGAGGTGAAAATAGTCCCCCATTCGGTTCTCCGGGCGGGGACTACTTCAGGGAACCCATGCCAAAGGCTCAAACACAGGTTTACGAAGCCAGATATAATAAGAACAGTTAAGTCTCGTAGACTGCGATGGGCAGGACATGTTGCGCGTATGGGGGAATGAAAGACGTACACGGAAACTTCTTGTAGGAAATCCAGAAAGAAAACGCCCAGTTGGTAGACCAAGAATGAGGTGGGAGAACAAAATTAACTATGATTTGAGGGAAGTAGATTATACAGGGAATGATTGGAAAGCATTAGCTCAAGATAGGGATGTATGGAGAGCTTATGTCCGCGCGGCCATGAACCTACGGGTTCGATAGTGCCAGTGAATAAGTAAGTATAAAGATAGTGACAGCAATGAGGTTATATCAGTCACCTTTGGCACAGCAAAGAATGTATTGTCAAGAGCGTAACATTCCAGCATAAGGATATTCATAAATACACCTGGACTTCTTCAGTTGTTAGACTTATCCGAACGTGTCTAAATGGCACAAAGACTAGAGTGCGCGTAGGCAAACAGTTTTGTGATGTTTTTGAAATTCACAACGGGTTAAAGCAAAGGAGAATCGTTATCACTTCTAGTATTGAATTTTGTACTGAACACGCCATCATATCTTTAGAAGACGAAGAAGTCCTCTAATCCAATGGTGTTAATAAACAGTTAGTTTATGCTAATGATGAAGTATTATTACCGATAGCCAGGAGATCCTAAGGGCCAACAAGCACACTCTATTGAGTAACACAGATATTTTATAACTCGATGTAAACATCAATAAAACTAAATATATGGTCACACACATAAATATATTATATAATGGAAATTGACAGTTAATGGCAAGCGAAGAAAATTTTGAAGAAGTTGTAGAATTCAAATACCTAGGGAAAATAATTACAAGTAGGAATTAGATGCACAAAAAAATTAAACATCGGCTTAAATTTGGAAATCCATGCTATTTTGCATTAGCGGGACTCTTGTCGTCCCAACGTTTCTCAAGGAACATTAAACTTAAAATATATTAAACCATTATATTCCCAGTTATAAAGAAAGGAAGCACAGACTCTTACTTTAAGGGAGAAGAAACTTTCGAACCAAAGAGAGATGAACAGACAGGCGAATGGTAAAGACCACATATCAGTGAGCTATATGATCTTTATAGGAAACCAGATACAATATGGAGAATGTTAAATCTCCTAGATCGCGAAGAGCTGGACGTTTGTGGCATAAATGGGGAGTGAAAGAGGATTATATAAGCCCGTTTTAGGTAAATCAGATGGAAAGCTCTCATTAGATAGGCCAGGAATGAGATGATATAGTAATATTAACCATGATTTGAGAGAATAAAATGATATAGGTGATGATTATAAAATATCATGTCAGAATAAGGACGTGTGAAGAAATAATATCTACGCTGCCATAAACCTACGGGATCGATAGTGCCATTGAGTTAGTTAGTTAGTTAGTTAGTTAGTTAGTTAGTTGGTTGGTTCTACATGACCTACCGTTCTTAAATATTTTTGATAAGGTCTATTAATATTGCATATTTCATCATCTTCATCATCATCCAGGGATTAAGCCTGTTGGCTCGTTCCGGTTTCATGAGAGCTAGAATTGTTAATTGTTCAGACCATCTTCTGTGTGGGCGTCCAACATTTCTCTTTCTGTGCGGTTTATAATTTAGCAATAATTTTGGAAATCCTCTTTCTGGCATTCTATTATTATGTTCTTTCCAGTCGTTCCTATATTTAATTATTCGGTCTGTAAGTTTGAAAATATTTAGTTCCTTTCTTATATCTTCATTTCTTTTCTTATCCAGCAGAGTATATCCTGCTATATTTTTTAACAATCTCATCTCAGCTGCTTGCATATTTGTATCAGATAATTAAAATAAATAAATACTTATATCATCTTGCGCTACACTACAAGCCGGAAGGTCGAGGGTTCGATTCCTGGTGCGATCACGATTTTTAAACTGACCCAAACCTTCTGATAGCACTACGGCCCTGGGGTCGAATTAGCTTCTAACTGAAATGAGTACCAGACGCTTGTTCTGGGAGTAAGTCGGCTGTCACGCAGGGCTGGCAACCCGGCTGACATAAAGTGCCGATTTTCTAGAATAAGTGGGTGCCTTAACCTCCTACTACCCCATGGGCCTCCCTGAGACCTGTAGTGCGATCACTTTACCTTTAGGCCTACATATATAATTTTATTATCATCATAGTACATTCACGAATTTAGGTAATTTGTTGACCTGTTTCGGCCTCAAGAGAAACATCATCCAGAAGTCTTTTGAGTGGACGTCCTGGTCTTCTTCTTATTGCAGGTTGATATCTTTAACATTTGTTTGGGTATCCTGTGATCTTCCAATCGATGAACATGTTGCATCCATCTTGACTTATAATCAGAAATTTTGTTTTTTAAAGGTTACACGAGTAATTCTTCTTAGGTGTCTTCATTTTTTTGTGATCTAGTAGTGTGTATCCTGCAGTCCTCCGAAGGTATCTCATTTCAGCAGATCTAAGTCTTTGCACATCTTTCTGTTTCAACGTCCATACTTCGCTAACATATAAAAGAGTTGGAAGAGCCAGTGTTTTATACACTTTTAGTCTTGAATGTTTTTGGACTAATTGTGGCTTGAAGATAGAATTTATTAACCCTAAAATTCTTAAAAATCTTATAATAACAAAATAAATACTTTTAATGCGAAAGCGAGAATTCTTTAAATGTATTCTATTTAACGTTTACGAGGATATTATGTTTACACTGCTTATATAATTTAAAAAAAAATACTTTTTTTGCGGAATTCATGAAATCACCAAACTATAGTTGTTTCCTTAACCTGTATGTGGAAGCGACACAGCTGATAAGAAAATTCTACGATTTACAGTTCTAAGATAATAACATGTTCATTCATTTAGTTGAACGTCAGATTTCAGGTGAGTGACGATGGGATTTGTACTCAGTGTGTTACTAGTTTGCACTTTGGAAGATATGAGAATGTACACGTGATGTAAACAGGACAAAATATAACGTTTCTGAAGGCAAATATTTACTTACCTAATTCAGATCCGCATACTCGGGGAATGATTTCCAATATGGCGGAACAGGACGAATCCTCGAAACACAGCTGACGAGCTAGCAGGCAGTTGAGGATGGCTACAGCTGTTTTTACATTGGGACCTGCAATCAAATACAAATTTATCATAAGTTTCAATATTTTTTACTAACCAAAATTATACTAGGCATAAGGATTATTCACTTTACAGCCATCGAAGTTGGGTTAAAAAACGTTAAAAATATAGTTGACCTAAATACCACAAAAAATTTAATACTCAATATGAATTTTAGTCTCTTGATGTACCAACTCCTTCCAAAAAAACGTTAAACTGAAAATATATAAAACTATTATTCTACCAATTATATTATATGGGTGCGAAACATGGACTCTTACTTTAAGAGAGGAAAGGAGATTACAAGTATTTGAGAATAATGTACTTAGGAAAATTTTTGGACCAAAGAGAGATGAACAAACAGGTGAATGGAGAAGACTTCTTAATAATGAACTACATGGTCTTTATAGGAAGCCATATATAATAAGAACAGTTAAGTCTCGTAGACTGCGATGGGCAGGACATGTTGCACGTATGGGGAATGAAAGACTTGCATGGAAGCTTATTGTAGGAAAGCCAGAGGGAAAACGCCCAGTTGGTAGACCAAGAATAAGGTGGGAGAATAACATTAACTATGATTTGAGGGAAGTAGATTATTCAGGGAATGATTGGAGAGCATTAGCTCAGGATAGGGATGTATGGAGAGCTTATGTCCGCGCGGCCATGAAGCAACGGGTTCGATAGTGCCAGTGAGTGAGTAAGTAAGTAAGTAATGTGAAATTTAGTTATTTAGAATTTTATTTAACTACGCTCTTTAAGAACTTATGTCATTACTGTCTCAATTCATATCTAGACGTAAAAGGGTCATCTGTATTTTCTGAGAGACCTCTTTTTCAAACCAGATGTTCTACTGCGTCCCGTATTTCTATGATACGATTGGCACAGCGTTACGTATACTCAATAGTGAATAAATAAATATGTTAGCAAAACGAAATATCATTAATACATAATAATTCTACGTAACCTAAATAATGTATTGTCATTTAATTATAATATTATTGTGTTTTTGGTTTTAAAAAACTCCTGGCGCGACAGGCCTACAGGGCCCTTAGCCTACCATCGGGCTGCTGGCCTCACATCCACATGTGTCAATCACAGAGTTAGATGATAATCAGCCAGTGTAGGGGTGACATGTGGTCAGCATGTCGAGTCCCCCAGCCGTTATAGCTGGTTTTCTCAACCTGGAGCCGCTACTTATAGTAGTTACCCAAAAGCTGGGTGGGAACCGGTCCCATACTGGCCGAAATACCATAAGAAAATTTCTTCCCCCATGGAGACTCGAACCAGCGCAAATCCCGTAGCTCTGAGCCAAGGCTTCCTGCCTTAACCACTCGGCTACGGCGCTTACTTCATATTATTACCAAACATTATTTTATTGATACGGACTGTCAACAGCACGTTCGGCTTACTGCCCGTGTGACCCATATTTGTAAATATCATTGTATGTATCTTACTTTTAGTTTAATAAACTCCTACTACTACTACGTTCTGAAGTAAGGCATTCCCTGGATTTCAACACCCTCAAAAGACCATCGACCCCGACAGGATTTGAACGGAACATTAATTTTATATAATGCACTCCTATATAAATTAAAATGCTCACTTTAAGTACCATTAGGTAATACAGTGTCAAAAAGTGAGCCTCAGTAGAAAGAATTTCCTTAACAAAATAGTATACGGGCATATATAAAAATAGTAGCAGTTTTATTTAAAAATAGCCAATACATGGCGTGAGCTGTCCCAAATAAATTAAAATTATGTGCTTTTATGTTTAGTTGAATAAGTAAAAAATGATTATGAATTTATATTTTTTGGATACCCCGTGTTGATTATTCGGCGTTGCCCGGGAATCTACTTATCACGACCTTTTTGACATAAATCAGGTGAAATAAGGAAATTAATATTTTATGTTTAGTTAAATAAGTAAAAGGAAAAATTTATATCGTAATTATTTTTAGATTCCCCGTGTTGTTTACCCGACGTTGTTCGGGAATCCACAAACTTCTTGACATAAATGAGCTGAAAGACGAAAATTAATGTAGGCCTACTTCTTATGATTAGTTGAATAAGAAAGATGAAAAATAATTATAAATGTACATCGTAATAATTTAAAGATTCCCCGTACTGATTACCCGGGGCCCGGAAATCTACTTATCTAGATCTTCTTAGCATAAATGAGCTAAAAGACAAAATTCGTTATTGTGAGTTATCCGTATAAAAGAATACCCGCTATGCTTGCACAGGAATCTACGTACTTCTCTCGATCTTCTTGGCATCAATGAAAGACAAAAGTTGGTTATTGTGAGTTATCCATAAGAGATAAATACACGCTGTCGTGGACTTTTTTGTAGAGCTTTTTGAGATATTTAATTCTATGTATATTAATTTTGTGTATTTGTTATGGTTTAGGCAGCGTAAGCCATTTAAGCGTCCAAAAAGCTACTTTTTTCACGTTTTCCACTACAAAGGGCGATTTTTAAGGGTGTAGGATTTGAGTACAACAACTCTCTTATAGCCTATGTTCATCCCGGGAATCTCGTGAACATTTTACAAAAAGCCCGATCACAATCGGATCAATTGTATGGCCGCGCATAAAGTACGAACAAACAAACTAACCAACAAACAAACAAACATTTATTTTTAAATATTAGATGTATACAATTAAGAATGCATTTCTGTTAATCGATAGCAGGTATTGCTTTTTCTATCAGTGACAATATAACATACAATTTTTAAATGCTAACGAAAATGCAGGTAAATCATATTCTATGAGCACTGAAGTTCAGTCTGGTGTCATAAGAAATGTTAATAAATCTGAGATAAACTAAACAGTTTTCTCATCCTAGTGACTGTATACAAAATGTCATGTAATCTATACCAAATCAGATTTATTTATTCTAAAATATCATCAGTAAACTTTGGCTACACGCATGTAGGTTAGAAATTTTATTTATTACCGGCGTGCGCAGTTAAACCTAAATAAATGATAACGTGTTTTTGCATTTAGTTGAATAAGTAAAAGGAAAAATAAAAATAAATTTATATCGTTATTATTTTAGATGCCCGTGCTGATTACCCGGCGTTGCCGGGAATCTACTCATCCCGATGTACTTGGCATAAATGAGCTGAAAGACAAAATTCGTTATTTTGAGTTATCAATAAAAGAATAACCGCCGTGCGCTCCTATGCTTGACCCGGAATCTAATTATCCCGATATTCTTGGCATCAATGAATGACAAAAATGGTTAATTTGAGTTATCCTTAAAAGATAAACACATGCTGTCGCGGACTTTCTCGCAGAGTTTGAGATATTCAATTCTCTGTACATTAATTTTGTGTATATGTTATGGTTTGGGCATCGTAAGCCATTTAATGGTTAAAAAATTGACTTTTTCACTACAAATGGTGTTTTTTAGGGTTTTAGGAGTTGCGTATCTCAACTCTGTTATAGCTATATTCATCCCGGAAATCTGAACATTTTTGAAAAAACCCCACCACAATCGGATCAACGGTATGGCCGCGCATAAAGTACGAACGAACGAACAAACAAACAAAGATTCATTTTTAAATATCATATGTCACTATGAAATTATTTTGACTTTTTATGAAATTAAATTAACTGAGATTCAAATTCAGTAGAACTGTCTATTTCATTACGAATGTAGCAAATATTAACATAATTAAAATATAGGCTTAGTTATAATATTATAAGGTACATAATAATTGTAATGTTAGTTGTGATCAAACCTTGTTTATTTTAATTCCTATGAATAAATGAAAGAATAAGGGTAAATTAAAATATAGGTAAATAACTTAAAAAATGAAGTACAAATATTCCACTAATTGGGCATGCAAACCCCTCGAAATAATGAACACAAGTATCTAAATGCTCTCATAGAATGGCACGAGAATTATGTAGGGTGGCTAGACCCAGATCCTGGCCAACGTTATCCCATGAGATTTCTCGCATGATGCAAAGTGATCCCTTTATATATTTTAGAGAAAGCGGAACATGAACGACTGAATACAAATCTTCATCTCTTCGTTGCTGGAACTGAATCATTGCCATCAAAGTATCATAGTTATATTATAATTATTATTATTATTATTATTATTATTATTATTATTATTATGATCATCATCATCGTAAGATTATTAATGTTATTATCGTATAAAATGTTGTTTGGATATGAAATTTACATTGCTACATTTTAATATATTTTCTTTAGCTATTTATAATTAGTACAGTGTATATATATATATATATATATATATATTGTCAAATATTTATTTGTATTTGTGATGGTTGAGTGGAAGAGAAGGCCTTATGGCCTTAACTCTGCCAGAATAAATGAAACATTATTATTATTATTATTATTATTATTATTATTGTTACATGGTCAAACGGCTTATTTCCTCACCATCCTGAAAAAATAAATAAGTCATCATCATCATCATCATCAAGAATTAGACCTAAAGGTCTGTTCCTATCTCATACTAGAATTCGTCTGCCCGTCTTTTACTGGTCTTCCGACATTTCTTCGTCATTGTAGTTTGTAATGTAGAAACTGTTTCGGAATTCTAATGATGTGGTTCATCCCTGTATTGTGCAGTTTTATCTAATAGTATGAATATAATAATAATAATAATAATAATAATAATAATAATAATAAAAATAATAGCTTTATTTTACCTGGCAGAGTTAAGGCCTTAAGGCCTTGTCTACCACTCAACCAGGTTTGAAAAAATACAAACAAAAAAATAGTCTTAAATCTAAATTACAATATATATATATATATATATATATATATATATATATATATATATATATAAACGATTACAAGTTATGAATACAATACAATTAATATTTATAATGTATTTTGATTTACTCTAAATTTAACGAATTAAATATATAATATGTACAATATATATAAAAAACGAGGAAAAGATTAATGACATAGTATAAAATTAAATAAATAGAGAAAAATTAATTATTAGACAACAGGTAACTGTATAAGCGTGACTTAAAGGTACCAAGTGTGCGGCAACCCCTGATATCTTGAGGAAGGAGATTCCAGGAGCGGGCAGAGGCTACTGTGAAGGAAGTAGAATAGGAGGAAGTGCTATGAAGAGGAATTGTTAGCAGACTGCTATCTTGTGATCTAGTGTCAATATTGTGGTAAGAGGATAACTTCTCAAATCTGGACGCCAGGTAAGTAGGGATGTAGGAATTCAGAAGCTTGAAAAGTAGTGAAAGAGAGTGCAATTTACGTCTGTCAGTAAGACGGAGCCAAGAGAGGTTATTAGTGTTCGGAAATATGGTCATAACGGCGGATATTGAAAATGAATCGAACGCAAGCATTATGAACACGCTGCAGTCTCTGCGACAAGTCATAGTTTAGATCATTATATATAATGTCACAATAATCAGTTCACTTCGTATATCTTGATTTCGTTTTCGATCTGTTATTGTATAGCCAGCCACACTCCTCGGATACCTCATTTCTGACGTTTATATTCTTCGTTCCTGGTTAAGACCCAGTGATCAATCCATATAGTAATGTTGAAACCGCCATTGTTTTATAACATTTTAAAAGTGTCTCCTTTCTTTTTCCTCTGAGATTTCGTTTTATGGTGTTACACATATAATTACATTTATTTATTTTGTTTTCAATGTCTTCACTTTTTCTATATGACACATTGTATCTCATGTAATTACAATTGCTCACCTGTTGTATTAAAGAAGTCAATAAATAAATAAATAAATAAATAAGTAAATAAAAAAATGAAATAAATAAACAAATAAATAATCGAATGAAATCTACCATCAAATTCTTTTAGGATACAAGTAGTTGTCTGGAACGGAGAGTGTCTGGGGTATTATTCCCTCTTGTGTCTAATTTCCTGAATGATGTTTTCCTAGGGGATTTTTCTCACATGGAGGACAGATATCATGATACGTCAAGATCCATATAGTCCCCGAACACCAACTGGCCATCATAATCACCCGTGATATATTTATCTTGTATAGTATAAATGCATGGAAGAATGGCGTGTCTTGTCTTATATGTTCGTTTTTCTGAGAGACAGTTCTGGCATTTAGCTGATAATGCATCAGTGTAGGCCTTCAAGTCCTTTTTGTGATCAGAAACGGGTATGTAATCCAGAGTTACAAGTCTCTTCCGACAAGTCGTATCGAAATAAGGTCTGACAGACATTGAAGTTCTGCAAAGAGAGAGGTTAAACTAATTAAGAAACAGGAATAATGTAAATAAAGTACAAATATCTGTGAAAGTTTTCTTTTCAATTCAAAAGTCACTTTGAAAGATACTAAGTTTTATTGTTAATTATAAATACATTGGTTAAATGCATCATTATTAGTTAGTGTAACGCTTGAAATTAAGTTCAAGCTCACGTACTAAACAGATTAAATTCAGTGCTACGAAGAATCCAGGGGTAATTTAAGCAAAAACTCCCACATTCAAGGGAGTATGGACATTAACAAGACTATTAACTGACCACTGCATATTAACACCTCTGCTTATGGACTTAGCAATGTAACTACGTTTGCAGTACAGGGAAAAATCTCTTTCTTTTATACTAATGAAATTCATTTCTTCGTAACAAAACAAAACTGATTTTCCTTACATGTTACTATCATGAAACTACTTATTGTCTGATACATCCAGCCTCAGTTCCTGAGAAAGTTATTTAATTTTATAACCAAGCATTTTATTTATTTTTTTATATTTTTTCGTATAATATTATCCCTGTAAAAGAAGAAGAGAAAGTCGTGTGGTAATAATCCTATAGATAAAAATATAATCTAATCTATTGTAAATTGATACATTTCAAGAAAACAGCATCAAGTATATAATTAGGCGATTCTATGCCTCCACGTCACCTACATAAATTGAAATAAAAATCGGAAAAATACGGAAGTTATTGTTGCAATATGTCAATAATTGTTATCCGAGAGAAAAAAATATATATCCATAGTAATTCTGCCCGGAGGCAGGCTTCCACTGCAATCATAGAATTTTCATGCTATGTTTACAGCTTTACTAGGGAATTGTGGGTGTGTTAGCTTCCCGTTGCTTTCCACACCGGTGAAGGATGCTGCTGCTGATGATAATGATAAGGATGATGATGATGATGACCATATGATTTCGGGGACCGTTTGGGCCTTAACGTTTTCCTTACATTTGTCTTAGAGGTGAGGAAAAACCCCGATAAAATCCTCATCCAGAAAAACTATCCCGACCGGTGATCGAACCCGGGCCCGCTGCGTGACAAGGCTGCACGCTACCACGAGACCACAGCGGTGGACACACACACACACACACACACACACACATATATATATATATATATATATATATTGATTTTTTACAAAATATATGAGAAAAGCCTTAAAATGAAGTGAGAATTTGAGATCAAAGTAACCTAAAGTCATCACATTTACAGTGTAAATATATAATATTCATTGGTCAGACAGTGTACTCAAATTATCACAAAAAATCCCTAACAAACAAGCGAATGCTAAACTTATCTGGTGTACTGACTCGCCCATTTTTTCACACTAACTTGCCCACTAATATAGGTGGACTCATGGGATGGAATCCTCTTAAATGTAAGTTATCATGTTGGCAATTGACTCTGGTGGGAACATGTGTTATCACATTGGTCAACGTGACACTAGAAGTTAGATGTTTTCCGATCAAATATTTACACGTGGCACGGTGCCATAGAATAGCCTAAAATAAAAAAAATATTACATTTTGTGTTGCGTCAACTTTAGTATGTATGATTAGCACATAAAGATCTGCGAGTCGATTTTCTGCAAGGACCTACTAGTATTTCTATACATATTAGCTATTTAATATACATTACATATCATATGTGACTAAAAATCAATGAAATCGTATGTATGAGTATTCCGGCAAACTATTTCTTAATTAACATAAACTATTAAATATTATTCACTACTCTCCTGCGAGAGGCAGAAGCATTTGACGTGAGATTGAAATCAATTTTTCGCAAGTTCTAATGTATTAAATGTATTCTCTGAGTGAATTTATAAAGGCAATATCAGTAATACCTGCGCAGTATATTATTTTTTCCGCGTTATATTACCCCTGTAAAATAAGTAGAGAAAGCCTCATGGCCATAACCCTATAGCCCTATGGGTAAAATAAAATTTAATCTATTTGAAATTGATACCATTCAAGAAAATAACCTGCAGTATATTATTAGGGGATTCAATGCCGCCATGCCACCTACAAAAATAAAAATAAAAATTGGAAAAATACAGAATTTATTGTTGCAGTACGCGAATAATTAACCAAGAGAAGTATGTTTGTTGACTTTTTCCCAATGTGATAAAAATGTGATAAAGGACTTAAAATGAAGTGAGAAGTTGAGCTCAAAGTAACCTAAAATCAACATATTTACAGTGTAAAATATATATTAGTCATTGGTCACACTGTGCAGCCAACTTATCACAAAGAACCCCCTAACAAACAAGCGAATGCTAAAATAATCTGGTGTACTAACTCGCCCATTTTTTCACCCTAACTTGCCCACAGATGGACTCCTGGGATAGAATTCCCTTAAATATGAGCAAACATTATGGCAATTGGCTCTAGTGAGAACATGTGTTATCACATTGTCCAACATGCCACTAGAAGTCAGATGTTCTCCGAAAAAAAATATTTACAGGTGGCACGGTAGCATAGAATAGCCTAAAATTAAATAAGATATCACCATAGTGTTGTGTAAACTGTAGTAGTGTACAATAATTAGCATATAACGAGCCATGGAACGATTTTTTTGCAAGGACCTACATGTATTTCTATACTTCTTAGCTATTTACTTTTCATTACATAACATATGTGACTAAAAATCGATGAAATCGTATGTATAAGTACTAATTAAATAACATAAACTATTAAACTTTCTTCAATACTTTTCTGCGAGAGGCAGAAGCATTTGACGTCAGATTGAATTCAATGTGACGCAAGTTTTAATGTATTAATTTTATTCTCTGAGTGAATTAAGAAAATATCAGTAAAACTAAATATATGGTCACACATAAAAATAAATTATATAATAAATATGGACAGCTAATGACAAATGAGAGAAATTTTGAGGAAGTGGCTGAATTCAAATACCTAGGAACAATAATAACAAACAGGAATGAGATGCTCAAGGAAATTAAACATAGGCTCAATTCTGCAATTGCGTGTTATTATGCATGGCAGAGACTCTTGACTTCCCAACTCCTTTCAAAAAATGTTAAAATAAAAATATATAAAAATAGTATCCTACCAGTTATATTATATGTATGCGAAACATGGACTCTTTATTGTAAGGGAGGAAAGGAGAATACGAGTATTTGAGAATAAAGTTCTTAGGTAAATTTTTGGACCAAAGAAAGATGAACAGACAGGTGAATGGAGAAGACTGAATAACAGTGAATTACATGGTCTTTATAGGAAGCCAAATATAATGAGAACAGTTAAGTCTCGTAGACTGCGATGGGCAGGACATGTGGCACGAATGGGAAATGAAAACAGAGGGAAAACGCCCAGTTGGTAGACCAAGAATGAGGTGGGAGAATAACATTAACTATGATTTGAGGGAAGTAGATTATACAGGGGGTGATTGGAAAACATTGGCTCAGGATAGGGGTATATGGAGAGCTTATATCCGCGTGGTCATGAACCTAAGGGTTCGATAGTGCCAGTGAGTTAGAGTGAATTAAGAATAAAATTCATAGGAAAATGTTTGGACCAAGGAGATATGAATAGACAGGTGAATGGAGAAGACTTACATGACAGTGAACTCCATGGTCTTTATAGGAAGCCAGATATAACAACAGTTAAGTCTCGTAAACTGCGATGGGCAGGACATGTGGCACGAATGGGGAATGAGAGACGTGATGGAGGCTTCTTGTAGGAAAACAAGAGGGAAAACGCCCAGTTGGTAGACCAAGAATGAGGTGGGAGAATAACATTATCTATGATTTGAGGGAAGTAGATTATACAGAGAATGATTGGAAAACATTATCTCAGGATAGGGATGTATGGAGAGCTTTATATCCGCGCGGCCATGAACCTACGGGTTCGATAGTGCCAGTGAGTTAGTTAGTTAGAGAGCATTTATAATGCTAATATCAGCAATACCAGTGCAGTGTCACTTTTTGAAGTGAGAATACTATAGGCACATTACGGAATTCTTTCCAGATTCTTCGTACAAAATAAATAAACATAAAATAGAGGAAAAGTAAAATTTATACACATTTATCTTCATATTGCAAGTTAGTAAAATGCCCTGTCGACCCAGAAAAGCCAGCCATTTTTCCCCTTTCCCCTACTTTATTTTTATTTTGACCAATGCGTTTGATCAGATGTTCTGAAAGAGGTTATATGTATTGTAGCTCTTTTAGAAAACTTGGCGATATCAGAAAGACGGCAGATGTGAGACAGAGCGAGAGGAACGATCCCAATTCAACTTCTTCTCCTCCTCCTCGGGATAAGAGCGAAAGAGATTCTGGGACAAGCGAGAGCGTAAATCAAGAAACGTTAACAGATACAGCCAGATCGAACCTGACACGAACTCTGGGAATATGGGAGCAACTCAAATTCCAGCAGATATATAAAAAGACGACAGAAAGAAGGCAATTGAATCAGTTGCAACTCCAACCAAGTATGTAAAAATATGAGAAACTTGTAAAATGAGCATATGCTTCCCTACCGATATAATTCAAGGCCAAAAATTCATTGGCAATTTTGAAACATGCTTTGCTTGTAAGATGCAACAAATTGAACCACTCTTCAGGACTCATTGATACTGAGTGTCATTATTAAACATGTAAAAACAAATTATGTGGATCATTAGTCATTACATTTCTTACCTGTATCCTCTCCTAAAAATAGTGTTCATTTATATATAAAATGGAACAATAATGACTCAATATTACGTATAAGCCTGTAGGGTTCTGAAAAGATTTATAGTTACTTCGGGAGGATATAATAGTAATATTGATGATGATGATGATGATAATAATAATAATAATAATAATAATAATCATAAAATAATAATAATACATATATATTTATGAATTAAAATAAAATAAAATAAATAAAAATGGGAGTTATGAAGAGAAAATAAGAAATAGAAATAACAAACGAAAATTTGCAATTGTTTGCCTCAATGGAATATTGTGGGATAAAAGTATAAGTAATAAAAATAAAATTAATACATATCATACAATTGTTAAAAGCATCATTACTTATGGAGCAGAATTTTGGCTATTAACAACAAAAACAAATAAGTATCTCTTGGCAATGGAAATGGATTTTATTCGAAGGGCAACAAGAATTTCAAGAAGAGAAAAAGTAGGAACTAAGTTATAAGGGGGAAAATGAAAATTGAAGACACTATTTTAGATTATATTAAAACTCGGCAATTAAGATGGTACGGATATGTCCAGCGAATTGAAGAGGATCGGCTACCATAATCTGTTTTGGAATGGAAACCTGATGGAAGACGAGGCAGAGGAAGACCTAAAACCTCCTGGAGTCTGGGAATATATTTATATATGAAGGAGAAACATCTACAACCAGGAGATTGGATGGACCCACAAAATTGGTTATTAGGAATCGGACGATGTCAAAGGCATTAATCAACCGATGATCTATCTAATAATAATAATAATAATAATAATAATAATAATAATAATAATAATAATAATAATAATAATAATAGTAATAATAATAGTGATAAAAATAATAATAAATAATAGGGTCTAATAATAACAGCTTTGTTTTACCTTGCAGAGTTAAGGGCTCGATACCTTGTCTACTACTCAACCAGGTTAGAAAAAAAAAAATTGTTACATCTAAATTACAACAAGGAAAATTATTACATAGTATATCTATGACACAATTATTATTTACAATATATTTTATTTACTCTAGATTTAACGATTGAAATATAAAATGTAAAAGATAGGAAAATGAGGGAAATTTTGAGGAAGTGGCTGCATCAAAATACCTAGGAACAATAATCACAAATAGGAATGAGATGCACAAAGAAATTAAACATAGCCTCAATTCTGGAAATGCGTGCTATTATGCATTAAAAAGACTCTTGATGTCCCAACTCCTTTCAAAAAACATTAAACTGAAAATATGTAAAACTATTATTCTTCCAGTTATATTATATGGGTGAGGAACATGGACTCTTACTTTAAGGGAGGAAAGGGGATTACAAGTATTTGAGAATAAAATACTTAGGGAAATTTTTGGACCAAAGAGAGATGAACAGACAGGCGAATGGAGAAAACTACGTAACAATGAACTACATGGTCTTTATAGGAAGCCAGATATAATAAGAACAGTTAAGTCTCGTAGACTGCGATGGGCAGGACATGTTGCACGTATGGGGAATGAAAGACTTGCGTGGAAGTTTCTTGCAGGAAAGCCAGAGGGAAGGCGCCCAGTTGGTAGACCAAGAATGTGGCGAAAGAATAACATTAACTACGATTTGAGGGAAGTAGATTATACAGGGAATGATTGGAAAGCATTAGCTCAGAATAGGGATGTATGGAGAGCTTATGTCCGTGCGGCCATGAACCTACAGGTTCGATAGTGCCAGTGAGTAAGTAAGAAGATAGAAAAATGAAAAAAGTACTACCTAGTACTAGAGAAAAATAATTATTTAACAACAAGTAATGGTATAACCACGACTTCAAATTGTCAAGTGTGCGGCAACACCTGATATCCTAAGGGTCTGAAGTCCAGGAGTGAGCAGAAACTACTGTGAAAGAAGTAGAATGAGAGGACGTGCTGTGGAGGATTGTTGCCAGACTGCTAACTTGTGATCTAGTTCAGCATACATCATAAAAATATGTAATATTTCAAAAATTGTATTCTTAAATTAATTTTCTTCTGAGTTATGTGCAGCTGCTCACAGTCTTTGTGAGATTATAGGATGTATTCAATAGACATATACCCCTGTAATTAATTAAATCTTTCCCATTTCCTTTCTTAAATATTGGTTTCACTATAGCTATATTCCATTCTTGAGGGATTTGTAAAGTGTACCAGCATATAGTAATTATATCACATATTCTTGTTTTAAATCTATGTGGTGCATATTTAATTCATTCGTCACTAATTTAATCTATTCCTAGAGTTTTTCTATTTTTAAAAGTCTCCAAATTTAGGAAGAAATGGGTCTACATGGTTAAAATTAAATAATTTTTAAAATATAGTTACATTTTAATCAAATTAATTAAATTTATAAACTAACAATTAAATATCTTAATATTATATTATGTACCTTCTTACTGTGTTATTAAGCAATATGTATATCTTAATTTATAATATAATTTTAAAGTTTTTCCTTAGATTTTTAACATAATGAGAGAAAAGAGGATGCAAATTCAAAGAATGATATTTCAAAGTACTTAGGCACTGAAACATGTAACATATTTAAATACTGCTGCATCTTCCTCCAAATTATAGGATTTTTTCGGAAAACAACTTATGGAGACGAAGAAAATAAATTATCATTATCAGATGGCCTTAGGCCTATGTCTTTTCATGCTATTAATCACAATCACTCCTCAGATCTATTTTGACTGTACATCACAAATTGTGGAAAAGTTATTCAACAAACATTTGTCTGTGCTAGAACTAAATCCGAGACAAATGTGTGTAATGTACTTTTCCCATATGCATTTTCGGAATTAAACAAAAATCAAGAAAAAAATAATTTTATATCCATATATTCTGACGAATCTAATCATAAGGATATAAAGTTATTTCCAACTATTATTACATTTTTTGATTCGGAAACTGGAATAAAATTTAGAATTTTAGATTTCGTTTCTTTGACCGGCGAAACTTCTTAATAATTTTCAGTTCCATTATTAATATTTTGGGGAAAAAAAATTGTAGGAAAAGCAAAAAGAGGTACAAATACTATATTTTTTATAAATTAAATAAAAACCTTATTCAAAACATTATTGGTATTGGTTGTGCAGCGCACATAATAATACATAACGCCATTCAAACAGCTGCTGATTTGTTGCCCGTAGATGTGGAAAATATTGTTATTAAAATATATTATTACTTATTTCTATATGCATACATATACATTGTGCGCATTGAAATGCTTAAAGAATTTTGTGAAACTGCGGAAGTCGAATATTAGAAAATACTTGTATGCAGTAAAACGCGCTGGTTAGCTCTTTTGCCAGCTGTCGAAAGAATTTCGAAAATATACGATCCTTTGAAATCCTACTTTCTATCACAGAATAAATGTCATAGAATTTTAGAAGAATTTCTTTGAAAAAGAATCTTCAAAAATTTGGATAGAGTGTGTACACAATCAAACAGCTCTTTTTATCAAAATGTTATAAAACTACTTGAAGGTGACAAAAATGTCGGTAATCGAAGTAGCAAATGAAGTTAATAATTTAAAATTTCAGTGTCAAGAGCGGTTAGAAAATAATTTTCTTCCATTAACTATCCATAATAGTATAAGCCAGCTAGAAGAACAAGGTGCAATAAATCGTGCAGGTATCATGAATCACCTTAAAAAGTTTTATAGTAGCGGCATAGATTATTTAAAAGAGTGGACGGTACACAACGATATTGAACATTTTCATTGGGTTACATTTAAAACATGAACTTAATTGGAATGATGTGCAGAAATCATTAGATCGTATTATTCAAATTTCCCATATAATAATGGCCTTTTGTGGAAAATCCCCAATACCAAGCAAAATTTGTTTAAATAACATTTTAGAGAGTTAATGAGTTTACTTATTTAGGATAAAACTCTCTTTTGTTGAAAATTTGGATTTATCAGAGAAAATTGTGATATTCAATAAATCAATGGGAATCATTAATAGAGTTTTAAAACCTTCATTAGTGCAAAAATCAACTCGTAATCGTCTTTATCAAATAATGGCTCGACAAGTCCTATGTTATGGGAGTGAAGCGTGGACTATAAGGACGAGAGATGAAAGCAGACTAACAGCTTGTGAGATGAAATTTATGCGCCGAACAGCTGGCTACACCAAATTGGATCGAAAGAAAAATGTAGAAATCCTTCAAGAACTTAATGTGTCATCAATACTGGACTACATCTCCAGATATCAGCTAAACTGGAAGGAACGTGTCTCAAGAATGGCTAGATCCAGGATCCCCAAGGCAATAATGAACTACTGTCCAAATGGGAAACGTCACTTGGTCGACCTATGAAAAGATGGCACGAAAACTGCTTTGTCAGGCCGTAACAGTTCTTCTAGGACTAATACCTGGCAGGATGATGATGAACATAATATTTCAGAAAATTATCTTTTTAATGAGGTATAATTATTAATATATATATATATATATATATATATATATATATAATGATGAGGTTAAATCCTGGGATCTGCAAAAATTACAATAGAGAACAAATGGATAGAATATTTCATAATTTTGAAATAAACCATATTCCATACAATAATCCACTAATAATTGTGGAATATGCGCCATACTTACCAGGAACTAGTGCTGCGACTGAACGTGTTATTTCTACGGTAAATAAAGTGTGGACATCAGAAAAATCACAATTGACTGTTGAGACTTTGAAAGCCATTTTATGTGTGAAATTTAATTTCACAAATCCTTGACATTTTAAATAACGACAGCAATCTACTAAAAAATTTCACTCAAATGAGAAATATGCCAAAGAATAAAATAATACTGGTATTATACATACATTTTTAATTTATTACATTTGAAAATTGAACTTATGTTGAAATTAGAATAAATATAATACAATACTATTTTTGCGTTCTATAATTTTTTTGTTCCATATTCACTAAAAAGATCTTCCCCATAATGCATTCCCTAAAGCGTCTCAAAAATTTTCTTCCTACAGCTCTTAAAAGAATTTTAATTCAAAGCTTAGTGATGCCGCATTTTGACTATTGTGACGTTCTACTGACATAAATGACGGATTGTCGGACAAACTGCAGCGTGTCCATAATATGTGTATCAGATTCATATTTAATGTTCGAAAATACGATCGCATTTCTCCATTATTCTACGAATTGTCATGACTACATCTAAAAGAGAGAAGGAAATCGCACTAATTCTCTTATTTAACATCCTACATACTTCGATTCCCAATTATTTATCATCTCGTTTCCATTATCGTCAAACCATAACTTAAACACAAGATCACAACATAGCCCCTTGCTTAATATACCGCAACATAGGACATCACCACTCCATGTCGTATACTATCTTCACTTCTCGCAACTGGAATTCCCTACCACAAGAAATAAGGGACAGCCGGACATTGGCATCTTTTAAAATAAATCTAAATTTATATTTGCTCTAACCTCGACTTCATTACCCAGTGTAAGGTATATATATTATATTAATTGGTGTTTCTCGTATAATTTATCATATTTATATTATTATATTATTATATTATTATTAAAATAATAATAGTTATTATATTATTATTATACTGTTATTATTATCGTATTTATTATTATTGTTATTATCGTATAAAATGTTGTTTGTATGTGAAAATTACATTGCTACATTTAATGTATCTTTAACTGTTTATAATTAGTATAGTGTATATCTATATTTGTCAAATATTTATTTGTATTTGTGCTGGTTGAGTGGAAGACAAGGCCTCATGGCCTTAACTCTGCCACAATAAATAAAACTACTATTATTGTTATTATTGTTATTATTATTGTTATTATTACTCATTATTATTACTATTATTATTATTATTACTATTATTATTAATATTATAATAGACAAACTTTTTAATCAAGAACCCCCGCCTTCGGTAAATGGTGTCCCGCTTTCCCAATGTTATAATCTTGTCACCTTAGTGCATAATGGTGGTAAAATACGTCAACCTGCCTACACGTTTCCTAAATTAGTCCGCTCGCCCACATTTTGATATAATCTTTCACTAGGATATGTGATAATTTGGTGAAAAAAAATATTATGGGCCTTAGGTTTAATATAAAAAAAATTGGCTAAGGTACTCAAACTAGCCATGACCTGTTTCCGAGTACAAACAAATTTTTAAATGTGTAAAAACTTTTAACACCCGCAGATGGTATGTTGAGCAGTACGTGCAGCATATATACCCAGCAGATCAGTAAAGTCTGCGGGAGGTCCGCTTCCTCACGGCTCTAAGTTCCAGACAATTTCTCAAATCATTATTACCGATGAATTGCCGATGAGGAGATGTTGACCTCTTTTTTTTCAGTTTAATAATTAATGATTATTATAGCCCATTCCAAATTTTAGACGTTTCGTTCTTTTTTTCTTTTTTTTTCTCTCTGGTTATGAGAAGAGGATGGTCTGAAATGGTACCGGTAATTTTTACATTTTTCAGAACAATGCCTTGGCATGTTAGGAAATAACTTTCACAGGTAATGTATATGACCTTACAAAGGCTTTTAATTTCAATTATAAAAGTAAGAATTTTCAGTCTCATATGCATGTTAATATTCCATTGTTGTTTTCCTTAAGTTTGGTTCGCTTTCCAGGTCTGCTCAATTTCATGATATCGGTAGGTTTCTATTTGTAACTCTTTTACTAAATTCTGTTCATATTTATATGACAAAAGTAGAAACGCATTTCCTGACAAATGTGTAATTTATTCCTCACTAGCTAATACCCGGCGTGCGCTGCTACGCCTAAATAAATGAAAGTTAATGAGTTTAGTTGTTTAGTTGAATAAGTAAGAGGAAAAATAATTATACATTTATATTTTTAGAAACCCCGTGCTAATTACACGGCGTTGCCCGCGAATCTACTTATCCCGATCTTCTTGACATAAATGAGCTGTAATACGAAAATAAATGTGTTATATGTTTAGTTAAAAAAGTAAACGGAAACATTTACATCGTATTTATTTCTATATATGCCGTGCTTTTACCCGGCGTTGTCCGGGAATCTACTCATCTCGGTCTTCTTGGCATAAATGAGCTGAAAGTAAAAAATTAATGTACTTCTTACGATTAGTTGAATAAGTGAAAAGAAAAATAATTATAAATATATATCGTAATTATTTTAAGATTCCCCGTGATGATTACCCGGTGTTGCCGAGGAATCTACTTAACTCGAACTTCTTGGCATAAATGAGCTAAAAGACAAAATTCGTTATTGTGAGTTATCCGTATAAAAGAATACCCACCATGGTCTGCTATGCTTGTACAGGAATCTACGTACTTGTCCCGTTCTTCTTGGCATTAATGAAAGAGAAAAATTGTTAATGTGAGTTATCCGTAAGGCATTAACATATGCTGTCGCGGAATTTTTCCAAGAGCTTTTTTTAGATATTCGATTCTGTGTGCATTAATTTTGTGCATTTGTTATGGTTTAGGCAGCGTAAGCCATTTAAGCGTACAAAGAGCTACTACTTTTTTCAAGTTTTCCACTATAAGGCGCGATTTTAAAGGGTGTAGGAGTTGAGTATCATAACTCTCTTATAGCCTATGTTCATCCCGGGATTCTCCTGAACATTTTGCAAAAAGCCTAATCACAATCAGATCTACGATATGGCCGCGCATGAAGTACAAACAAACAAACAAGCAAACAAACAAACATACAAGCATTTTTATATATTAGATGCGAGCTATCAGTTAAAATCACTAAAAAGAGATTACTGCCAGTGTCAATATATTTGAAATGATCATAAAATATGTATGAAAATGCTATGATTGCTGTGAAGGATCTGCCCTCGAGCAGAATTACTATGGATGGATAGAGTTTTTGCGGCGGTTCTCTACGGTTGAGCAATGAGGGTCTCTAGGGCCGTGTTAGATTTTGCGATTTAGCCGGTGATATATAAAGCAATAATTGCACAGGGAATTAGTGATACATCGTTTTTGAGGTAAGGTATAGAAAGAATTATTTTTTTTGTCAGTATAATTATGTGTAAACTTTCACTGAATAATTTGGCTTGGAAAACTGACGAATCACGACTTATATATATACTATTATTGATAGTTCAATATCGCTAATCTTTAGTATTCGATTTATATTTAAATCAGTGCGATATTAATTTCGCCCGACTTAATTAATTTAAGGGGAAAAAAACTAAAAGAAACATCTGCCTTAATACGATAGCTCTATTTCTGTGTTATTGAGTACCTATATATTACATGACTTTTTATATTGAAGTTTACAAGAAAAGCGTGGATTTGACTTTAAGTTTTATCTCCGCCATCACAATTTTAATACAAAATTCTCATTGGTCAGAATAACCCTCTTATATCAAGAACTGTCCGACTAAAACAGTTTAAAAATAAATCACTTCATATTTCCTAAGACAATATAATATATAACCGTGTTCCGTATATATTTTTATTATTCCTTTATATTTTAAACTTTCTTTTCCAAACCATTTACTTACGTAATCTAATTATAGGTTATTATTTTTGTTCTTCTTATTATTATTTTCTTTCTTACCCTTGTCAACTTTATATTGTGTAGTCTATATCTATTATGTATCAATCGTAATTCTTATTGTACGTATAATTTAACCCTGGTGAACTGGAAGAGAAGACCTTACGGTCTTAACTCCATCAGGTAAAATAAATAAATAAATATTTTGACTCTCCTGTATAATATAATTTATATGTGCAGGAGGACATATAACGTTAAGGGCGGAACTTTAATACATATTACGACCTCAAGTTTGTTTTCTCACCCCCTTTTTTTGCAATGCGAATATTGACTTGGCTACATGCTATGATTTGGGAATACATTTTTCTCTATTATGAGAATGTCTTAAGAGTAATAAACCTTTGCATATTTCCTTGGCAATATATATTTGTTTCCCTTCACTTAGTTTTAACCTTGAAGGTTTTGAATCATCACTTGACCTTGGTCTCTCTAATTCCTTCCGTCTTCAAAAACACTTAACCCAACACCAGAAAATAATACTAACAGTTATTAATATAAATTTCTCAAAATCACCCTCTACTCCTTATCGCCTGCTCTGAAGTTTAGATTATACGAGGGGTAAAGGGAGAAACTCGCCCTCTACTGCCAATATGTTAATGGTTGAGTGGGAGTAGACGTCTGCTACAACCAATCACTGCTCTTGACGCAGCTATAGCGCGGTAGTAAGGTTTGAAATTGCTGAGATGTTTTCAGCTGTATGTCAGTTAACCGCATACATAAACGGCCCCTCCCACTGAATATCCATGTCGGCAACATTGTCGTGAGAACGTCAGGGCCGGAGAATCAGTGACTGGGGTATAATAACTTAAGATGCCTTTTTTTTTGTCGCCAGATATTCTTCTTTGGGACATAACTGTAAAGCTTGTATGTATTATTATGGCCCTCGTCGAATCTTGAATTTATCATTGCTAAACTCAGAACGAATTATACAATAAATAACTAAAAATTTTAACAAGACAGTTATACTGGCACACTTTATAATATTTGACCAACCCTTATATTATAAATATTAATTGTATTGTATTCATAACTTGTAATAGTTTATATATATAGTAATTTAGAATTAAGACTTTTCTTTTGTATTTTTTTAAACCTGGTTGAGTGGTAGACAAGGCCTTAAGGCCTTAACTCTGCCAGGTAAAATAAAGTTATTATTATTATTATTATTATTATTATTATTATTATTATTATTATTATTATAGTGAGACAATAAAAATTCTAGGAGTGTTTATTGACAACTTAAACTGGAATACACAAATAAACCATACATGCAAAACAGTCTTCTCAATAATACATTCATTAAATCGCGTAAGAAATTGTCTGTCATTCGCTCTTAGGAAAATGTTAGTAGAAACACTTGCAATGCCCCATTTGGATTATTCTGACACTCTTTTTACAGACTTAAATATTATTTTCACTCGAAGACTTCAACGTGTTCATAATTTTTGCGCACGTTTTATTTGTGGTATTCGCAAATTTGACCATTTTACACCGTCCTTAGAACAATTATCGTGGCTTCGTCTAAGAGATCGTAGAACTGTCCATTCCCTATCCCTTCTCTATAAAATACTTCACACATCATCGCCTAATGATGTATCACGCCGCTTCATCAGACTATCCGACACACATAATCTTGACACTCGATCCGATCAGCACATTGTCCTTTATATCCCTCCTCATCACACTGTATAAAATTCATTATCTTTTACGGTCTCACTTACCAAAACATGAAATTCGCTTCCGCCCTATGTCCGAAACTGTCAAACTATAACATCCTTCAAAAACAAACTAAAGAATTATTTAATAACAAACTAACTTATACACCTCACTGATAGTATTCTTTTAACACGTAATAAATTTAATTATTTATGAAAATAATATAGGGATTAACAAATATTTTCATTTGTTTTGTTTTAAATATTGTATAATCGTAAAATTAGTTTTCTAGATCTCATTATTTTCTTTTGTGTTTTATATACACTAGACAGGGACAATTTAATATGTCTTGCTTGTATACATTTTATTATTAGATTTAATCTTAATTTTAACTATCATTAACTGGTTGCAATATAGATTGTAATATAATAGATATTATCTTTTTGATCCAAATTTGTATTTAGTATTTAATATTAGAGTTAATTGAGATCGTTATATTCTGATGTAATATATGTTTGTCCTGGTGAGTGGAAGAGAAGGTCACATGGCCTTAACTCCACCAGGCTAAATAAATCTAATCTAAAATATTTTTTTTTTATTTCTGGCAACGATTCACATTCTATATTTGTCTTATGACATTTGATTTTTTCTCATTAATCGCTAAAAGTAAACAAAAGATACAACACTAACAAGGAAAATCTCAACCACTACATGCCGAAACCTACCTAGAAGTATCTCCCAGAGAAGCGTTAATATGTACCAAGGCCGTGTCCAAAACTAAAGGCACAGAAATCGAAGTCAGAATCCAGAAATTATATTCCACAGTAGGGAGCAGATGGACGTTCCTGCTCAAGGAGCGGAGTGAAGGGACGCAGGAGGCGGCGCGACGCAAAAGGCAGGTAATGAGTGTTATCCAATCTACCATTTCAGCTTACTTACTTACACACTCACTGGCACTATCGAACCCGTAGGTTCATGGCCGCGCGGACATAAGCTCTCCACACATCCCTATCCTGAGCTAATGCTTTCCAATCATTCCCTGTATAATCTACTTCTCTCAAATCATAGTTAATATTATTCTCCCACCTCATTCTTGGTCAACCGACTGGGCGTTTTCCCTCTGGCTTTCCTACAAGAAGCTTCCATGCAAGTCTTTCATTCCCCATACGTACAACATGTCCTGTCCATCGCAGTCTACGAGACTTAACTGTTATTATATCTGGATTCCTATAAAGACAATGTAGTTCATTGTTATGTAGTCTTCTCCATTCACCTGTCTGTTCATCTCTCTTTGGTCCAAATATTTTCCCAAGTGCTTTATTCTCAAATATTCGTATTCTCCTTTTCTCCCTTAAAGTAAGAGTCCATCTACCATTTCAGCAGTTGTATTAATTCCGCATAGTTTTTCTTTTTGATACGGCCTTCGACACCACAACGCTCCTCTGGCTAATATTCGAAGGTAGGTTTCGGCATGCAATGGTCCACAGTGTCCTTGTGAGTATAAAATATGTTTATCTACACATTTTCCTCATAAACAAAGAGTTTCTGGATATGAATTAATAAATGAGATATAAATACACATAAATAATCTACCACACACAAAGGATTCTAAAACACTGCATAACAATAATGTAAAACACGCTGTATTGAATTGATTAACTTAATAATTACATCTGCTTTCTCGGAACTGAATTGAAATTGTGTTCTGCCTACGGATTTTCGCGTGAACAAAGCCTTTTTAGATATGTCTATAAACATACCATAAGCAGATACTATTCACCTACCAACAACAGAGCTTTGTAATGCACTCTGTACAAAGATGGTGAAATAAATAATAGTTTTAACAAACTAAAAGAACACGCTTTATTAGAAAACTAAAAGATGAAAAATAATTTTAATTTTCAATACGCTTGGGATAAAATTAATGTGGTCAACAAAAAAATCATCTCCAACACATCTAGAATAAAACTACAGTTATCAACAAAAATAAAATAATTTTAACATTAAAAGCGTGGGGTGCTCTATATCAATTAATATATTTGATAATAAACAGATATTGGTAAAAGTAAGCTCTCTAAGAAGAAAATGTAAAAATCATAAAAAGCACCCCACGCTTTTGATGGTAAAAGTATTTTATTTTTGTTGATAACTGTAGTTTTTTTCTAGATGTGTTGGAGATGATTTTTTTGTTGACCACTTTAATTTTATCCCAAGCGTATTGGAAATTAAAATTATTTTTCATTTTTTAGTTTTCTAATAAAGCGTGTTCTTTTAGTTTTTTAAAACTATTATTTATTTTTTATTTTTTAGTTTTAATATTTTACAGAATAAGATAAAATTGCAAATATCTTTAAACTCGATACTATTGTAGTATGAGCTAAAAGTAATACTCTTCTATAAAAAACCCTCCCACCCGGATAAGAACCAGCGACGTATGGATTACTGAAATCATATGCCACTAAGAGTTCACTGCTCTACCAACTAAGCTCTTACAACGATTGGCTAAAAAGTCGACAAGTGCGCAACCTATTATACCAGTTTTCTTTTTTTTTTTTCGGATGATTCTGGCCAGGATTTTAGAAACAAAATATGAAATTATTGTATTTTCACGGGTCCTCTACACGTATACAAATTTTCAAGTCGATCCAATGTTTCTAAATGGGTGAAAATCGCGTTGAAAGATTCCGTTACATTGATACAAAAACACCTTTTTGGATTTTCTGATGATTATGGCCAGGAATTTAGAGAATAAATATGAAATTATTGTATTGTCACGCGTCCTCTACATGTATACAAAGTTTCAAGTCGATCCAATGTTTCTAAGTGGGTGAAAATCGCGTTGAAAGATTCCGTTACATTGATACAAAAACACTTTTTTTGATTTTCTGATGATTATGGCCAGGAGTTTAGAAAATAAATATGAAATTATTGTATTGTCACGGGTTCTCTACAAGTATACAAAGTTTCAAGTCGATCCAATGATTTTAAGTGGGTGAAAATCTCGTAGAAAAATTCAGTTACATAGATAGATAGATAGATAGATAGATACAGGTCAAGCTAATATAAAGCGTGTAAAAAACTGCTACATTAAAAGGATTAACTTAATAATTACATCTACATTCTCGGAACTGAGTAGAAAATGTGTTCTGTCTTCAAGACATGTCTTAAACGGGTATTCCTCATGAGTAACTGTTCCATGCAGGGAAAAAATAGTCATTTCGTCTTATCTTTATCTTATTGTTATATCTCATCATCTTGTAAAGTTGAGGACTTCGTTACATCTCAGACGTGGCCTCAAGGCAAGCAAGCAATTTTAATTCACGAAGCAAAGTAAACTCCAACTTCCACAACGTATGACAATCTGTTTAAAATTCAAATACACAATTCTAACGTGCAATTAATTTTTATTTTAACTAACTCTATAAGCCCTTTTAATTTATAGATTTATTAGTTTTCCTTGCTGTTGCATTGATGTTATTTGACGATTCGAGTAATTGCAACATTTCTGAATAAGGCTTCGTTTTTTATACCGAGGAAAACATGTCAGCCTAAAACTAATGACAATAATAATAATAATAATAATAATAATAATAATAATAATAATAATAATAATAATAATAATAATAACAATAATAACAATAATAATAATGATAATAATCATAATAATAATCCATCCATCCATAGTAATTCTTCCCGCAGGCAGGTCTTTCACTGCAATCATAGCATTTCCATGCTCTGCTTGCAGCTTTACGAGGGAATTGTAGGTGTGGTAGCTTCCCGTTGCTTTTCACACCGGTGAAGGATTATGATGACGATGATGATGATAAGGATGATGGCCATATGATTTCGGGGACCGTTTGGGCCTTAAAGTTTAGCTGATATTTTTCTTACAGGTGAGGAAAAACCCCGATAGAAAACCTCACCCAGAAAAACTGTCCCGACCGGGATCGAATCCGTGCCCGCTGCGTGACAAGGCAACACGCTACCTTGAGACCACAGCGGTGGACCTAATAATAATAATAATAATAATAATAATAATAATAATAATAATAATAATAATAATAATAATAATAATAATAATAATAATAATAATAATTATGATGGTAATGATTATGATAACAATAATAAAATAACAATAATAATAATACCAACAACAATTATGACTCAGTAATTTATATACGAATACTTTTAATTAATAGCCCTAGTAATAAATTTCCAAACATAATACAAGATTCATAACTCTTTAATGGAATCAGGATATTAGCATACATTCAATGACCATTCATCCCGGGATTCTGCCTTCCAAGAAAATCCTTAAAACCCATGCGACCATAATGTAAGGAAAACGAAAGTTCCCGAGGTGTACGATGAATTCCAATGTACTGTATCCGGAGAGGATGTGAGGAGAGCATATATATCAGTTCCTATATGTTAAATACAAATTTATCAGCGAGGACGGGACTGGAGCAATGATAATCGGATCTCCTGGATGTAGGTTGATTATTCATCAATATTGTCCTCGCGGCAAGTGATCGCTCGTTCTATCTTTAAACGTACACATTTCTGTTCCAAGTTTGACTTTGTATCACCGATTTTTTATAAGATGACAGGTGTGCATTAAAGCAGATGAAGAGCTTTTGTCATAAATATAGACCGGATTATATGTACCATAACTAGTTAGAAATATGCATGTAATATGCACGAAGAATGCTTGAAATATGCATGAAAATTGTCAATGTATGCAATACCAAATAATAAATATTACTTTATTCGATATTTTATTTTGAAATTATAATTTTAATATTAGTATGTTATTATTTATTTATTAATATTGATAAATGATAAGTTATCAGTCAGTATCATGCAAAGAAATTGTTTACAATAAAAATATTCTACATTTTGCTACTATTGTAAACAGAAACGATCAGGTACTGTTCCAAATTTTCGGTAGTAAGGTTTTGTCTTCGATTGCTCAAAATATTGTTACAAACAGAAAACGACCGTTCTACGTCAAATGAAACATCTGGCCAGTATTTGAATTTGGGTGCTATTTTGGCACGTATAATTTCTGGCTAAAGCGCGCCCGTCCCATTTATAAAACTATCAATTTGACACAAAGGAACAAAGCCTGAGATATCGTTCAAAATGTTTTCAAACTTTTCCTTAAGTTTGCTTGGGAATACCTCCGGCAATAAGGAGTTCAGTTGACGGATATTATTCTTTAAATGAATAGAATCAATCAACGCCAAACCTTGAGTTTCAAGCTTTTTAATGTTTGTCGGTAAATGGAAAAAATGAGTGCTAATCACCGCAATGTTTTTTTTTTAATACTGGAATCGTTAAATGCTTCCCTGCACTGACAAATTGCAAAAGCCTCTGAGCTATCGAAATCGTTTACTACACTCTTTGATGGCCTGGAAATGTTCATTGTAAAATATCACAGATTTTTAAAATGTGGTAAATATAGCGCGAAAATATGCGTTATCACTAATTTTTAGTTAAAATATGCAATAACAGGTGAAAAGTCTAAATATGCAAATGCATATGCAACATGCAAATGCATATAAATGCTGTCTCCAGTCATAAATTACAAGCAAGTCTCGGAGATACTTTTTTCCACTACATAATCACGAAAAATAAATTTTACCGGCGGTAAGGCAGCACTTTAAGAGAGATGTGCAGCGCGAGTGTTGGATACTCCCGCCCTCGCAGGAACACATTTTAATGAACGAATGCTCCTTGACCCTAGAGTTCACTTCGAGAGCAATAACAGTGAATAAACTGACATAAAATAATATAATATATAATAAAAAAAGGTAAAATCTACAGACATTTTAATATTTTCATGAATAATATTAGACGCATGGTGAATGAGATGCCCATGGGATAATGATTGAAGTGAAGGACACTATCTCCAAATTAACATATGAGATGTTTAAAAAATTTAAAATAGAAAACGCAATAATGCATATTTTCACTCCAAAAATTAAAGGTTCACTGGTAATTACAAAAAAAAAATATTTAATGAAAACCTAATTTATTTATAAAATTCATACTAAAACTCAGTTGAGTAGTAGTCACAATATTAAAATAATAATATAAATTATGTACATTAATGGTTCGTCTCCCCAACTTCTCAAATTATTAAAAAATAAGTTTAGATTTACTATGGCAATCTCAAGAAAGAATGCTAACTTTATAATATAAAATTAGACATTATGTACCTTAAAGGGTCGTCTCCTCAACCGCTTAAATTATTTAAAAAAAACTGCAGGCCTTTTGGGGTTATTCCCATCATCAGCAGAAAGGAAGCAGCTTCTTCTAAACCTCTCAAAGTATTAAAAAAACTACAAGACTTTCGGGACTAGTCCCATCATCATCAGAAAGAGCTGCTTCCTTCCGGGTGATGGTGGCACTAGTCCCGAAAGGCCTCCAGTTTTTCTTAATAACTTAAGAAGTTGAAGAGTCGGAATTTTAAGGTAAATTGGGCCTTTTTATAATATTATATTATAATTTTAATATTGTTTCTAATGATTGCCATAGTAAATCTGTTTAAACTGTAAGTTATTTTAAAACCAAATTTCTGTCATACAAAATATATTTTAAATTATTTTCTTATTCAGTGTCATTATCAGCAGCCTAGGATTCCTAGGCGGATATTAGGCCTAAATGAAAATCATTGTAAATTCTCTAACCCTTATTTAAACTTTATTGTCACATGCCGTTGCATTTTTTATGTTGGTAATATTTAATATTAGTTTCAGTTTTAACTGCAGCATGTGAACACATACTGTTTTATATCTTACTTTATTGGTTCAATGGAAAATACGGATTAATACCTTAACTGTGCACGTTAAAATTATTATTGCTACTATTACTGTATTATTGTTATTCATGCATCATAATAAACAACAGCAGAGTTAGGTGTGTTGGCCTGTTTCGATCTGAAAATACATCGAATTGATCTATTCACCTCTTAGATTGCCGACCTCGTAATTATTCATTTGCAGATTTGTAATTAGAACCATATTGGGGAGTCGGTGGTCTTTCATTATTAAAACATGTTCGTAATATGAGTTCTGGTACTGTGATAGTTTCTTGTTAAGGTTGAATATGTATTTAATACTTCTCTGATACTTTTTTTAAATTCATGACGAAACATCGTTGAGGTTACTATGTAATATTTATAATACAAAAATCTCAGTCTTCTTCAACTTTGGATTTTGGGTGTGGAGCACTTTCGAAGCATATGTTTCATCTTCAGCTTGAAACTCGGTACTCTTTTAAAATCCATGACGAAAACCGCTGAGGTTACTATGTAATATTTATATAAAAATAGAATACCTGAGATCACAGTCTTCCTCAACTTTGGATTTGAGATGTGGCGTACTTTCGAAGCATGCTGCATGAATAGAAGGTATTCTATTTTTATATTATAAATACTCGTACTTCCCTGATGTCTTCAATTTTCTTTATATCATCATCATCATCATCATCATCATCATCATCATCAACAACAACAACAACAAGGATTAAGCCCAATAGCCTGTTCAGATCTCTTTATAGGTCGAATTGGTCCTTCTATCTCTTCAATGGTCTTCCCAATAATCTTCTCCCTTTTGGTTTATAATTATACATTCTTCTTGGTATGTGCTGTTCATTCATTCGTAATACGTGCTGAAGGTAAGCATTTTGACAGTATTTCATTTTTCCACAGAGATTAAATATATTAAATTCTGTTCTTATACCTTCGTTTCTCTTTTTATTGGTCCTTTGGTATCCTGCTATTGCTCTCAACATCTTCATTTCTGCAGCCTCTATTTATTTACTATCTGCCTTTGTTAATGTCCAGGTTTCACATCCATAGAAAAGAGATGGAACTGGCAATACTTTGTAAAATTTTAAAAGTTTCTTTTTTGTTTTATATTATTATTATTATTATTATTATTATTATTATTATTATTGTTATTATTAACATCATCATTACAATTATCATCATCATATCATTATTTTTTATCAATAATACAGTAAGGTTATCATTATTTTAGCAGACATTGGTCATTATTGTCTTTGCTTGTCTTTGAGAACACTGTATGGAAAATGACAGTCACAAAGAGAAATTATTTTTTTAACTAGTGCTGAAAGTCAGCCTTTTTCTACAAGAGTGTTTTTACGTATTGGTGTACACTGTAAGTTTCTTACATTTAATGGTGCATACAGAAAAAAAAAACAGTTGTAATTCTATGAAACGGAATCCAAGCAGCTACATTACACAAGATGAAATGGGCCATGAAATTGATCTCAAGTTGAAATTCCTTGGGATTCTCCTTTTATATATCAGACGTGAGCTCACGTAAGTTATTTTTTGTACGGATTACCATCTACTTGACGCTTTCCTAAAAAAAAAAAAAAATCTCACTCCCCCTTATTTCTAGCGTCAACGGTTCCGACTCACTCCCCTCGGAATACGACACGTCGGCGCTGAACCTCCCAACCCCTGCGATTATTTATAATTTTCTTCCAAATAACATTTTAAACGATTCTACCACCACGTTCCATTTCGTGTTTGGATATGAAAACTATATAGCTCCTTTGATATATCTAAAAGTAACATCACTAGAAAACATATTCAAATATCACAATGCACACAAAATATGAAATTTACATTTCTTTTTAAAGACGTAAATCCGGAAAAGAAATAATTGGATAATAATATTTCCTGTTTATTTTAATCCTCCTAGATACTTTGTACAGAGATGAGAACAACATTTCTACGGAGTGTAAATTAATTATACCATACGAATGTTTGTTGCTTACAGAGTGTTCTTCCAAAAGTAATATGAGATTGTTAATATTATTCGTTTTTAAACATCTTAATGATGGACAAATAATATTTGAAAAGAAAAATATACGCCTAGACGGGGGTTTGAACCCAGGACCTTCGACTCTCTATGTCAATGCTCTTGCAGGTGAGCTACCTAGGCCTCCAATCTAAAAGCGTATTTTTCTCTTCTACATAGTTAACTCCCTAACCCCAAATGCTGTCAGTCGTTGCTACGATTTTTGCAAATGGCGGCTTCTTTATTAAGAAGACATTTTATTGGGAATTTAAACATTACTTATAAAGCCAGTAGTGCTTCTTTCAATGTTAATATTATTCGTTTTTAAACATCTTAATGATGGACAAATTATATTTGAAAAGAAAAATATACGCCTAGACAAATATAATTTGTCCATCATTAAGATGTTTAAAAACGAATAATATTAACATTGAAAGAAGCACTACTGGCTTTATAAGTAATGTTTAAATTCCCAATAAAATTTCTTCTTAATAAAGAAGCCGCCATTTGCAAAAATCGTAGCAACGGCTGGCAGAATTTGGGGGTTAGGGAGTTAACTATGTGGAAGAGAAAAATACGCGTTTAGATAGGAGGCCTAGGTAGCTCACCTGGAAGAGCATTGACATAGAGAGTCGAAGGTCCTGGGTTCAAAAGCCAGTCTAGGCGTATATTTTTCTTTTCAAATATAATATGAGATTGTGGACCAAGTGACCTAATTAGTATGATGGCTGTTGTAATAGGATGTAACTAAATTACCATTGCAGACTTTAAGGACATTTGGTGGGGAACAAAACGATCACGTACAGCACAGAAACTCACATCTGTAAACCTACCGTTATCCCGATACACTTAAAATACCACAATATACATATTGCTCTCTCTGACGCCTGCTGTTTGTCGTCTGGGTCCACAAGAAGGGTTCGATATAACGATCACCTATGTCAACACAGATACGGTACCTTCGTACCATGTTGTGTTACACACGATCACCAATCCTTGGTCCTGCAACATCCACCGCAGCCATTACCCGCAACATTAGGTCTTCATCGGATGCCACAGGGGTCGTTAAATCAGGGATTTCATGTGATCCACTGATTGTAATCTAGCGGGGTCATGTTGGGAGAACGTGCAGCGTCTTTGGCGCCGAAAATGCAGGATAGTTGAACACGTGTTATGCTACGTTGCGTACGTTTAGTGGGAAAACGATACGTTTCCGTACATGAGTTCCTATACTACACTTCCTCAAAATCTGTAATGGGAATTTACTTAGACCCTGTTAAAGAATGGAAGTAAGTAAAGTCTGATTCTGGTGTGACATGAATGTGTGTATGTATGGTTGTATGTATGAGCCAGCAAAACTCTCGAAAGCCTGAAGTAATTCAAACCAAACTTGGTACAAAATATGAATTACAATTATAGAAATTGGCTGGAAATGATGGAAGTCCCCTAGGATTCCTAGGGGAATGAGAAGGGTTGAAATATGAAATATTATATTTGAAGAGAAAAATTATACGCTCAGACCGGGACTTGAACCCGGGACCCTTGGTTCTCTAGACCAAGTGCTCTACCAACTGAGCTACCTGAGCAAGTACCGATCTAAACGCAAATCTTTCTCTATATACATTGTAATTCCCGTCCACCAAATGCTATGAAGCCATGCGTTTAGATCGGTACTTGCTCAGGTAGCTCAGTTGGTAGAGCACTTGGTCTAGAGAACCAAGGGTCCCGGGTTCAAGTCCCGGTCTGAGCGTATAATTTTTCTCTTCAAATATGATTTATCCATCATTGAGATGTACGAAATCAATAATAATAACATGAAATATTATGTTTCAACATAACACTGGAACACATCTAGTAATATTAACCAAACTCGGTTCACATATAACTAATCATCTGGAAAAGGTCCTGTGGGGAGTAGGAGATCCCTATCATTCGTAGAAGAGGGGACGCTGTGACACGTAAAATAATCTAAAATGAGCTATATTAGTGTCGAATGAATAGCTTTTAAGGTAACGTATCTAATTCATGACAGTCACTTATACATTTAAGCCCAAGATTGACACTTATCACCCGTAAGGAGTGAGGAGTGAGAAGGGGTAAACAATTAAATTTAAAATGTGGCTGAGGTTAGAGCCAATCCGTAATTTTCTGCGTAGCTAAGCTGATTGGAGACAGTCTCGATTACATTTATGCCGGCCTTTGACTTACCATCCCTATAGTAGTGTGTGTGTGTGTGTGGTGAAAATTAATATCAAATCCATAGTGTCCGGGGTCGCTAAGCTAATTGGTAACAGTCCTGATTTAATTTAAGCCGGAATTTGGTACCTAACTCGTTAGGGGGTGGGATTTAGTGGAAAATAAGATTTTCAAAATAGCCTGAATTAGTGTCTAATCCATTGTTCTCTTGATAGTTATGCTCATTGGTGACAGTCCCGATGACAGTTAAGCCTAAATTTGCCCCTTAGAATGCCTAGATGAGTAAGAGGTATTGACATGTAGGATACCGGTATAGAAGAAGTCCCGATTTTATTGTCTAATCAACAGTTTTGAGGTCGCTTAGATAAGTTATGACTATATATGTCTTCTGCAAGATCAGCCCGCGAGGAAAAGTGAAACATGAAATGTCCAAAATGTTCGAGATTGGTGTCGAACCCATAGTTGTCACTAAACATATTATTGACAAGGATATTAAGAAAAATTAATACCCGGACAACGCAGGGCAATTAGCATGTACGAAAGTAAATTAATAGTAATTTGTACCGGTACCGGTAACAGATTAATTTAAACTCTTTTTAGGTATGTTAGCAGATCTGTTATCAACTAGTTGATAGAATTTTAGATACTTATTGTTCTTAAAAAATCACTTAATGTACTCGTATATGTTTCCCAAGGAAAACAGCTAATGAGGTTTTTCCCATGAAAATATTTTTGAAAATTTCTTGCTAACTTTCATCGATTCTACTTGCTAGACACTGAAAATTATCATGGCAAATATTATACGTGAGTGAGTGAGTGTTTGTGTGTGTGTGTGTATCTATGTGTGCCTTTTATAGCCCTAGCAAGTGCAATTTTTTCGGGACAAAACTGTGCATATTGCAATCAATTTAGAAAAATAGGTCGAGCTCGTTAATCACCAAAAGATCGAAGCATTAAGAGACATCCTAAAGCTAAAATATATAAATCCCTGTATCAATTTCCGATTTTTTTATAACGAATCTCGGTATTTTGCATTGCAATAGAACGATGAAGGAATTCTCCACGAAATGGGCGAAGTATGATAATTATAAGTAGGGATTTACCTGAAACCGGAAGTATAAAATTCACTCCAGTGACCGCCATGTTTATTTTCTCGCAACGAAACTGGATATATAGGAATTGACTAACAAGAAAAACACATTCCGTAAACAAGCAAAATCTTACAATTATTTCGACTTGCTCAGAAATTCGCTTAGTTTCGCATTTTTTGTGGGACGGACTTCTAAATCTCACCGAAATTAAATACCCAACCAATGTTATTAATAACCAGGTTTTTAAAGGCCAGTAATACGTAACATTAAAAAAAAAGCTAGTTAAATATACCGCTACTTTATTTTCTAATTGATTTATCAGAATCTCATTTTACATATCTTCCATACAGCTCTGAATTGTGTTTAGTACACCACTGGTTCCCTATTTCGTACTGCTCGAAGAAGCCACTAATAAATCAGTTATAATTGTGCGGTGCAGTTCACTTACGTTCCACATATTAACCGAGGAGTTTAAGATATCATACCTTAGTACACATCTATGGAGTGCTGGTTCGTATCCCCATGGAGTAGGAAATTCTCTCACGCATTTTCTATCAGTAAGGGGACAGGTGCCTACCGAGCATCATAAGTAAAGCCCGGATTTGTATGCGAAATGCATGTTTTGTTTTACGCGTTAAAAATATGCGGAAATGATTTACATGTTAAATGGTCCCTTCAGAGACAATTTGAACGGTATTTGATAATGCATAGAAATGCTTATTCCGGATTAAAGTGCTTATTTTAGTTTTTTTAATACATAAATGCATATTTTACTCCTAAATCTGGTACTAAATTATTATTTTACCTTCAGCTAACTTCTGGTAATTAAATAATTATTAATATATGTTTTTAAATTAATAAAGTCTCTGAAATCCATTGGATATAAGCGTAACGTGTATATTTACATCTGTGTAAGAGGGGAATACCCGTGGGCCTTGATAAATAATATTACGGTATTGTTAAAATCGCATTTTTTAAGCTTAGTGAAGTACTAAATGAAAATCCTGGCTACGATTTCATTTGTCAAATTAGTAAAATGTTCTCTGGTGATAGTGAAAAAATTGTAACTGAAGAGGAATTCACTGAAGAAATACTGTGGTGTTTTTGACATTCACCTGTGACATCATGTGATGTTGAAAGGACATTTTCAATGTATAAACCCTTCTTCACTGACAGATGAAGGAGTTACACAAGAAAACCTCATGAAAAGCTTTCGTATCTACTGTAACAACCAGGAATAAGCTAAAATTACCCACAAAGCAAATAATTTATTTTATTTCATTACAATCTGTTTTTTGCACATTTAGGGTGCGTATTTTCTTCATTTTTCATGCATATTTAGTACTTTATTTTGCATACAAATCCGGGCTCTAGTAATGAGGAATGTAGGTATTTAAGAAAAGTAGCGGTTTACGTTTGAGAAAACCTATATCGGCTGGCGGATCAGACGTGTTTACCACATGTAACACCTATATTGGTAAGATGATCATCAACGTCTATGATTCACACATGTGGATGTGAGGCCAGCTGATGTCTGTCACTTCAAGGTCCTCATAGACTCGTTATGGCATGAAATTTACACTCTATGCATTAAAATCACAGCGAGGGAAATATTTTCTACGTCTTGGAGAAATGTGGTTGCCATGATCGCTTAAGGTTACAAGGTATGTGATCAATACTAGTAAAATCCATATCAAATTCCATTGCGGTGAAGTCATATGATGAAAGTTAAAAATTAAATTTTACCTGTTGGTAGGTGCCGTCGTCCTCAACTTTGTTAAATATTGTATATAAAATTAACTGTTAAATTTATATAGAATATTTTAACAAAGTTGAGGACAACGGCACCTACCAACAGGTAAAATTTAATTTTTAACTTTCATCATATGACTTCACCTCAATGGAATTTGATATGGATTTTACTAGTATTGTTCAATATTGTATATATTGTATAAAAAAATAACTGTTAATTTTATATGCAATATTTTAACAAGGTTGAGGACAACGGCACCTACCAACAGGTAAAATTTAATTTTTAACTTTCATCATAAGGTTCGTGAGTTCAAACTCTGCCGTGGTCGATGGATTTTTAAGGGCGTAAGAATCCTGAACGTGTTTTTCTTTGGAAGGGAACTAAAGTCGTATCTTGTCATAGAATTACGAGATGTAAAGGAATTTAAAGTAATAAATTGGTGACATGTGATTGATTTTTTTAAGAAAGAGTGGAAGAGGTACGATGTGTATGCTTATACTTAGGGCACCTGAATGCAATCTTTAATTGTATAACCTGCTGAATTGGCAGCCCGAACCATTCTCTGATATAGAACAGAATAAATGCTATTGATAACAGTAATTCAATTCTCAGCCAATCACGATCTTCATCAATTTTTTAAATCACAATTGAACTCGCTGCATCGCTCGGAAAAAGAATTGTCCCCTTCAATCATTGAAATTACTGTTCAAATTATGAATCTATTCGAAAATAATAATATAAAATTTCACATCGTATTTTCACACTGACTCTTTTAAATGAGCGAAATTACCAGTTCAGATTTTCTATTTTGTCAAAAATGAATGTGTTCTGAATAAAATGGCTAACACTAATATGTTTACTTATTATTAGTGTTACTATATAGAACTGGGATCCAGTATTTTAGAATAACGTTTCTAGGAAAATGGTTGGACCAAAGAGAAATGAAAAGACAGACAAATGGATAAGATTACACAACAGCAAAATACATGATCTTTATAGGAAACGAGATATAATAAGAAATTTAGGTCTCGTAGATTCGGTGGGCAGGACATGTGGCACGAATGGGGAATGAAAGAGGAATGGAAACTTCTTGTAGGAAAATGCCCAGTTGGTAGACCAAGAATTGGATTGGAGAGTAACACTAACTATGATTTGAGTGAAGTAGATTATACAGGTGTTCATTGGATAACATTACCACACGATAGGAATATATGGACAGCTTATGTCCGCGCGGACTTGAACATACGTGTTCAATAGTGTAGTGAGTTAGTTAGAGTTAGTTAGTTTAAATAGTCTTGAGGTTCAAGTGGGTCCCGCGCCGTAGCCGAGCGGTTAAGGTAGGAAGCCTTGGCGCAGAGCTACGGGACTTGCGCTGGTTCGAGTCTCCATGGGGGAAGAATTTTTCTCATGGTATTTCGGCCAGTATGGGACCGTTGCCCACCCAGCATCGTGAGGCAATTGGGTAGCTACAATAAGTAGCGGCTCCAGGTTGAGGAACCATCTATAACGGCTGGGGGACTCGACATGCTAACCACATGTCACCCCTACACTGGCTGTTGATCATCTACCTCTGTGATTGACACATGTGGATGTGAAGGGCCAGCAGCCGGATGGTAAAAGGGCAACCGCTGAAAAGTGGAAAGACCCTCAATCGGAATCGGAGGTTCAAGTGGTAGTGATGCGGAGGAGAAGGTCTCTTATCAATTTGCCAGTCCTCACCTTCACGTGATGGACCCTGTTATTATATGTACTAATGTGGATAGGCGACCAAATTTAGCGGTTGTAACCATACACACTTATCATTCCAGTGGGAAATACCTGATATGACCTATAGAATAGCTACAGAGACAGGAAGGCATCAAGCAGGCTATCCCACTACGTTACTAGGGGATTCAGGCCCGATCACTCACAACTTCTTAAATATGTAGGAATACAGAAACCAAAGTGCGAATTAGCCGCACGGATATATTGTTGATGTTTGGGATGAAAAATGACACGAAAATTGGATTTTTTAAATGTCAGAATAATGAAAAAAAACTGGAAATTAAAACAATTACTAAAATATAGGTTTGGAAAGAAGTGAAGACCACAGTAACAAATCGTGTTCGATGGAAAGCTCTGATCGAGGCTGCAGCTCTACTCATGAGTTAAAGGACATACTATTACATAGACCTGGCGCAGGATAACTCTGCACTTTTGGACGGTAATTGTGGACGAGAGCGCTGAAATTAATTACACTGGTCAACATGATTTTTGTCTGATGAGTACTAAGGGTTTTACTTAATGAAGTTTTTTATTGTGTTTTCAAATATGTATTCGGAATTTCTCCATCACCGACAGTTTTTTTATTTCAATTTCAATTAATGATTCTAAATTATTAATTTTTTAATAAACGTTTTCTCGTCCATTTGTCCATTGTAAAATAATACCAAATGAGCTAACTCAGTAGATTTCAGCTATGGAAAAGATATATCAAGGCAAATGGAATCCTAATATACTGGCCGATTATTGTCGAACCATCAAGAGGGATGCTCTACAGGTGAAATATAGTAGAAAATCGTCATTACTTATTTTCTAGGTGAGTCCGAATGTTCGAATATTGTGTAGTTACGAATGTAGAAAATATTAAAGTGTTTGAAATTATAAATGCCAGTCTCTCGGAAACCTTGCGTGATGGAGAAACACCGACATCATATTTGAATTCAGGAGAAAAAATACTATCAGAATCACATTTTTCTTTCTCAGACAAAACAAAAGTATATTTTTTGTTGCTCAGTGTTTATTTGTTAAAGGCAAATTTCTAATAAGACATTAGTACAGTCTATTCTGCTTTGAGCCTTGTGAATTAATTTTTAAGGAAGACATTTCTCCAATTAAAAGAAAATTCAAGACTCAACAAGCCTAAAAGGCCCTTGGCCTACCAGCCAGCCGCTGGCCTCACTTCCGCATGTGTTAATCACAGTGGTATACTATCGTCCAGCCAGTGTGAAATGTGGTCAGCATATCAAGTATATCTTGTTTTCTCAACCTGTTGCAGCTACTCAATGTAGCTACCCAATTTCCTCACGATGGTGGGTCGGCGCCTGTCCCATAATGGCCGCAATTCCATAATAAAATTGATTCACCTTGCATACTCGAGCCAGCGCAAGTCCCGTACCTCTGCGCCATGACATCTTGCTTTAACCACGAGGCTACGGTCCGAGACTTACAATTCCATGTTTTTTAATTTAAAATTTATATACCTCGAAATGTTTTATCACAATTCATTTGTAATAGTTTCTATGTGTCCTACTGTGGGTCAAGAAGTCAATATCGTTAGATCGGATAGTAGAGTTACCTGACACCTCTCATGTGACTTGGTTCGAGTGCAGATCAACGTGTCTATTGTGCGACCTAGAGCAGAGGATTCTGTTTCGTTTCGCTGCTGATATTTACAGACTTTGAAATTACACTGGTCAACATGACTTTTGTCTCATGAGTACCAATAGTTGTACTTAATGCATTTTTATCGTTTTTTTTTCAAATATGTATTCGGAATTTCTCCATCACCCACAGTTTGTTTTATTTCAATTACAAATAATGTATTTAAATAATTATTTTTTTAATAAACGCTTTTTCGTCCATTTGTCCATTGTAAAATAAAACCAAAATGAACTCACTCAGGATATTTCAGCTTTGGAAAAGAGATATCAAAGCAAATAGAATCCTTATATGCTGGCCGATTATTGTCAGATCATCAAGAGGGATGCTCCACAGGCGAAATATAGCAGAAAATCGTCATTTATTACTTTCTAGGTGAGTCCGAATGTTCGAATATTGTGTAATTACGAATGTAAAAAATATTAAAGTATGTGAAATTATAAATTCCTGTCTCTCGGAAGCCTTGCCTGATGTTGAGAATCCAGTATCGTATTTGTATTCAGGAGAAAAAATACTATCAGAATCACATATTTTTCTTTCTGACAAAATAAAGTATATTTTTTGTCGCTCAGTGTAACTAATGGCGCACAGGTAATTTTCAAGTCTCAGAACGAAGCCACTGCGCGTGATCAGAGATCAGCTATTTGGTTCACAATACAACTATTTGAGAAACTAAATCCGTTCTATTTCGTTGCGTGTCGTGCAATAGAAAACAATTTCGTGTAAATAAAAATTGCAGTAAACACTGAAAATAAAACAAAGCAAAAGAAACAAAGCAAAAGAAACTAAACAAAAGAAAGAAAATTAATTGACATAAGGACGAAAGGAAAGAAATAAAGCATGACAGCAAGATCGAACACGCGACCTCATGCATGGGAAAACAGAAGCTCCCTCCACTAGACCACAACCATCTCTGCTAGAAATTGTCTGTATGAAGCGATGCGGTACTTGAGGACTAACTTGTATAATGAAATTAGATATTAACTTAATTTAAATTAATCGGAAGCATTTTGTATTAGTAATGGAAATACATAATTGTGTTTTGTAAACAAAGTAATGAAGTGTTACAATCGTTATTCATTATATATATATATATATATATATATATATATATATATAATATATGGGGCTGTTTCCTTTAATTTATTTGTTTCCATATATTCTATTGCATAATAATTGTGCCCGATGACAGGTCTTTCACTGCAATCATAGCATTTACATGCTATGCTTTCCAACTTTACTAGGTAACTGTAGGTGTGGTAGCTTCCCGTTTCTTTCCACACCGGTGAAGAATGATGATAAGGATGATGATGTTGATGGCCGGATGATTTTCGGTTACCGTTGGACCATAAGTTTCTTGAGGTGAGGAAAAACCCCAAAAAAAATCTCACCCAGGGCCTGTCCCGACCGGTAATATTTCCATATAGGGGCCTATATATATCCACATTTATTTATATAACAAAGCCTGGTATCATGTAGGCATTATGAAAATTAACGACGTTATTAAATAATAATAAAACCTATACCTGACCGGAAACGAACGTGGGCCCGCGTCGTCGGAAAAAGAGAACCTTACCAACTGCTCCACTTAAGCGAACGATACGAATACTGCATGAAGAAAGACTTAAGCCGTCCGCTTTATACTCAAACGAGTCAGAACATATAACAACGTAATGGTGTGAATCGCTCTTCAAAACTCAACTTTCCATCATGAAGAGTTGCGCCATCATTTTTTTTTCAAAGTCTGTACATAATGTACTGTGTATAGTGACGTAAAAACTAGTAGTCCAACCCCCACCCCCGCCATTTCGTCTGATCGCTTGGACGCGCAGTACTCACGATAGAAATAAGATAATGAAATATGGAAATCGGGAAATGCATTTTCTCGGGCACAATTCAATTATTTAAACTGCATCCCGTTCAAACCTATTTATTTTAGTTCTTAATAGTATATATCACACACGATCACTTTTACATGACATTACAAAACATGCATACAGTTCTACAGGATGCATTTAAATTCACTATCCATTTCAATGAAGAAAGGCGATGATTGAAAAGTACATGTAATTGTGAAGTTTTACACATAGTCTACAGACTTCTACATCACCGCCATCTAGGTGAAAACATATACTCCATCTTTCAGCAGTGAAACAAAATATAGACATTAACATTTAAACAGTAATAAATCATAGTAATAATAAAAAATAATTCTACCATCAAAAGCATATATTTGATAATAAACAGATATTGGTAAAAGTAAAGTCTCTAAGGAATAAAAACGTAAAAACCATAAAAAGCACCCCATGCTTTTGATGGTACATTTTTTTTTGTAGATAACTCTAGTTTTATTCTAGATGGTGTTAGAGATGATTTTTTGTTGACCACTTTAATTTTATCCCTAGCGTGTTGGAAATTAAAATTATTTTTCATTTTTTAGGTCGGTTTTCTAATAAAGCGTGTTATTTTAGTTTTTTTAACTATTATTTATATTTTATTCTTTAGTTTCGTTTTCTAATAAAGCGTGTTGTTTTCGTTTTTAACAATTATTTATTTTTTAAATTTTTAGTTTAATTGATGGTAATAAACTGGAATCCCATGAAATTTTATTTGCTTATGATATATTTAGTGTCTAGGCACGAATATAATTATTTTAAAATATATTTTATTATTATCTGGCATTATTATAATATTTTTGAACATATTAATATAGATAAATAGTTACAGTTAATCGTATCCTTCTCATATTTTTTGGATAAATTGCAATGTGGTAAATTTACAAGACTGTTATTAATATTTTACAAAATAAGATAAAAATGTAAATATATTTAAATTCGATACTACTGTAGTATGAACTAAAAGTAATACTCTTCTAAAAAATCCTCCGGGCCGGATTTGAACCAGCGATCCATGGATTAGTAAAATTATATACCATTACAGTCCACCACTCTACCAACTGAGCTACCAGAGGATTAAATATTAATTTGTTACAATGATGGACTAAACGGTCGATAAGTCCACAACCTATTATATATCATATATTATTTATGAAATTATTGTATTGTCATTGGTCCTTTAGAAGTATACAAAGTTTAAAGTCGAAACAATATTTTTAAGTGGGTGAAAATCGAGTTGATAGATTCCGTTACTTAGATAGATACAGGTCAAGCTAATATAAAACGTGTAAAAAAGCCTGCTGCTTCTGTGATACTTACTTACTTACTCACTGGCACTATCGAACCCGTAGGTTCATGGCCGCGCGGACATAAGCTCTCCATACATCCCTATCCTGAGCTAATGCTTTCCAATCATTCCCTGTATAATCTACTTCCCTCAAATCATAGTTAATTTTATTCTCCCACCTCATCCATGGTCTACCAAATGGACGTTTTCCCTCTGGTTTTCCTACAAGAAGCTTCCATGCACGTCTTTCATTCCCCATACGTGCAACATGTCCTGCCCATCGCAGTCTACGAGACTTAACTGTTCTTATTATATCTGGCTTCCTATAAAGACAATGTAGTTCATTGTTATGTAGTCTTCTCCATTCACCTGTCTGTTCATCTCTCTTTGGTCCAAATTTTCCTAAGTACTTTATTCTCAAATACTTGTAATCTCCTTTCTTCCCTTAAAGTAAGAGTCCATGTTTCGCACCCATATAATATAACTGGTAGAATAATAGTTTTATATATTTTCAGTTTAACGCTTTTTGAAAGGAGTTGGGACATCAAGAGTCTCTGCAATGCATAATAGCATGCATTTCCAGAATTGAGCCGCTTCTGGGATATTATTCCGTAAGTCAAGCAGACGTGATAAGGACGTTTCCGTTGAGTGAAGCGTAGAATTTTCCACACTGTGTTACGAGGGGCATTCAACTCACTACTGTAGTATCCAATTCATTCGTTTTGACTGTCAATAAGAATTTGAACCTGCTGCCTAACCACACACACTGCCGGTAATTTGTTTACAAGCAGACAAATGTGTGAATTTTTAGGCTGGTTTACGGACTTTATGGGTAAATTCAGCTCTGTCATCTTCATATGACAATCCGTGTGTCCGTGCACGAACAATGGCAAACTCTTTTTCCGTTCTAGATATGTTGCACTAAGCTAACAATGTATGCAATGGAAATAAAAAAAATTGTAATGTATTCATGGAAACGGACGGTGTCTTTAGAGACACCCTGTACATTAATAATATAATATTGCTGTTTCATCGTATTTGTCTCCGTTACCACATCCATTATTTGTGATATTAGGTGGAAAGAAAAGTGAGTTAAACGAAATTACACATTTCCGTTAAATCGCAGAAGAAATGTAACACTATTATTTCGACCAATTTTACTAAGAAAAAAAGCATTTCAAACATACTAAATATCTCTTTGAATGAATGAAATCAATTAAATTTAATGGTAATGTGCATGAAACAGGAGATATTACATTTAATTTCATAGCATTAAGGGGGAAAAAGGTAGTGTAAAATACTTTTTCTCTCAAAAATGGCTTTTCTAGTGGAACATAAACTGATTCTCAGCTAGAGAACGTTCCGAAGTTGGGACCATATGCAGTTTATTACAACAGTTACACATTGAGTCTTTTGAATGGCCTCGAGCCTTGCCTACAAGCTTTCTTGCTATAAAATCTTCTGCTGGCATCACAATTTATGGTCTGACATTGTTTTTATTGCTATGTATTCAGAATTGTGTTTTCCTTCGCATCATTGACTTAATTCCTTTTATATCGTGAGGTGAGAAAAAAACTTCATACTCTGTACTACGAAATCAAAACACTCTTTATAACAATTGAATATTATATTAAGAAGGGCATAAAAAAAATTCTTACACATGAACCCTAGACATATGGTATCGAATATCAAATTACTCATGAAATTAAATGTTACTCCATTAGTAAATATATCGATATAATATTACAATCAAAATATTAATGACACTGAGCAACAAAATTTTTTTTTTTGTCTCAGAAAGAACAATATGTGATTCTGGTGGTATTCTTTCTCCTAAATTCAAATATGATATCGGTTTTTCAACATCACGCAAGGCGTCCGAGAGACAGGCATTTATAATTTCAAACACTTTAATATTTTCTACATTCGTAACTACACATTATTTGAACATTCGGACTCACCTAGAAAGTAAGAAATGACGATTTATTGCTATATTTCACCTGTGAAGCATCCCTCTTGATGGTCCAACAATAATCGGTCAGCATATTATGATTCCATGTGCCTTGCTATCTTTTTTCCATAGCTGAAATCTCCTGATGAAAGTGTTCCCCGTTTTATTTTACAATGGACAGATGGACAAAAAACGTTTATTAAAAACATGATTATTTAAATATATTAATTGAAACTGAAATGAAAGAAAACTGAGGGTGATGGAGAAATTCCTAATACATATTTGAAAACACGATAAAAAAACTGCATTAAGTACAACTATTGGTACTCATGAGACAAAAATCGTATTGACCAGTGTAATTTCAGCACATTACTGATTATTAACGAAATTAAATGACTGAGGGTAATGACTGATGCACCTGTTAACTTATCGAGCGGGTACAAGATTGAACAATAGACTTTGTTTTTGACTAAAATTATTACCCAGGAGAATCTATATTGCGAAGACGTGAAAAGGTCTGATTAACAAACGTTAAGCTTCTATTTATTTAAATGGCCTGACTATTGATGATTTACGACTTTGATTTGTCGCAAAGACTGCAGCGTGTTCATAACGCTTGCGTTCGTTTAATTTCGACATCCGCAGTTATAATCATATTTAACCTTTCTTGTCTCCGAATTAGCGACAGACATAAATTACACCTTCCTTCACTTCTATTCATGAATCTGTACGCTTACACTCCCAGTTAATTGATGTCTAGATTTTAGAAGTTATCATCTTCTTATCACTAAATTGACGCTTGGTCACAAGATAATAATCAGCTAACAATCCCTCTTCAGAACACCTATTCCTAATCTATTACTTTCACAGCAGCCTTTGTCCGCTCCTGTAATTACCTCCCTCAAGATATCAGGGATTGCTGCACACTTGATTCTTTTAAATCACGCTTATAAAAATACTAGCTAAATAATTATTTTCTTTCAGAATTAAATTTGTTCTCTGTCATTAGTAGCTTTATTTTCATTTTTATCTTGTACATTTTTATATTCCATTCGTTAAATATAGGCCAAATGAATATATATTGTAGATGATAGTTATACTGTAGATATAACATGTAATAATTTATGTATATTGTAATTTAGATATAATACTATGTACTGTAATTTTATTTCCAACCCGATTGAGTGGTAGACAAGGCCTTAAATCCTTCACTCTGCAGATAAAACAAGGCTATTATTACACCTTATCCATTGCTAGACTCAAACTCTCTACCAAATGAGAACAGGGACTGCCGGACATTATCATTCTTTCAAAGACATTTAAATATTTTTATTTTGTAATTGATATTTTAATGAAGTAATTGAGGTTTACTAAATTTTCTTCTCCAATAATATTTATCTGATTCATTTTTATTTAAATTTAATTTGTACAAACATTTACCGTACTTGTATTGCATTATACATTATAATCGTATGTAATTTTCTTATATTTAATATTTTTCACCGTTTAAGTGGAAGATAAGATCTTATGGCCTTAACGCTGGTAGTTTACATAAATAAATAAGTAAATAAATAAATTATTATTATTATTATTAAAACGTGTTTCGCCACGATTTACAGAGAGAAATATATATTGTGTTTTTTTTTGGAAACAGAGATGAGATAATTAGTGACCTTTTGAGGAGGCTCAGTATAAAATTAAGTGGTTCTTCAGTACCTGAAAGGGAGAAGGTAGAGTGCCAATGCGCAATACTGAATATTTCAGTTCAGACTGAAAGTGTTTTAACGTTCTTTAACACTGGAGATCATAAGCATCGTCAATTCACATTCTTTGTGAAAGGCTCGAAAAATAAATGCAGAGAGACCTCTTATTACAGGGTAGAAGGTATTTAAGTTACGTAAATCTACGACATGGAACAATCGTCTTTACTTTCATTCTGAAGTAAGGCAAGTTCAGTGATTTTACTGAATTATCATAAGTAATGCCACGAGTGATTTCCAAATTTAGAGAATTTGGAAATCAAGAGTGGCATTTGTTAGGACTATTTAACGAATAAAATTAAGCTGTTTACTCACAAACCATTATTTAACTATACTTATTTTAAAATATTAATATATATTTAATGTAAACGGCGATGTTTGAAAACAAATGAGAAACGATAGGTTCGCTTCATCTGCTTCTTTTGTTTATCACTGCAACCAGATCATACTATTTATTGCCAAAGGAACGCAATATTGTAAGAATGCTCTCTAGTGGAGAAAAAATGAAACACATCAAACTGTATATTAATTCATTTGTGATGTCGTATGATGTAAATATGACAATTATATTTTTCTGGATTATTACCTGGGAAAAAATACATTTAAGAAAGTGCAAACAGTGGTTTCTTTTTTTGGTGGTATAATCAATTGCTACAAATGTTGACATGTATGCACTATATATACAATCTGGTAGCCGTATTTCTTATAGGCTCAGTCACTGCAAAATAACGGTCAGACCTGTTCAGAATATTAAAAAAGGAGGAGCTTTGTTTAATATGGTAATTATAACACTGATAAATATTTCGTGAAACACGACTCTGATTGGTTGTAAAACAGAAATCATTGAAACGTGATTGGTCATTGACTCCCATTTGGGCATGAGTTAAATAGTCATCAAAATTTAACAGTAGGCCTACTGGGCTAATAACATGAGCAACAAAAAATAAACTTTTTTTGTCTCAGAAAGAAAATATGTGATTCATCGATTTTTCTCAACCACGCAAGGTTTCCGAGAGACAGACATTTATAATTTGAAACACTTCAATATTTTCTACATTCGTAACTACACATTATTCGAACATTCGGACTCACCTAGAAAGTAAGAAATGACGATTTTTTGCTATATTTCACCTGTGAAGCATCCCTCTTGATGGTCCAACAATAATTGGCCTGCATATTAGGATTTCATTTTCCTTGATATATCTTTTCCATTGCTGAAATCTCCTGAGTTAGCTGATTTGGTTTTATTTTACAATGGACAAATGGACGAAAAAAGTGTATTAAAAAAATATTATTTAAATCCATTAATTGAAATTGAAATAAAAAACTGTGGGTGGTGGAGAAATTCCGAATACATATTTGAAAACACGATAAAAAACTGCATTAAGTACAACTATTGGTACTCATGAGACAAAAATCATGTTGACCAGTGTAATGTACTTCTGTATTTTTACAATACAAATCCGCAAATATAAATCGTGTTCATTGGAAAGAGTACCAAATTTTCTGGAAGTAAATATACGTGGAAGTCCACAAGTTAAATATTTTGAATTTTATAGCTTGAACAATTTTAATAAAGAAAGCATATATCACAAGATCCATCCATGCATAATAATTCTGCCCGAAGGCAGGTAATACACTGCAATCATAGCATTTTCATGCTATGCTTACAACTTTACTAGGGAATTGTAGGTGATGATGATGATGATGATAATGATAAGGATGATTTCGGGGACCGTTTCGGCCTTAAAGTTTTCATGACATTTGTCTAACAGGTGAGGAAAAACCCAGATAATAACGTCACCCAGAAAAACTGCCCCGGCCGGGGATCGAACCCGGGCCCGCTGCGTGACAAGGCAGCAGGCTATCTCGAGACCACAGCGGTGCACTGTCACAAGATATAACTCACATAAAGTAAGTAGGCTCATACAATACGAAAATTATTTCTGGTTAGATATTTTAATTACTGATGTTTAACTGAAGTAATGTCAATATTCCGATTTATTTATGTTTTAAATTGGATTAACCAGTGTAATGCAAGCATTACGTATCTTTACCAGAGTAAGGAGGCCTGCAACACTCAAATTTATGAAGGTTTAAACTTTTTTTAATCATTTTTTGAAAGAATATTAATTCCAACTTTATTTTAGTAATATTTCAGGTGCTCGGAAAAAGACATTTTTTCTCTTTTGCGAAGTGATTTACGTAACACCCTATACTGTACAGTGAGCTATCATAACGCTTAGTTTATTTGCTCTTCTGTAAAAAATCAAAAAGGTAGACATTGCACTTTGTGCTTCTAAAGACCTGGATTTTCATCATTACTTGTGTTATATCTTTTAGAAACATCAGTCGCCAAGTGGAAAATATACACTGCTGTGTCTCCTTATATTGTGGATGGGAGATTTGAAAGTAGACCCTCAAATGGCTTGGCCACTAAGATGGAGTAATTAGGCTTACCGCTGAACCAAAGCGTTTTAAGTCCGATCAAATGACATGGTGTTCTGTTTACAGAGGACTGCTTCTTTTTTTTTTAGTCAGTGGCTTTCATTTCATTATTAATAGCAGCAAAGGGAGAGTAATTACAACGTTACATAAAGCATTAGAAACCTGGACAAATGCACTTAATGGAGTCTATAAGCTCCTGAACATCATCAACCCTACTTAATCGTTGTTGTTTCCCTTTCAATGTGCAAATGGATGCAACAGCATTTCACATGTCATTACAAGTATAAAGTATCTTAAACTCAAATTACTTTAAAGTTATGAAACAATTTCTAGTGTCATCGAATTTTTTTTTTCTCCATGGAGCAACAGGCCTAGAAGACATTTGACCTACCAGAAAGCTACTGTCCTCACGCCCAAATGATGTGGACGATAATCCTGTCAGTGTGTGATCAGCAGGTCGGGTCTCCCAGCCATGATAATCTTATATATAAAAATCAAGGTTTGTTTGTTTGTATTTTATGCGCGGCCATACCGTTTATCCGATTTTTATGGTTTTTTTGCAAAATGTTCAGAAGATTCCCGGGATGAAGGTAGGGTATAAGAGAGTTGTGATATTCAACCCCCTTCACCCCTAAAAATCACCCTTTGTATTGAAAAACGTGAAATAAAGTCCCTATTTTGACGCTTTAAATGGCTTACGCAGCCTAAACCATAAAAAATACAACAAATTAATGTACACAGAATTGAATATATAAAAAAGCTCTACAAAAAAGTCCGCGACAGCATACTTTTATCTTTAACGGATAACTCACAATAACTATTTTTGTTTTTCATTGATGCCAAGAAGATCGGAATAAGTCGATTCCCGGACAAGTGTGCTCTGCCATACTCTTTATCCGATTGAGATGGGGCTTTCTGAAAAATGTTCAGCAGATTCCGGGGATGGACATAGACTATAAGGGAGTAGTAATACTCAACCCTTTCACCCCTAAAAATCACCCTTTGTAGTGAAAAATGTGAAATAAAGTCCCTATTTTGACACTTAAATGGCTTACGCTGCCTAAACCATAACAAATACACCAAATTAATGTACACAGAATTGAACATCTCAAAACACTCTACAAAAAAGTCCGGGACAGCATATGTGTATCTTCTACGGATAACTCACAATAATCATTTTTGTCTTTCATTGATGCCAAGAATATCGGGATTAGCAGATTCCCTAACAGTGCACGGCTGGTGGTAAAAACACTAACATTTATTTATGAGTAGCAGCGCACGCCGGGTATTAGCTAGTATTTTATAAACCTACTAGGGTCGCTACACAATGTAGGTGACAAAATTCCTCACGATCCTGGGTGGGGACTGGTCCCACACTGGGTTAAATTACTTAGGAAAATGTCTTCCCCTTTGGGGACATAAACCAGAGCAGTCTTATAGACATGCATGAATGCATGATGCTTTAACCCGCTCGGGTACGGTGTGGGATTCCAAGGAAATATCACAGCGTTTTAAACTAATAGTTTTTAATGAATATTTATCTTATAGACCGGTAAAATTGCCTCTTCCTGTTAATAAAATTTCCTCTTTTTGCCAGTTTTGCCAACACAAATATTGTTCCTCTTTTGAAATTAAAATTCGTAATGAGACATATCTCTACAAATTAACTTCTTTGACAAGGATGTCTATTCAATAACGTACGATCGATATGGTACAGCAAGAAATGCCAGAAGAAAACAATTTAAAAAATACCAGAAAAATGAAAGGCTAGTTCTGTTGATCTAAAAAAATATTAAATTTTGGATAATGAATCTGCATTATTGTTAATATTAATTTCTCATAATCATGTTATTCATCTTTCCCAAGCCCAAAGAGATTTTTCAGTAAAGATATGCTGTATATAACTATACAGCAGGTTTAGAAATCTCCCGGAAGTAATATCGGAATACATAACCTCACATTTCGTAAATATGAAACAGTATAATTATTTTTAGCTTCTGATGATGTATTATTCGCTAAATGGTCATTCCAAATCCAACGCCACCTTGAATCTGAGCGAGTGCATCTTGTCATGTGTAGTTCTATGGCGGTGGCCACGTCATACAGCTATCACAGATTATGGGAGGCTCACCAATGTATAGGTCTCTATTATGATTCAGAATTTCTGATCCCTATTTTGAGAGGACTGCTCGATGACATTTTTTTTAGTTTGTTATATATAAATCCCTTCATGGCATCTACTTTGTCATGCTGGAGTGCCTTGGTTGTTTAAATGACTCCGAGAGATATGGCAGCGCAGTTGTAGCATTGCTGGCGAAAGGGTTAACCATGACGGAAAGGTCGAAGGCGATCAGCCTGACCAAAAAAGTACCTTGGTCGAAGAAGTGACGGTATTTCATCGTATATATACAACAGTCGAGAAACGCGGACATGGGTTCTATTGGGGTATTATTTTACATTGGCTTAGGATAGGGATGTGTGGCAGCTTATGAGCCTATGGGTTCGATAGTGCCAGTGAGTTATATATAAATAATTTATTTTAATAAATCATATATTATATTTTGTTTAAAAATTAAACTTACGTAATATATTAAAACATTTACTAGGTAAAATGTTCCGACATTTAATGAAAAAATAAGAACGGAACTTAGACTGATATTCCAGCAATTGGACCATTATTACTAATGTATTCTCATCGGCTTTATTTAAAATAAGATTAATTGTATTATTAACAGGCCTGGCAGAATCCGACCCGTTCCACATAAAGAAGTTATACGAGCAATGGACGAATCGCTATCCAAATTACCACATATCGTCTCCACATAATTACTGCGGAGAGATTTGCAATTTAATACAGGAAACTGGAGATCAATCTAGAGATTAAAAAATTGTGCATCACCAACCCTTCCGGTCCCGAAATTGGAAGTTTTACAATTAAATTAATTTAATTAGCTCAATTTTACAATTAAAACGTTTAACCCCGTCGGGTATCGAACTCCCAGGTACACTAGTCAGAAAGCAAGAATGCTGCCACCTGTGCCGGTACAGCGGACATAGTTAAGTGAGTAACAATATAAGGCATGTATACAATATGATGCGTTCGTAGCGAAACGGGAAATGTGGGATAAGTGGATATATTGCGTAGTTCTTGAAACGGATGACCTTTTCATTTCTCTGCAGACTAGAAGAATAAAGAAGTTATTTCGATTAAGGGTGAAATAGGAAATATGAAGTCATTATGCTAGCATAAGATTCTAAAATGTCGCTGACGTATATGTAAGAAACCCTTAGGTAATTTTTTTTTTCTCAATTTCTCCAAACATATGGATAAAATCGATTTATAATCTTCGTTTGCTTCTGATGTTTTTCCCTTTCGCTCTCATGGAAGAAACAATATTTAAACTAATATCAAACAGAGTTAAAGATAAAAATTATTAAATATGCGAACAACTTGTTAAAAAATTATCGTTTTATCTAAGATATAGACAACATATACTACTCAACAGACGAGCAAGAAATAAATATAAATAAATTTTCTCTTCTCAGAATATATGAGCAGATACGGTATATTCCAATTCTTGTGACCCATTTGAATTAATGTCTATAGAAAACGTTTTGAATATGAGAGAATGAAGTATGAAATTGATTTTATAAGTTCTTCTTCTTCTTCTTCCTTTCAAGTATTAGGCCAAGGCCTGTTACGATCCTATAGAAAATTTTCCCTTATGGGAAATTCTCATATAAGACTTGAAAGCATAATAATAGTCCCTTCGATTGGTTGCTGGCCAAAGGAAGGCAAGACCAGTGATGGGGCTGCCATCATATAGCCTCTGGCCAGGCTTTCTGGAGAAGAAAAGAAAATAAAGGAAATAAGAAATGGAAGAAAGGAAGGACTCCCTAACCCACGGATGCCCTAATAGCGTCGGGCTCGAAAAAACAAGAGTTAACCAAGAGAGGTTAGATAGTAAAGTTAAAAGAGTGCAAAACACAAGTAAGTGGAAGAAATGCTTTGCACAGCTTGGGCACCTTGTGCTCGCCATCCACATATCCCCTAGATGAGGACCCCTGAGGGCGATTTTATAAGTTAAATAATATTATTAATAATAATAATAACACCAATGATAATCATTATGTTATTAATCATTTATTTAAACTCGCAGAGTTATGGCCACAAAGCCTTCACTTCCACTCAACCAGTGAACTTTATCGAATCGATAAAAAAACTTCCCACCTCATTTTAATACGGGGAATTCTGAGTTTCTAAATATTTCTCCCATATAATTGATATTTTTTATACCATCAACCGAAGTATGAAGAGGGATATGTGGGCAGTCATTCGCACATGAACATTTCTATCGCTCCATCGTCTTAGAATCGGTGTTCCCCATTTTTTCAGCAGTCAAAAGAAATGTTATTCGCTAGGTGATAAATCGGGACCGAAAGGAAGATGTTTATTTTCGCCCATTAATACTATCCAATTTTTCGGCGTTAAATATAAGGTGTGCGGCCTTCCATTTTATTGGAACGGTTTCGGACGTCCTTTCTTGTGGTATGCGGATGTTTCTTCAACGAAATATTACAACAATAGATTACTTTCAATTTTCTTCATCCATGCAGGAAGGTATCACGTTAAATGTCCTCGGAGACCTAACAACGGTTGCAAGCACATTTCCTGCAGACATTAATGATCTTGTTTATCCACTTTTCCGCCACTTTATGATTCTTTTTTGTATTATTCTATGGTGCAATTCTGTGTCGAAGTTTCATCACAAATTGAAATGTGCTTATCTCTGTCACTGAAACAATTTAGTAGAACTTTATATAGTGATCTTCTGCAGTAAGATCACTTATGTCACGAATATTGTTTGGAATGATGTTTGCCATTGGTCTTCTGATGGGTTTCGTTTTCCAAAACTTCCCTTCCTACCACAAATTGTTTAAGTAATTCGTACACTTTTGAATACGAAAGAGTTTCTTCGGAAAACTTTGCACGAAACCTTCTCAAAACGTTTGTTGGTTTCTCCTACTTTCAAGAGAAACTTAATTATTCTGCGTTGGGCAATGGACGTGAGCACCGCTTGCTCGCACATGATGTACCAACAGGAGCGGACGTTTTGGGCTGCCTGCGGTCGCCAGATTCCTCCTTCAGATATCCATATTGATATTCAGCCAGAGCCGCGCCCATATTCTTTCACTATTTTATCAGCCAAATTGATATTCTGATTTAGATTTGATTTAATGTAATATATAAAAAATGAATGTTTGTTTGTTTGTTCGTGCTTTATGCGCGGCCATACCGTTGAACCGATGGTGATGGGGGTTTTGCAAATTGTTCAGTATTTTCCCGGGAGGGTTATAGGTTATAAGAGAGTTATAATGCTCAAGCCCTTCACACTTAAAAGTCACCCTTTGTAGTGAAAGAGAAAAATAAAAGTGGCTTTTTGTACGATTAAATGGCTTACTCTGCCTAAACTTATAACAAATTAATGTGCACAGAATTGATTATCTCAAAAAACTCTAGAAAACAGTGCCCGTCAACATATGTTTATCTTTTGTGGATAACTCACAATAACCATTTCTGTCTTTCATTGATGCTAAGAAGATTGGAATAAGTAGATTCCCGGTAAAGGAGAGCAGCAGCACAGATAACTCGAAATAACGAATTTTGTCTTTCAGCTAATTTATGCCAAATACATCGGGATACGTAGATTCCCGGGCAATGCCGGGTAACCAGCACGGGATATCTATAAATAATAACGATATAAATTTATAATTATTTTTCCTCATACCTATTCAACTAAACGTAAAAAACTCAATTTATTTATGCGTAATAGCGCATGCCGGGTATAAGCTAGTCTCTTAGAAATGGACAGAAGTAGGGAATGTAATTCCGCACAGCAGCCTAAGAGGGGTGAAGTCTAGAAGTAGGTCTTCGTCCTTCTGGAAAATTGATTGATTGATTGACTGACAAATTATTACTTTCGGGGAAAACATGCTGTCTATACACGCGAAGTACAGTATGGCCGCATGTAAGATTTGTAGGTCTACAAGTGCAACGGTTTCCTTCATTAAATTTCAAGAAAATTGATAAGAAAAAACTGTGGATTTCCAAGAGTTCTGTGTGTGAGTGTAGAGAGAGAGACAGAGAGAGAGAGAGAGAGAGAGAGAGAGAGAGAGGGGGAGAGAGAGAGAGAGTGAGGGGGGACGATAGATATGGAGATAGAGAGAGAGGGAGTGATAACTGAGTGGGTGAGAGAAAGAGGGGGGAACGAAAGAGAGGATACGATGGGATAGAGAAACGCAAATTTTCCTAAAGGAACATTAGAAATGTGTCTACGTGTCTCGCCACAGTTGCAAACAAACACAAACTTGGAATGAGGTGGTTATTAAAATGAACTGTAACATTTATTAGGAGTAATACCAGTTGTAAATGAACATGTTTATTCACAAATGTCATTACTTTCACCTCTTCGCTTTATGTGCATTCATATCGTCATTATCTCACTAGTAACAGTAGTAATTAGTTATATTATTCCTTATGAATTTCTCAAAACGTATATTTTAGTAATAATAATAATAATAATAATAATAATAATAATAATAATAATAATAATAATTATTATTATTATTATTATTATAGTAATAATAATAATTATTATTATAATAATAATAACAATAATAATATAATAACAATAATAATAATAATAATAACAATAATAATAATAGCTTTATTTTACCTGGAAGAGCTAAGGCCTTAGGGTCTTGACTGTCACTTAACCAGGTTTTAAAAAATACAAAAAAATAGTCTTACATCTAAATTACAATAAACATACACGATTACATGTTATAAATACAATACAATTAATATTTATAATATACTTTGATTCACTCTAGATTTAACGAATTAAATGTATAATATGTACAAGATATAAGAAAAACGAGAAAAAATATTAATGACACAGTATAAATTTAAATAAATAAGGAAAATTAATTATTAGACAACTGGTAGCTGTATAAGCGTGACTTAAAAGTGCCAAGAGTGCGGCAACCCTTCATATATTTAGGAAGGAAATTTCAGGGGCGGGCGGGAGCTACTGCGAAGGAAGTAGAATAAGAAGTAATGTTATGAAGAGGAATTGTTAACAGACTTATCTTGTGACCTAGTGTCAATATTGTGGTAAGAGGAGGATAACTTCTCAAATCTGGACGCCAGGTTAGTAGGAGTGTAGGAATTCAGAAGCTTGAAAAGTAGTGAGAGAGAGAGTGCAATTTATGTTTGTCAGTAAGACCGAGCCAAGCGAGGTTATTGAAGTGTTCGGAAATATGGTAATAACGGCGAATATTGAAAATGAATCGAACGCAAGCATTATGAACGCGCTGCAGTCTCTGCGACAAGTCATAGTTTAGATCATTATATATAATGTCACAATAATCAAAATGTGGCAATACAGGATTCTGCACAAGGATTTGTTTTAACGAAACTGGGAGAAAATTCTTTAAACGTCTAAGGTAATATAAGTTGGAGAAAGTCTTTTTACATATGTGTTTCACTTGTGTTTGCCAGGTTTAGTACAGTTGATCTGGAGACGTGACTCTAGATATTTTTTCTTTTTCCTCCTCGAAATGTCAGCTGTAGCTCAAGTCTTCAAGTTCGCTTACAGTACTAACAAGTGTACTGTCAACCATTCTATGCAGAAACCTACCTTGGAATTTCTCCCAGAGAAGAGTTGTGATATACAAAGACAGTGTCAAAGAAAACTGCCGTTTTTAACTAGAGGGCATTAATATCCAGCTCCAAATATCTCATTTAAAATGCAGGTAAGTAATACAATTCAATACTTAATGGATTTGATAACCTTCACAACCAGCCGTCCGCGCCCACCCCGCCTCACTCCACTCGATTTTAGCCAACCAGGGAATCCATCTGTTTCGCACAATGTGTTCCCATTGTTGTATTCTGTCTTTGATTTCTGCGCCTTGCAGTTAAACTAGGCAGATACTTTTAGGGTATACGTTTCAATATCTTTGCATGAATAGTGAAACTACTATACATTTAAAACCAAAAACGAATACGATTTGTTATAGTGATGTAGTGGAGTGATACAATTCTTTTTATGTTAAATAATTGCAGATATTCGAAAGAATCTAACTACTGGGGTTATACTCATTAAAATAATTTTCAAAAACTTCTACAAATACAGAAAAAAACAATGACGAACATTTATGTAACTCCATGTCGCGACAGGTCTACAAAGCTCCTGGCATAACAGCCGGCTGTTGGCGTCACATCCACATGTAATAATCACAGAGGTAGACAATCATCCAGCCAGTGTATAGGTGACATGTGGTTAGGGAATCCGTCTTACTGGATATTTCCCGAGTAAGAATTCCGGGATCGACCACTGTGACTTGGTACTTTTTCGTGGTTTTCTTCACTTGTTACGTCAAATGCTGGGCTTGAACTTTATTTTCACGATCTACAACATTCTTACTCACCTTTTCATATTTAGTTTAAAATTAATATTGAATATATTTCCACAGGATGGGCCTGTATGTATAGATATACAACAATAGATATAGCCTGCATAACCCAAATATCAATTATCCAATATAGTGGAATGCAGGCTTTCACGGCCGGTAATCATGGTAGTAAAAGATTCCGGGCTATGTGGCCGTGGTCTATAACTGGCGTTTCTTCCAGACGTTTCTCCCTCAACTGCGGAGGGCATCTTCAGTGGCGAGCGCTAGAAGCTGTTGTTTCCCTGTCGTAGATGCCCTCCGCAGTTGAGGGAGAAACGTCTGGAAGAAACGCCAGTTATAGACCACGGCCACATAGCCCGGAATCTTTTACTACCACAATTATCCAGTATGATCAAATATGATAACTAACTAACTCATAGGCACTATCGAACGCGTAGGTTCAAGGCCGCGCGGACATAAGCTCTCCATACATACCTATCCTGAGTTAATGATATCCAATCATCCCCTGTACAATCTGCGTCCCTCAAATTATAGTTAATGTTATTCTCCCACCTCATTCTTAGTCTACCAACGGGACGTTTTCCCTCTGGTTTTCCTACAAGAAGCTTCCATGCACGTCTTTCATTCCTCATTCTTGCTACATGTCCTGTCCATCGCATTCTACGAGACTTAACTGTTCTCATATCTTGCATCCTATAAAGATTGTGTAGTTCACTGTTATGTAGTCTTCTCCATTCACCTGTCTGTTCTTCTCTTTTTGGTCCAAACATTTTCCTAAGAACTTTATCCTCAAATACTCGTATTCTCCTTTCCTCCCTTAAAGTAAGAGTCCATGTTTCGCATCCATATAACTGGTAGAATACTAGATTTATTTATTTTCAGTTTAATGTTTTTTTTTAAAGAAGTTGAGACGTCAAGAGTCTCTGTAATGCATAATAGCACGCATTTCCAGAATTGAACCTATGTTTAATTTCCTTGTGCATCTCATTCCTACTTGTGATTATTGTTCCTTGGTATTTGAATTCATCCACCTCCTCAAAAAATAAATATATGAAGTATTTTATATTAGAATTGTATAAAAGACCGCTCTAGAGGGCGCAATTTCTGAATCTTCACAACGCAACTAGATACAAATGATTGAATTAACAATGCAATCGTACGTTTACTCCGCATACCGGTAAATTCGGGCCATGCGTTAGACTTGAGGATGAATTCGTTTAGTTTACGCAGTCCTTGCGTGACAGGCTTATTTCTTAATTACGGTACTACAGATTTAATAAGCTCAATGTATTTTGGTCATATATAAAAGCTCATTTTTAATTGTCTTTGTATATAAAAATGAGAGTGTGTCTGTCTGTCTCTACTGTCTGGACTCAAAAAATACTTGACCGATTTGAATGGAGATTTCACCATCATTTAGATAATTTTTCTGGGGCAGTTAACGTAGGGTAAGTCCGGGATAGATGGCCATACTTTTTTTAATGTTTCAGAATATCGAAGATTTGCAGGATAATTACGTGAACAAAAGTTTAATGGGGTTACTGAAGGTAAATCTACATAATTCCTTGTGTTTATGATAAAACATTGTCATTCAGAGTAATAAACCCAACTTATTGAAAAACAATACACTGGCCATCTCTCCCTAGTTGCCAGGGGGAGAGGCCATAGGGTAGAGAGTGTTGATTACTCAGTTTTGAAGTCATTAAATACACTCAAAAGTTATTAAAATATATCTATTTGTTTATTGCATTTACATTTACATTAAAAATTAAAATAAACTAATTGTTTCATAAAATTTAAAACTTTTCTTGCATTAAAATACAAATAAAATATCTTCAATCATTTTCGGAGAAAATGTTTCCAAAAACAAGTGAATTATTTAAGTTTTTCCTAGTTATCACTTCTCCACAAGGCAAACAAACCCCAATAAAAGTAGTGCACGTTTCGTGGAGCCACCTTTGACAACAGATACACTGAATCCAGTCAACTGCCTTCTTTGTATTGTCGTAGTGTTCGCCACAACCAACACATTCATTGGTGAGATCAACAAATTCATCATTGCTGGACTCGTCGTTAATTATGATTCTTTCTTCAGAGCTGGAGCTGCTGCTAGAAATTGATCGTTTTCTAAGAAATGTTAGCTTCGAAACATGCTTACTGAAGGATTTACGCCCATTGCCAATTTTGAAGATTTAAACCTCACTTTTTCTATGTTCTCGGGGGAAGTCAAGAGAGTAGCGTGAAGCTTTGGCCTTTTGCTTGCTGGCAATTTGCTTAAGGATGGTGTTGGTGGACATCGTCTCCAGAATTTTTCGTAGGAGTGTATTCCACCTTAGATTTGGAAGTGCTCGGTTGTGGCTCAAGATTTCCAGGGGTAGCAGAATTAGAATCCTGAGCGTTATTTCCGTTGGTGTCCTGACATTGATCATCCTGTTTTCTCCCTGCCTTTGTAGATTCACTTGCAGTTGAATTGAGGAATGCATAGTCAGGAATGGCATCAGGATTGAAGTATATATCAAGCAACTACCTGAAATAATTCTAAGGAAAAGCCGGGAATCAAAACCAGGATCTTTGGGATGGTAGACTTGCTAAACAGAAGGCCAACTCCCACTAATATACAAATTAATAAAATTAAACTAACAATAAATACTATAACACTATACCGCTGAGGCAATAAACAAAAATTTAAAAAAAAGAATCAACGAAAACGCGTCTTAAACAGTTGGCCAACTCTCCCTAAGAGTAGGTGGCCATCTCCCCCATGTTTAAGGGTTAGATGGCCATAGTGCGGAAAAAATCAGGAGATGATTAAATAAGAAATATTAACTTTATATTAATCACAGAAGATCCACTTAACTCGTACAATAAGCTGCTGAGAATTATTTTTTGCAGGAACGTCGCACTTATGTTTACTTCTCTTGACGGTCACAAAATATCTGAGCAGTTACAAAACAATAATTACGAAAAAGTCGCCGACTTGTAACACAAAACTGCCACACGTGTTCAACAATCGGTTACTAGAGTCAAAAGCATACCGCCTACCGAGTTGCTTTCACATCCGGTCATTCCAACATAAAATAGAAGCTATGGCCATCACACCCGTATGGCCATCTCACCCGGAACTACCCTATATATAATATTACCGTACGTACCATAAGGCCGGAACAAAAAAACTGTATCGGTGCACTAAAAAAGTCGTTTTTTGTACGCTTAAATGACATAAGCTGCCTAAAGCATTCCGCGATAGCATTTGTCTATCTTTCATGGATGACTCACAATAACCATTTTTGTCTTTCAGCACATTGATACCAAGAACATCGGGATAAGTAGATTCCCGGGCAACGTCACAAGACGCAGCGGGGCATCCTTCGCAATGCCATCGTTCGTTAATGCTATAACTAACTAACTCACTGGCATTATCGAACCCATAGGTTAAAGGATGTGCGGACATAACCTCTCCATACATCTCTATCCTGAGCTAATGTTTTCCATTCATTCCCTGTACAATCTACTTCCCTCAAATCATAATTAATGTTATTCTCCCACCTCATTCTTGGTCTACCAACTGGGCGTTTTCCCTCTGGTTTTACTACAAGAAGCTTCCATGCACGTCTTTCCGTCCCCATTCGTGCCACATGTCCTGCCCATCGCAGTCTACTAGACTTAACTGTTCTTATTATATCTGGCTTCATTTTAGTACAGTGTAGTTCACTGTTATGTAGTTTTCTCCATTCACCTGTCTGTTCATCTCTCTTTGGTTCAAAAATTCTCCTAATAACTTTATTCTCAAATACGCGTAATCTGCTTTCCTCCCTTAAAGTAAGAGTCCATATTTCGCATCCGTAACTGGTGAAATAATAGTTGTATATATTTTCAGTTTGTCGTTTTTTCAAAGGAGATGGGACCAAAAGTCTCTGTATTGCATAATTTCATCGTGCATCTCATTCCTATTTGCGATTATTGTTTCTAGGTATATGAATTCAACCACTTCCTCAAAATTTCTCTCGTTTGTCACTAGCTGTCCATTTCCAGTATGAAATTTATTTATATGTGTGACCATATACTCGTATTTAGTTGCACTTATTGATATTTATTTCCATCCCCAATTTCTTAGTGTTACTCAATAGTGTGTTCGTGTTGGCCTTTAGTATCTCCTCGCTATCGCCCAATAGTACTACATCATCAGCATAAACTAACAGCTTATTAATACCTTTGAGTTGTAGGCCTACTTCATACTCTAGAGATTTGATGGCATGTTCTAGTACAATATTAAATACGAGTAGTACAGGAGATAGTGCATCTCCTTGCTAAAACCCATTGTGGATTTGGAAAGTGTCCGAAAACTGTTTCCTACACGCACCCTACTCTTTGTGTCATTTAGACACATTCGTATAAGACTAACAAAAATTTAAGAAAATTCCAAACTCCAGCAGGATACTATATAACTTCTGCCTCTTAATCGAATCGAAGACTTTTTTGAAGTCTACGTATAGTTGATGTACAGTACCATTATATTCCCATTTCTTTTCTAAAATCAGTCTTTTACTAAAAATCTGACCTGTTGTAGACCTGTTTCTTTTAAACTCACATTGGTGTTCTCGTAGAATGTCATCAATATAAGGAGTACATCTGCTTACTAATATATTTGCTAGAATTTTGTACGAAGTTGAAAGTAATGAGATGCCCCTGTAATTGTTGCAATCAGTTGTATCTCCTTTCTTATAAATTGGTACGATAATGAATTCTGTCCCAATTTTTCTTTCACAGAAGTCAAACTTGGCATACAGCGGTTAATAAAACGTTGGGATTAGTAGATTCCTGAGCAACGCCGGGTACTGAGCTACTTATTTATAAATAGTTGTAAATAAAGTGCTATACAATTGACAGTAAGCTCAAGTAGGGGAAAATACCCATAAGTATTAGTGTAAAATCAGTTCTTTTCAGTTCCCAGATTTCTTTACTCTCCCATTTGTTGGTTGGGAGAGAAGTTCCGCGGTGTAATCTTCACTGCAGCGAGTGATCAATAAGACCTTTGTGCATTATAATGCAATTAAAGAACTCAAATGAAAGAATGTGCTGCTCTTAAAATCAAATTCACAGATTACTGTAAACAGTTGTTCACATGTTAGAAGATTAGTGTGTTCTTGTATGGAGGGGATAATAATAATTCAACACTCGAAAAATAAGTAAAATATATTATCAATATTAACAAAATTCATGACAAAGTTCCGTTGAGGTATTATTCATAAGTATTGCCAAGAGTAATTTCAAAATTTGGAAATCAAGACTCGCATTTGTTAGGACTATTTATCGAATAAAATTAAGCTATTTACTCACAAATCATTTAAATATAGTTATTTTAAAATATTTATACATCAAATGTATAAACCGACCGCGGAGGACTAGTGGTTATGCTCCTTGCCTCTGGTCCCGAGGGTCGCGGGTTCAAACCCGGCCGGGGTCGATGGATCTTTTTGGACGGAAAAATCCAAGGAGCAAGTCCTCCGGGAGGGACTTTAAATCGTGGGTCCCGAGTCTGAAGATTTTCAGGCTCGTAAAAATCCTTAAGCCTGAATGAAAAGGCCTCCAAGCAAAATTTACCAAATTTTCCCGTCCTAGTACTACCTTGGTTTCCTAGATGTCAGTATGAGGCGGAACGCTGACCACGGACCACTCTAAATGACATCTATACGAAAACAAGTGTAACTAAATTAGTATGGTTCAAATTCTTCCCTGTAGGGGGAGAGCGCCAAAATCTCTGTAAAGGGAAAACATGGGCTTACAAAAAAATAAATCTAATGTAAACGGCGATGTTTGAAAACAAATGAGAAACGATTGTTATGCTTCATTTCTTTGTCACTGCAACAAGAACATATTATTTATTTCCAAAGGATCACAACATTGTAAGAATGCACCCTAGTGGAGAAATTTATAACCAACATTATAGGTTATTAATTAATTTCTGATTTCCTATGATGTAAATATTTCAATTATATTTTTCGGGAATGTAAATTCCTGGGAAATAATACGTTTAAGAAAGTGCAAACAGTGATTTCTTCTTTTTTTGTGTTATAATCAATTGCTACAAATGTTTTTGTATTATCTCCCGCAAGCACTATCTGGTTACATTCATGCATTGTATATACAATCTGATAGCGACATGTATTCTACGATTCTAACATCTTAATATATAAATTGCTATAATCAACTTATTTCTTAGAGTGACAGTCACTGCAAAGTAATGGTCTAACCTATTCAGAATGTTAAAAATGAGGAGCTTGATTTTAAAGTGATAAAATTAAATTGATAAAGTCGAGGTGAAAAAAGACTGTGATTGGTTGTAAATCATATTTCATTGAAATGTGATTGGTCATTGATTGCATTTGGGGCATGAGTTAAATAGACAAAATTAAAATATAAAATTAAGAAATATTTTAATTTTAAAATGTATTATGTTTATTACTACCATATATTATATTTAACCACACACGATTATTATTCATTAAATCTCTAGGCACTTATTCTATGACAATTCGCCTTACGCAATTAATTTTAATACCAACTCACTGTGACTATCGAACCCAGATGTTCATGGTCGCCTGGACATAACTCTCCATACATCCCCATCCTGAGTTAATGTTTTCTAATAATCCCTTTATAAATCACATCCTCAAATAATGATTAATGCTATTATCCATTCTCTTTATTGGCCTACTACTGGTCTCTTTCCCTCTGGTTTACTTACAATAAGTTATTCTCCCACCTCATTCTTGCTCTATCTGCTGGGTGTTTTCCCTATGGTTTTCCTACAATAATTTTCATACTCCAATTTCATTCCACATTCGTGTCACATGTCCTGCCCTTTGCAGATAACGAAATTTGACTGAAATAAATATAGGCCTATTGCATTTTGTTTTTATTTTCAAAGCATAATTTACAGAGTTATTATAAGAACTGTTTTGTCCTTTGCATCTGAAACTTATTCACTATCAATCTTGATATAGGCCTATACAAGTAAGTGTGAGTCATTCTGTGTGCGCTTTTTGGACTCAGGAACTACCAGACCGATTTGAATGGCGTTTAGAGAATTTTTATGGAAATATTAACATATATAACATATGACCGGAGCTAAAAAAATAAAGTAAAATAAAATGTAAAAAATAAAGTGGTCCACTAAAAATGTCGCTTTTTGGACACATAAATGGCTTACACTGCCTAAACCATAACATATACACCAAATTAATGTACACAGAATTGGATATTTGAGAAAAAATCTATAAAAAAGTCCGCGACAGCATATGTCTATCTTTTACGGATAACTCGTAATAATCATTTTTGTCTTTCAGCTCATTGGTGCCAAGAAGATCGAGATAAGTAGATTCCCGGGCAAAGCCGGGTAATCAGCACGGGTATCTAAAAATAATTACAATATAAAATTATAATTATTTTTATTTTTACTTATTCAACTAAACATAAAACACATTTAATTTATTTAGGCGTATCAGCGCACGCCTTATATTAGCTAGTGTTATATGAAACTCTACTATCTGCATTAGAAAGAAAGAATCGTACAGAAAATTTTGACCTTATTAAGGATAATGGGATATGGAAAAAGTAGTTAAACTGTAAACTATACAAATATTATAAAATTAACCAGATACTGCTACATTTATAGAAATTAAAAGGTAGAAAATGGCTGCTCATTTACTGTGGCTAAATGATATAGGAATTGTATTTATTTAATCAAAGCCAAAATGAAAAAGAAATATTGATAGACCAAGAACATGGTAGGAGGATTATGTGTTAAATAAATCACGTTATTGAGAGTTAAGAACTGCAGAGCTGTGGCTTTGAATACAGAATACTGACGTAGATTACTTCAGAAGGTCAAGGCATACATTGGCTATCGTCCTAATGATGATGATGATCAATCCTAATGCAGTTACGATTTTGTAAGAAAAGGACATAGAACGGAAATTGTTGTTATTCGAAAATTATAATTATTAAGTTGTACGTCGGCCGCGGTGGACTAGTGGTTATGCCCCATGCCTCTTGTCCCGAGGGTCGCGGGTTCAAACACGGTCGGGGTCGATGGATTTTTTTAAGACGGAAAAATCCAAGGAGTAAGTCCTCCGGGAGGGACTTTAAGCCGTGGGTCCCGAGTCTGAAGATTTTCAGGCTCGTAAAAAATCCTTAAGCCTGAAAGAAAAGGCCTCTAAGCAAAATTTACCGAATTTTCTCGTCCTAGTACTACCTTGGATTCCTAGATGTCAGTATGAGGCGGAACGCTGACCACGGACCACTCAAAGTGACATCTATACGAAAACAAGTGTAACTAAATTAGTATGATTCAAATTCTTCCCTGTAGGTGGAGAGCGCCTAAATCTCTGTAAAGGGAAAACATGGGCTTACAATACAATAAAATACAATACAATACAATAATACATATAAGATTTATGTGCATCCCTAGCACTATTATCTTAGTGGTGTTTTATAAACGTAAATTCATGATGTGAGAAATTGGCACTCCTCTTCTTTAGAACCCAGCCTTCAATTTAACAGTTGTTAAGGCTAGACAATTAGATGATTGTAGATAGTGATTGAAGGGAAGCAGTTTTCAACAGTTTACAGACTATACTTAAGGCCCGTTTTTTTATTCCTTTGGTAGAATGCTTTTAAAGTTTCTCGTGGTTGGTGGTCCAGCTCTCTCCAATGCTATTTGCATTCACAACCGTTAGGAGAAGACCTTAGAAATCATTTTCTTTTTGTGAATGCCATGCAATGAATGCTCTGCACGTGTAAGGAGACCTGCCCCGGATCCTGGGATCAACTTTGCTCAACTTTAAAACTTGGTTAGCTTCAAACGGTTTCAAAAGAGGTAGCAGAAGGGGGTGAAGCAAGTTTTTTTTCTGTGGGGGAGAAAGGGGAATGAAGGTTTTTCCAAAGCATATCCCGTAATAAAATACTACAATGGAGAAGGAAATTTCTTTGTGGTTTCAACTGGACTGTGGTCTGGTCGTATCATTCAGATCAACGGTCAAAATCCATTTAAAAGGACGCTCGTAGTTTTCCTAACAGGACGTATCTCTCAAAGGAATGGGGAGGGACTGGAATTACGACATACGTTAATATTTGACAGTCTCTGGATATAAACTTCGTACTCTCGTTTCAAACAATTACTGAAGATCTTGGAACTTAGTGGCCACGAGTAACAAATAATCATTTGTTATTTCTGAAGTTTTACTGCTTAGGTAAGTGGCCTATCGAGCCAATAAGTGACGATTTCATTGAGTAGTAATCCCCTAAATAGAATATGCGATATAATCGAGTTGTATTTTTCGTTATGATAGTCTAACAAAAGCATTATTTAATCAAAATTATACCCCTGAAACGGGTCACAAAATATAGCATCTGAATATATAGAGGAACGTCGGGTAATTTGGACCCCTGTTTTGAATTTATTTTTCTCTTCTTTTAATTAAGGGATATGAATTTTGTTTAATTACAGTGATTATCATTAGCGTTGTAACTATGAAATAGCATTGCTATTTTATTCAAATATGGAAACATCTTTATAATTTATTAACTTTTATATTACAAGATAGATCCACTTTAACCTCCATATTCGGATAAAGTGGACCCCAGAGTCCACCTTAGCATTTGGTCTATTCTTAGTTTATTTACTCAATTTATAATGACAGGCACATATTAATCTGATAATATTAATGACTGATCATGATTAAAAAGTGTCGATATTTATTTAATGTTTTGAAAAATTATTAATATTTGGGAATGATTATGGATAACATCGAAGGTATAGGCAAAGAGAACATAAAACATAGAACTGAATTGAGTAGCAAAATAATATCATCATTAAATTCCATATGGTGGGATAAGCATATTTGGAAAGACACAAAAAAATATATTGGTAAAACATTGGTGGAATCTGTTGCAATGTACGGAAGTGAGGTATGGACAATCAATAAGTACTACAAGAATAGACTAACAGCTCTAGAAATGGATTATTTACGAAGAAGTGACAGAAAGTCTAAATTAGAACGTGTCACAAATAAGGAAATTAGAAACATAATGGAAGCAGAAGAAAGCATAATAGAAAGAATTGAGCAAAAGGAATTAAAGTGGTTAGGACATGTTTTAAGAATGGAAGATGAGCGATGGCCGAAGCGACTATATGAATGGCATCCTAACAGAAAGAAGAAAAGAGGAAGACCAAGGTTATCATGGAAGGAAAACATGAAGACAGTAATGCAAGCTAGAGGGCTAAGCATCGTAGATGCCCAAGACCGTAGGCTTTGGAGGTTTGGCACGGGAAGACGGCAGCAGCTGTAAAAACCCGAAGATAGATAGAGAGAGAAAATTATTATTGATTATAACATTCACAAGTCATTCAACTGCAGAAAGCGACGGTCTTTGGGTTTAGTGAAATTACAGTACAAGGATATAAAATTAAAATTAATTTAATGAATGGTTTTTTACAGATGGCATCCACATTGATGAAGTATACGTATTCATGTAAAGTGGAACCAGGACCTCGTGGAGGATCCACATTAACCGAATTCCTTTGTTATGATTAATTATTTTATACACATGATATCAAACCAAACCCTTCAGTATATTAAACAGCATCTACATAATATAATGTATTTAGGAGTTTTTTTCAACATTTGTAATATTCAATAGCAGAAATTAAGAATTGATTTCTAGCTTGAAAAACTTTTAAAGTGGTCATTTTCATAGATATCACAAATATACCCTTCTTCGCACAAAGAATAGAGTTGACATGTTGAGAAACGTCACGTAAAATAAATCAGTCTGTGCAAAATTCAGCTTTTCGAACCAGATATTTATGCGATGCTAATGTTTTAGAAGTTAATAGAAGTAAAGTAAAGTGATCCCACTACAGGCCTTAGGGGTGGTTTAAGGCTCCCAACGTTGTAGACAATCGACACGAGATGTCAACCAGATTTTCAGCCCTGTGTTTCGGCCGTTTTAATCCCAGATCATAGACTGGTACTAATTTACGTTAGAGGCAGGGTCATGGTGCGGTCAGAAGGCTTTGGCTAGTTTAAAAATTCGAACTCCCGATATTCCAGCTTGTAGCGTATTGCCTTAATCATTTTCGCTACGACGCGGCGTGCTCCCATTATGTGCAAATTAAAGTCGTTAAATAAAGTAATAAACATATTTTTGCTTTCCTTCTGTAGCCTGGTTGAGGAAAGCAGCTAAAACAGCTGGGGGACTAGACACACCGACCACGTGTCACCCCTACACTGATTGAATGATCGTCTACCTCTGTTATTAACACATGTGGATGTGATGCCAGTGACCGGCTGGTAGGAGAAGGGCCTTCTAGGCCTGTAGCGCCGTGCAGTTTGTTTTGTTTTCCATCTGAAAGATTTTAACGCACTTAAAGATTCATGGAGCCCGGCTGGGCTCGAACACGCTACTACACTGCACTGATACAATTTCTTTAAATAAAATGTTAGAAAAAAAACTATTCTATTTGAATAATTTTGCTGATGCTGTTGGAAACTTTCAGCATATGCAGGAACAAGCCGATTTTGGTGCAGTGAAGATTTTCATGAATAAGCAGCGCCGCTGCGGAGCTGTGTCTTGTGGTGCACTAAATGAATCACGAGGAGACTATTATGTTACACTAATCGGATTTACGTGCTCTCGATAAACAAAACCCCGAGTCAAATAAAATCAAAATCTTCCTAAATTGCACCAATCCCCATTGTCAGCGGATCACGCTCTTTCCGGGTCATGATAAATACATAAAGTTCTCCAAAATCTCTAACAGGCCTAATAAATTAGGCCCGTCATGTCTCTTTATAAAAACGAGATACACCGATGCGTTATGCTGGTAACGTCTTTGCTTCAGATGCAGCATGTCCAGGTTTGATTTCTGGTTGGAACGAGTTTCCTATGTGAGGTTTATTTGGTTTTTCCTCACCTGTTAGACAAATTTCAGGAAACTTTAAGGTGCAAATAGTCCCGTAACACATTCTGGCCGTGATAATCATTTATATCGTATTCACCTTGTTTTGCAGGAATTTACGAGTGAAGGGTGTGTCGTGTCTTAAATATTTATTTATTTATTTTATTATTTAGCTTGGTATAGTTAAGGCCATGTGGCCTTCACTTGCACTCACCAGGACAAACATATGTTAAATTCAAATATAAAAATCGCAATAATTTAAATCCTTAACGATTATCTGACCAAACTGAATAATGATAATAATTAGATCCAATAATTCAATAAAGTAAAATATAATTAAAATTAAAACTAATGAAGGATTATATACACAAAGGGAGAACAGCTCTAATCAACTATAAACAAAACAAAACACAAAGAAAGTAATAAACTGTAATGAATTAATATATCGCCTATATATAAGCCTATATATGTCACTAGATAGAAATAATACATCTTGATAATTTTTTATTAAATAAAGGAATACCAATAATAATTGTTAAAAATACTATTATATGTTTATGTCAGTTTTCAATTTTGTTGTTAACTAGTAATTTAGTTTGTTTCGGAAAGATGTTAAAGTTTGGCAGTCTCTGACGTAGGGTGGAAGAGTATTCCATGTTCTAAAAAGATAAACTGCTAAAGATTTTAAGCAATAGGTATTGTGATGAGGAGGAACATAAAGAGCAATGTGCTGATGGGATCGTGTACCTCATTCTATGTGTATGTAAGAGTCTAACGAAGCGGTGTGATAAATAATTAGACAATGATATGTGTAATATTTTATAGAGAAGAGATAGAGAATGGACGATTCTACGATAAATTTTAGACGAAGCCATGACGATTGTTCGAGAGATGATGTAACGTGATCAAATCTGCGAATGCCAGAAATAAAACGTATGCAAGAATTATGGACATGTTGAAATCTTTGGGTAAGAATAGTATTTAGGCGTGTAAAAGAGTATATCTCAATAATCAAAATGTGGCATAGCAAGTTTTTCTACTAACATTTCCCTTATAGCAAATGGTCGTATTGTCTTGGAGGTGACTGTGGCATTCAGCTGATTACTTGTCCTGGGAGGCCATTCATGTCCTTGTGTGGTCAAAAACTATGTATGTGATCAGTAGTTAAATATCATCTCCCAACAGGTCGTGTTCCAGAAAGGCACAAGTGGCATAAGTGGTGTAAGTTACGTGTAAAAGGAAATGTTAAATTAAGAAAAATAAAGAAAATAAAACCAGGTTGAAAACTTCAAATTATGTTATTATTATTATTATTATTATTATTATTATTATTATTTATTATTATTATTCACTTCCTGGTTTAGGCATTAATTGCCTGTTCCGTCTTCACTAATAGATCTAAGGCCATCTCTTCCGAGGACGTCCGACATCTCTTCTTCCTCTCGGAAAATAATGTATTTATTTGGCAATCTGCTTTCATCCATTCTTTCTACATGTACTTTCCACTGATTCTTGTTGTTAAATATATTTTCTTTTATGGAATAGATCTGGAGATCTTCGCGGAGATCCTCGTTTCTTATCTGGCCCATTCTAGTGCATCCTTTTTTGTTGTTATTATTATTATTATTATTATCATCATCAACTTTACCATTATTATCATTATTATTATTCTTATTCTTATTATTATTATTATTTTATTATTATTATTATTATTATTATTATTATTATTATTATTATTATTATTATTATTATTATTATTATTATGTTTTGTTACATCCTTGTCAAATCTACATTGTGTAACCTATGTATCATATATGTATTAATAATCCTTGACTTCTAGATAATTCATAATTGTTTCTTATACAGTATCTTCTATAAATATATTGAAGTGGAAGAGAAGACTTATTATCGATCTTAACTCCATCAGGTAAAATATAAGTAAATAAAAAAATAAATAAATATTCATTTCGCATAATGATCATTCAAGTTACGGAGCTAACTTATTGTGAGCAATCGCTTGTTGCTCCGAAACCGACAAGATAGGCGAACTTGACGTAAAAAACATCTTAGTTACATAACCATAATGTAATTGTATAATGTCAGGTACAGACTCCTACAGTTGATCGTACATGAATAAATCGATATCTAAGATCGTTAATGAAAACACCTCGGATTTCAATTCTTAGATTCAAAATTATTTCTTAAAGTTTTAATAATCAGCCGCCAAGCGGCTCAATGGTGCAAGCGGTTAAACGCTCGCCTGTCAGTCCCGAGATCGAGTTTCGGTCACTCCATGTGGGTTTCTTAGTGGACGAAAGGGGAGACTGGGAAGGTTTATTCGGGGGTTTTCCATTTTTTCCCGTCACAAATTTCATTCCACCGTTTAACCACACTCATCTCATTCATTCAGTTACATTTCATTTCATATGCCCCTCTGAAGATGAATCGGCCATGGTAAGCCGGTATTCTTGTAATTAACAATCCGTCAATATAAGGTGTTTCATTGCATCTCATCCCTCGACCCGGCCCTGCGTCGGAAATTAGTTGGGGGGTTAAATAATAACCAATGATGAAATGACTTCATTAAACTCCATAGCACGACAGGCCTAGAAGTCCCTTGGCCTCCCATGCGGTTGCTAGCCACATATCCACAGGTATTAATCACAGAAGTGTATCATCATCTACCCAGTATTGGGGTAACATGTGGTCAGCATGTACGGTCCTCCAGCCGTTATAATTGGTTTTCTCAATCTGGAACTGCTACTTAATTTACCTATCAAAATTCCTGATGTTGATGGGTGGGAACCGATCCCATACTGGCAGAAATTCCATGATAAACTTTATTCTCCCCATAGGGACTCGAACTAGCTAGCTCTGCACCAAGGCAGCATGCCTTAAACCTCTCGAGTAAGGGGCGAGACATGATGAAATTACATGAAGAGTTATAGGCCTAAAACCCGAAAGATTCGCAATTCTAGAATCCCTTTATTGTCCTATAAGGCGAGACTTTATCCACACTACTGCCTGCAAATTTCAAAAGCACTCTAATAAATGCGTCATAACATAAAGTCATTTTACTGGCAGGATTAGAGAGTCTATTAATTCTGGAGGCTGATGTCCGTGTTTAGACAGAAGTGTCAAAGAAGAGGATTAATGATTTAAATGGTGAAATATTTGCCTGAGAGTACAGTAAGGGGTTAGTTTATGCCAAAGATGTAGTATTATTAGATGATAGCGAGGGGATACTAACGATCAACACGCACGCTCAATTGAGTAACAATAAGAAATTGGTACCGGAAGTAAACATCAATAACACTAAATATGTGATCACACACATAGATACATTACGTGATGGATATCGAGAGTTAAAGGGAAATTTTCAAGAAGTGGCTGAATTCAAATACCTAGGAACAATAAAATTAAAAATAGGAATGACATGCACAAAGAAATTAAACATTTCTTGAGTTCTGAAAATGCATGTTATTATGCATTACTGGGGCTCTTACTTTAAGGGAGGAAAAATGTTTATGAGTATAAAGTCCATAGGAAAATTTTTTTGACCAAAAAGAAATAACAGGCAGGCGAATGGAGAACACAACATAACACTAAGCAACATGAGCTTTATGGGAAACCAGATATAATAAGAAAAGTTAAATATCGTAGAAAACGATGGGCGAGATATGTGGCATGGGGATGAAAGAAGGGCACTGGAGTTTGTAGGAAAATCAGAACGAAAACGCCCTATTGGAAGACCAAGAACGAGGTGGGAAAATAACATTAACAATGATTTGAGGGAAGTAGATTATGTAAATAATAATTGAAAAACATTAACTCAGATTACGGATGAGTAGAGAGCTTAGGTCAGTCCGGCCATGATCCTACGAGTCCGATAGTGCCAGTGAGTTAGATAGTACATTAGGGGAATATTGCATTATTTCGTTTAACAGATAGGCGAATGGAGAAGACTACACAACACTGAGCTACATTATCTTTATAGGAAAATAGATATAAACAGTTAAGTCTTGTAGACAACGAAGGGCAGGACATGTGGCATGGGGAATGAAATTATGGTATGGATGCTTCTCGGAGGAAAATCAGAGGGAAAACGCCGAGTTGGTAAATCAGAAATGAGGTGGGAGAATAACATTAACCATGATTTGAAGGAAGTAGATTATACAGATAACACTGGTCAACATGATTTATTTCTCATGAGTTCGAATAGTTGTACTTAATGCACTTTTTTTTTCGTGTTTTCAAATATGTATTCGGAATTTCTCCATCTCCCACAGTTTTTTATTTCGATTTTAATTAATGGATGTAAATAATTATTATTTTAATAAACGTTATTTTCGTCCATTTGTCCATTGTAAAATGAAACCAAATGAGCTAACTCAGGAGATTTTAGGTATGGAAAAGAGATACTAAGGCAAATGGAATCCTAATATGCTGGCCGATTATTGTTGGACCATCAAGAGGGATGCTCCACAGGCGAAATATAGCAGAAAATCGTCATATCTTACTTTTTGGTGAGTCCGAATTTTCGAACATTGTATAGTTACGAATGTAGAACATATTAAAGTGTTTGAAATTATAAATTCCTGTCTCTCGGAAACCTTGAGTGATAGAGATAAACCGATATCATATTTGAATTCAGGACAAAAAGTACTATCAGAATCACTTTTTTTTCGGAGACAAAAAAAGTTTATTTTCTGTTGCTCAGTGTAATAATTGGAAACATTAACTAAGGATGGGGATGAGTGGAGGCTTTCGTTCGTCCGGCCATGAACCTACGTGTTCGATAGTGTCAGTGAGTTAATTAGTACAGTAAAGGGATATTGCATTAGTATATTTACTAAGATTGCAAATGATTGAGCGATCCTTATTAAAAGAACACATACTTCGAAATGCGGAATACGACGCGAAGTTGCTAAGTTAGATTTGGAAGATAAGATATTCAGGTAAGGTTGGTATTGTGTGTTTAATAAAAACGTCGGAAGAATGGATGCTCATAACTCTGAGAGCAGAGTGGAGCATTACGTGTGATGCATTGCTTTTATTTCCTGTTCCACACTTTATGTTGGTAACACTGCTTCCCCACACATCTCATCCTCGCCGTCTTAACTTTCATCATGAGGAACATTTCATGTCCACCATCATTTATTATCATCTTTTTTAGTGGACATTCGTTAATTTCCTTCATTTTAATTCCCTGCCATTAAACACACGTTTCGCCTACAATATTTCACGGAAAGAAGGAATGAAAAATACATTATTCAATGGGAGGGAGTGGGTAACACTGGTCAACATAATTTTTGTCTCATGAGTACTAATAGTTGTACTTTATTCAGATTTTATCGTTTTTTCAAATACGCCTATATATTCGAAATGTCTCCATCACCCACATTTTTTTTAATTTCAATTTCAAGTAATGGATTTAAATAACTATATTTTTAACAAACGTTTTTTCGTCCATTTATCATCTTGGCGCAGTGAGCGATGAGCACGGGGAACACTTTCATCAGGAGATTTCAGCTATAGAAAAGAGATATCAAGGCAAATGGAATCCTAATATGCTGGCCGATTATTGTTGGACCACCAAGAGGGATGCTCCACAGGCGAAATATAGCAGAAAATCATCATTTCTTACTTTCTAAGTGAGTCCGAATTTTCGAATATTGTGTAGTTACGAATGTAGAAAATATTAATGTGTTTGAAATTATAAATGCCTGTCTCTCGAAAACCTTGCGTGATGGAGAAAAAATACTATCAGAATCACACGTTTTTTCTTTCTGAGACAAAAAAAAAAGTTTCTTTTTTGTTGCTCAGTGTAATTAATGAGACTTTCTTGGCCTCTGAGCGAATCAGAAACATCATTGAAATTGATGCTTAATACTTTTGGTGAATTTCGGTGAAGTCAAGGGCACTCCAACTATCACTTTAATGTCTAGAATATAGTGTTACTCTTATGGGAACGCTGTTGTTATTTGACGCCGTAGGCTGAGTTTTAGAGATGGAAACGTATCTCCCTCTTCTCTTCCTAGCATAAGTACAACAGCAATGATATTTAATTACACAATTATCTTCACTACTGTTACTAAATATAATTCGTGATAATTCTAATGTGGTTACTAAAGAACAACATTTGGAATTTTATAGATTGTGACCACAGAAACGCTAGTAGCTTCAGAACATTCTATACCACACGTGATCTATCAGTTGCATCTATTTTTTGCCCTCGGCTGTACGTGTCAAAACAAGTTTCTTTGATAGGGGTTGGTTCAGTGGCATCTCCTCTGGCCACCGTTCCATTAATTGAGTTCATCCCATAAATTATTAAATAACTATGTGATAATTATACATTCCATAATGGTATTTTAAAACAAATCCTGTTCACACTTTCTGGGCAAAGTTATGAATAAAACTATTTAACTTAGGTATTTGTTTTAAATGAATTAACTAAGAAATAAATCTCATATAAAATACATGTTTACTAGAAATAATTGCTCCATAACACCAATAGTCCACCGCTATGGCCTCGAGGTATCGTGCTCCCTTGTCACGCAGCGGGCCCGGGTTCGATCCCCGGTCGGGGCAGTTTTTCTGGGTCAGGTTTTTATCGGGGTTTTTCCTCACCTGTAAGACAAATGTCAGGAAAACTTTAAGGCCCAATTGGTCCCCGAAATCATATGGCTGTCATCACCATCATCATCCTTGTCATTATCATCATCATCCTTCACCGGTGTGGAAAGCAACAGGGGATGCTACCACACCTACAATTCCCTAGTAAGTGTAATTTGTAAACTGATACAAAAGTGGTTGATCTGTTAAAAACAAATACAATTAAATTACTCAGTAATGATGCACCGGAGACCATGGGTTCCGTCTACGGTTTCCTTGAAAGGGCCATTGCATTGTCATAAACGGACCATTTGAATAATGTTAGAAATACTCGAACCGATGGTAAAAAATCACTTCAATAATAACCGAGTAAAATAAACAATACCGACTACACATTTGCTTAAATTATTTTTTTTGGACACAGGCGATAATGAAATTACAAAAATAAAAATTAATTTATCACATTTGTAAGGAGTGTCATGACGTAAAATACTTGATTCGAAGATGTTACATATTTTAGTTAACGATGCCCATTTAGTAATAACAAGTTGGAGATAATCGCCTTCGCTATACCATGAGGATTATTCGAAATCCGTTTGTGTTCTAGTGCAACCCACTGCAATTTTCGTGCCTCGGATCCAGCGGTGGGCGGATAGGCGGCGTTGAAGTTATTTATTTTCAATTTACGCACCACTTCAGAAGATCACTTTATGTAGATGATGTATTCTTGTATTGTGTATAGAGAGGAATTAGGTTGAGTGTATGTTTGTGTGTTTTGTGTAGTGTAAAGTTTGTTGTATGATGAATGATGAAGAGAAGGGAGAAGGTGAAGGCGAAACCCGATGCTGGCACGTAGCCTACCCGTGTCGAGAAGCGCCAAAGGAAGAAGATGGATGAATCGCTATCAACCGTACCACATGAACTTATATGATGCAGATGTATTTTGGAATTTAATGGAAGAATCTGGTGCACAATCTAGCAATCACCCCTCCTGGCACCGAGGTTAATTTTGCAATTACGTTAATTAAGTTAAGTTAATTCCACAAATAAAAATTTTAACCACGTTGAGTATGAAACCCGGCCTCGCAAGGAAGCACGACGGTCTTGATTTTACTTCAATTGAGTCAAGGTTATATCCGGAAAGGAATGTGTAGTATTTTTTGACGATCATGTTGCCACCGAGGAAAATCCAAGATAATCATCAGAGAGTTAAGTAAGATTACAGTTTTATGAATCGAATACTCAGAATCATGATCTCTCCATGAAGTTCACACTGTTCATTCATCGGAGTTTTGCTACACTATGATGAAAGCTTAATCAGGCAAACAGTGATATGAGAAATTAACAAAGAAAATCCAAATAAAGCTAATATAATGCATTTTCATACTGTATAGGTCACTTCGATACCTAAAGTAAGAAAAATTACTTTTTTTTTATTGCGGATGAGCCCATGTAGGACTACACAAAGTACTTAGAGGTGTTTCCTTTTAGTCCAAATTTCTTTAATTCTTTTGCCATGAGCTTGTTCTCTCTCATCTGTCCAAGTTATTCCAGTTTTTTTCTTCGGTTTGTCCTCTTGGACAACTTGCCACTTATTCACCTTAATTCTAAATATCCTATCTCTGTTTCGGATATCTTATTTAGTAATTCCTGCCAATTTTATGTCCTTTTTGACTTCATCAATCCACTTCATAGAATCCACTGGAGCTTTACTTCTGTTTTCGTAGAATTCATTTATTATTATTATTATTATTATTATTATTATTATTATTATCATAATCATAATCATCAAGCATCTTTCATGTTAAGGAAATTAGAGATACGTAGAATACACAAAATGGCGATCACAGGTAAATTATAATAAAACCGAATATCTTTCATTAGATACAATAGATGAGCTAAAATGCAATTCAGGAAGAATACGCAATGCTAAAAAATTTAGATATTTAGGATCTATTTTAGGTAGAAATGAAAATTCAGCTACAGAATTTGAAAGAAGAATAACTGATGGAAGAAGAATCATTGGTAAGTTGAACTCAGTGCTTTGGAATAGAAATATAATACACAGAACGAAGAAAACTATATTTCAAGTTCTGTTACAAAGCATTTTATTATATGGGTCCGAAACTTGGACAGTAAGTAGAAAACAAGCCAACAAGATGTTGGCAGTAGAAATGCTTTTTTGGTGGGGATCGACAAGAATTTCTAGAAGGGATAGGGTCATAAACAGCACAATAAGGGAAATTATGAAAGTTGAAAAAATATATTAGGAAACATAGAAGAAAAATGTTTGAAATGGTATGGACACCTAATAAGAATGGAAGAAGAGAGAGTAGCAAAGACGATCCTTAATTGGAAAGCTAATGGAAGAAGTGGAAGTGGCAGACCTGGAGAACGATGGATGGTTGGAGTGAAGAGAAGTATGGAAGCTAGAGATTTGAGGGAAGAAGATGACTTAGACAGGATCCTCTGGCGACAAATCACTTTGGGTTGAAGGAGACACACTGTGTTGTGGAATATTCTTAAATAAAAACAATATTAAGTTTGAGTAATTTATAAATTATATCATATTTAATTCTTTTTCCGCTATGTCTAATTTTTTACTATAACCTCGAAATGAATTGCTATTCAGGACAAGGAATTCTTGAAAAATCATGTGCTAGACATATGGATGTAACAAACAATCCTTTCACATATACTTATCTTAATTTCACTGGTCGACAAGGTTTTCTTCACAAGAAATCTGATTAGTGAATCTAGTGCATTTTTAATACTGAATTCAGATATGTAGTCAGAATTTTTCCATCAGGCACAGCTTTTTTGACAGCTACTTTTTTAAAATTGATTTTAGCATTTTCTTTGATCTGTCATAGGAGCCTTTATCTTATGTGAAAAGTTCACTGTACCAGTATATGCAGATATGACCTTAATTCATAACCGTGATTCTGACATAGCTCAAACTGAAAATGATTCAGATGAAAATAAAAAATGATCTTAGATAAATATGTCCGAAAATCACTATCTACCACTTTCTAGGTAAGTCAGAATGAGTTAGAGTTAAATGGATTTTATTAAACATTATAGAAAACGTCACAGAAAACTCTTGCCTGATAGGGAAAAACTGAAATGATATTAAATTCAGAATGAAAAATACTTCTAAAATCTCGTATTTTTATTCTTGTGAAAGAAAAAAATTAATTTCTGTCGAACAGTGTTATTTCTAGATCGTCCGTAAAGTTAAATGTATTATTTTTTGGTTTTATTACCTCGCTGAATATGTGTTAAATATTTAAGTATTTATTAGTATTAACTCTCGCATGTTTCGAACTGTTTACCAGTTGGTCTATCTGTACAAAAAAAAATATAACTAACTGAAATATTGCCTACAGCTTCAAGAAAAAACTACCTTGAAATATAGTTGACACAGATCTAGATATAACCTTACTATAAACTTCTTTGAAACAGCTTCTGCGCGATTAAGAAATTGTCTAAGACTATTCAGAGAAAGCAGTTTGAAAAAGAAAGGTTGGCCATCTCTAGTTGCCAACTTAAGCCTTGCTGTCTGTCATAGGGACTTGTAGGTCCACAAAGGTGTTGGTTGGGGGATGGGGCAACTTGCGAGCTCTATTGTTTCCTCGTAACATATTGCGACTCTTAATTAAACCATCATCTTGCCAACTTTTCTCGCAGAGGAAAGAAAGTGTGAAAATAGGGGGATTACAAAAACAAGAAAGGATAAGATGAATGAAGAAGGATATTAAGAAACAATTGAAGCAACTTTCTCTCGCCTTTTAATATTCTGCAGTAACTCGTAGGAATTATGACCTGTTGGCTACGACAAGAGAAAAGAGAGGAGTAAAACTTTTTTCAGTATCAAAACATTTTCTAAATATTTTAGACGTTGCTTCTTTACTTAAAAAAAAGAGTAGATACAAGTGACTTAAGATAACTTCTTTTATTGATTCAGATGTCGAACTGAATTCAACTTCTACAGGAAATATAATGTAGACTCAAAAAGCATTCATTGTGCTTACACACATAAAATTGGATTTTGGGGAACTCGGAAATTCATTCAAACCCTCACATAAGAAAACTCTTGGTTTCTTTTTTGAGCAATGTTCATCGAATCCACAGAACTATAATCTACCTAATTCAATTTCAAACCATATTTCCATTCATGTCCGGTTAATCAACCAGAGTAAACTATTTAACATTTTCCAATAATGTTATTTTAGCACAGTTCCAATAATGGATCATATTATAATATTATAATGATATTGTGAAAAGAAAAATTAATGTCTGAACCAAGAATCGAACCGTGGACCTCTAGTTCTCCGGACTAGTGCGCAGCCCACTACACCATTCTAGACCAGGCACAAACATTAATTTTCCTTTTCACAATATAATTATAATAATATAATATGATCAATTATTGGAACTGTGTTAAAATAACAGTATTGGAAAATGTTAAATAACATCGTTTACCGCTTATAAAAGTCATGGTGTAAAATTCTCAAATATGGATACTTCTAAAGGAGGCCGACCGTTGGTGATGGTTGTGACACCTACCTGACAGCGGACGAAACGATAATTATAGATTTGTATATGTGGAAAGAATTGTTAATGTTTGTGCCAGGTCTAGAATTGGGTAGTGGGCTACACACTAGTCGGGAGGACTAGAGGTCCACGATTCGATTCCTAGTTCAGACATTAATTTTTCTTTTCACAATATCATTATAATAGAGTAAACTAACCATAACTCCAGAACAAAATGATCTACCTACTATTTTGTATTTTATTTTATCTATAAGTGAATATCACGTATAATTTGACACAAAACATGAAAAATTAAAGTTTCTTCCTTGCTTCCCAAAGTGGTATATTTGTCAACTACCATTATTTATGTTGACCAATCTGAGTATATATAAGTATTATGTGCCATCTAGCGGTACGTTATGAAACTATCTTAACATGTGATGGGTGACTCTGACAAAAGGCATAGTTTATTGTTCACAATATTCAACTTGTTTCTTCAAAATAATATATTTTTATGAAGGTACAACATTAAGTTCAAAACCTAGACGGTATATATTTTATATATAATATAATATAATATAATACGTTCCCATTAAATGGTTTTGTAGAAAAGTGTACATACGAGTAAATATCGTGTATATATTTGTTACGTTAGTTAACAATTTTCTTAAAAGTTATTGTGAGAATGTCTATAGTAGGGCCGAAAATCAATGCTCATTATGTGTGAAAAGACGGTCCACCTCCTATCCGTATATGCTGAAATGTGCCCAAAAGTTAATGATATTTTGATAAAATATGTTTGTGATTGGACAATGAAGTGTAATTTAGGAAATGCAAAATTCTTGCTCCAAAATAGATTTGTTTATTCAAAAAATGATAAGCTGTGGAACAGAAAATACGAGACACTCCAATAACACAGGTCAACATGATTTTTGTCTCATGAACACCAATAGTTGTAGTTAATGCAGTTTTTTATCGTATTTTTAAATATGTATTTGGAATTTCTCCATCACCCACGGTTTCTTTTATTTCAATTTCAATTAATGGATTTAAGTAATCATTTATAATAAACAATTTTTAATCCATTTGTCCATTGTAAAATAAAACCAAATGAGCTAACTCAGGAGATTTCAGCTATGGAAAAGAGATATCAAGGCAAATGGAATCCTAATATGCTGGCCGATTATTGTTGAACCATCAAGAGGGATGCTCCTCAGGCGAAATATAGCAGAAAATCGTAATTTCTTACTTTCCAGGTGAGTCCGAATGTTCGAATATTGTGTAGTTACGAATGTAGAAAATATTAAAGTGTTTGAAATTATAAATTCCTGTCTCTCGGAAACCTTGCGTGATGGAGAAAAACCGATATCATAGCATATTCAATTCAGGAGAGAAAATACTATCATAATCGCATATTTTTCGTTCTGAGACAAAAAAAAAGTTTATTTTTTGTTGCTCAGTATAACCTGCCGTCATTGTGGTCCACTAATACAAAAATAATGAACATTTATCGTGGTTATTAAAAAAAAATGTTTCGAACTTAAAGTTCCCATAAGACATTGCTACATAGCAAGAACTCAACTGCAAGCTATCAGACATCCAAGGGGTCTACAATTGGAAGGTGAACGCATTATACATTAGGGTTTTTGCTGAAAATGACTCAGTCAAACAACATCATGATTTTATGCCAGCTTATTGAATGGATAATAGAATCACAATCTTCACACCAATTTTTTTTAATTGTTCCACCCAAACTCCTATTATCATAATAAGTGATGAACTGCAGAAGGAAAAGTACATTTTTTATTTATTTTAACAAAGCTCTCCTTAATTATGTAGGCGATTGTAAATGGCTGCATGAACTTTCTAATGGAACAGGTTCTAAGTCCAACGACTGATTCACGCTTTCAGATCTACTCAATCTATCTGATCAACACAAGGACATTGTAGAAAATGATAGGAGCAACCTTGCAACTGTCCATGGAAAAAGCCGTAAGATAGGATATTCGGTATAGTTAGGCGGGCTGTGTGGCGAAGAGTTCGGTGGAAACAATTTAGAGTCTGCAATGCCTTAGAATTTTTAAAGATTGCTAAAGCTGCACGCTCTTACATTACCATACTCAATGTGTCATGGCGGCTAGCTACTAACACGCACAAGTTACGCTACAGGTTTTAAGTTACTTTTCAGCAGGTGCCTTCGTTATTTCATAGTTAAAGTTGTATATTCATAGTCAGTTTAAGTTTAAATTTATATTAGTTAGTGTCAAAAGTGTGTACATTTAACACCATGGGAAAAACACACGTAATTCAAACAACGATTCGACAAGTTCTACCGAGGAAGCAGTGAAACGTGTGGTGAAAGAGGCGCTACAGGATCCCGGCACTCTGCAGGTGTTTGTGTCCATGTTGCGGGACCAGGTAGTGGCGGAACTGCAGAAGACCATCCAGGACAACACTAAGGTAATTGAGGATCTGAAAAAGACCCTCGATGAAAAAGACAGAAATATTGAGGTGTTGTAAAATAAAATAGACGATCTAGAACAATACCAGAGACGTCAATGCCTCAGGATTTTTGGTGTAAAAGAAGAGGCCGGAGAGGACACTGACCAGAAAGCCATCGAGGTGGCCAAAAAAATCGGTGTCGGTCTATCAGTGACAGACATTGACAGAAGTCACCGTGTTGGTGTTAGTAATGCAGAAAGACCGCGGGCTATAATAGTGAAATTTGTTAGTTACCGCAAGCGCAGTGAAGTTTTTCTAAGCAAGAAAAGTTGAAAGGAAGTGGGGTCACTGTTCGCGAGGACCTAACGAAGTGTCGCTATCGCCTGCTACAAGACAGTATACAAAAATACGGTATTCAAAATGTATGGACAATGGACGGTGCCGTCATAGCCAAAGTAAATGGCGAAAAACGCAAAATTAGATCTTCTACGGATATCAACTAGATAGGACCTGAGTGTAAAATATGTTTACTTTATTATCTTTTCTTTCCTAACAATTATATTGTTAATTTATTTCTAATTTTAGGTAAGTTTTAAGTTTATTATTTTTTTATTTAGGACAACTTACTTGTTTTATTTTCATTTTTTAAGTTATTTGTTTAGCTAAATTATTTTAATTTTACTAGAGTTATTATAGTACATAGTTTGTTTTTACTTTCTGCTATTGGCAACATTGAGCTGACAAATGATGAATTGCTTGCAACCCCTGACTCACTAGGTCACAAGATAGCAGTCTGCTAACAATTCCTCTTCATAGCACTTCCTGCTATTCTACTTCCTTCACAGTATCCTCTGCCCGCTCCTGGAATTTCCTTCCTCAAGATATCAGGGGTTGCCGCACACTTGGCACCTTTAAGTCACGCTTATACAGTTACCTGTTGTCTAATAATTAATTTTTCTCTATTTATTTAATTTTATACTATGTCATTAATATTTTCCTCGTTTTTTATATATCTTGTACATATTATATATTTAATTCGTTAAATTTAGAGTAAATCAAAATACATTATAAATATTAATTGTATTGTATTCATAACCTGTAATCTTTAAAAATATTGTAATTTAGATTTAAGACTTTTCTTTTGTATTTTTTTAAACCTGGTTGAGTGGTAGACTAGGTCTTAAGGCCTTAACTCTGCCAGGTAAAATAAAGCTATTATTATTATTATTATTATGTGCTAAAATGTGAAATGGAAGATGATCGACAAATGATGGAAAAACGTTGGAATGAACAGTCGCCACTTATTATTCCTTAGAGACATCACGACCATTATGAACGGAGGAAAGTTCGCAATACACTATATGATGGTAGGATTAGTCCTTTTCTTCCTGGGCAACCAGTGGATTTAAGAAAGTAGTTATGATGTCAGCATCTATCTAAATAATTTAGGTCAAATAAATTGGACACAAGTTTCCTCTATTTTATTATGGACTATTGCCTACATCCCAAAATATTGTAGAATATGAACGGACTTATGTACGTAACAAATAAGTGTTTTTTATTGTAATTAAAACTCTTACACCACGCAGAAATGTTAAGTCAGTTATCTTTGCCTTTTACGTCAGTTAGCTTTATTTTGTATAATTAGTTACTAAAGTTTATTAGAAGATAAAGCTCGTATATTTTTTAACTATTCCAATATGTACTACGTTCCCCATTTCTTGTTGAACTAAAATTCAAATCGTCAGGGAGATTGTCATTCTACAATTACGTCTTTTAATTATTCCAAAATTAAGAACAATGTAGGAATTAATCTTCTCTCTTACTTACTTACTTACTTACTCACTGGCACTATCGAACCCGTAGGTTCATGGCCGCGTGGACATAAGCTCTCCATACATCCCTATCCTGAGCTAATGCTTGCCAATCATTCCCTGTATAATCTACTTCCCTCAAATCATAGTTAATATTGTTCTCCCACCTCATTCTTGGTCTACCAACTGGGCGTTTTCCTTCTGGCTTTCCTACAAGAAGCTTCCATGCAAGTCTTTCATTCCCCATACGTGCAACATGTCCTGCCCATAGCAGTCTACGAGACTTAACTGTTCTTATTATATCTGGCTTCCTATAAAGACCATGTAGTTCATTGTTATGTAGTCTTCTCCATTCACCTGTCTGTTCATCTCTCTTTGGTCCAAAAATTTTCCTAAGTACTTTATTCTCAAATACTTGTAATCTCCTTTCCTCCCTTAAAGTAAGAGTCCATGTTTCGCACCCATATAATATAACTGGTAGAATAATAGTTTTATATATTTTCAGTTTAACGTTTTTTGAAAGGAGTTGGGACATCAAGAGTCTCTGCAATGCATAATAGCACGCATTTCCAGAATTGAGCCTATGTTTAATTTCTTTGTGCATCTCATTCCTATTTGTGATTATTGTTCCTAGGTATTTGAATTCAGCCACTTCCTCAAAATTTCCCTCATTTGTCATTAGCTGTCCATTTCCATTATATAATGAATTTCTACGTGTGACCATATATTTAGTTTTATTGATATTTACTTCCAGTCCTAATTTCTTAGTGTTACTCAATAGTGTGTGCTGTGTTGTCCTTTAGTATCTCCTCGCTATCGGCAAACAATACTACATCATCAGCATAAACTAACAGCATATTAATACCATTGAGTTGTAAGCCTTTCTCGTTCTCTAAAGATTTAATGGCATAGTCTAGTTCAAAATTAAATAGTAGAGGAGATAGTGCATCTCTTTGCTTCAACCCAATCTGGATTTCAAAAGTGTCCGAAAACTGTTTGCCTACACGCACCCTACTCTTTGAGCCATTTAGACACATTCGCATAAGTCTAACTTACATTTTAGGAATTCCGAACTCCAGCAGGATACTATATAACTTCTTCCTATTAATTATATCATATGCTTTTTTCAAGTCTACGTATAGTTGATGTACAGTACCATTATCTTCCCATTTCTTTTCTAAAATCTGTCTTATACTAAAAACCTGATCTGTTGTAGACCTGTTTGTTCTAAATGCACATTGATGATCTCCTAGAATGTCATCAATATAGGGAATAAGTCTGCTTACTAATATATTTGTTAGAATTTTGTACGAAGTTGAAAGTAATGAGATGTCCCTGTAGTTGTTGCAATCAGTTTTATCTCCTTTCTTATAGATTAGTACGATAATTGATTATTTCCATTCATCTTGAAGAGCTTCTTTTTCCCAAATCATACTAAGCAACCAGCGTATCTTGTCCATCAATTTTTCTCCCCTTGATTTTATCAGTTCTGCTGGGATCTCATCTGAACCTGATGCTTTATATATCTTCAATTTTTCAATCGCCATCTCAACCTCTAATTCACTTGGCTCTGCGACTAGAATTTCTGCTGTCTGTAACTTATCCTCCTCAATGTCCTGTTCTGTATGTACATTTAGTACCTGATTAAAGTAACTTTTCCATCTATTTAATATACTCCTAGAATCTGGAATCATATCCCCATTTTCATTCCGAATTATGTTTGTTCTAGCCTGAAACCCTTTCTTCTCTATACTAATTCCCTCATATAATTCTCTAATGTTCCTATAAAAAAATAAATTTTTAAAAGTACAAACTACTATTAAAAACAACGTAACAACTATGATGATTTTGAAGAAGATTTCCGGGCTGTAGGCCGTGGTCTCGAGGCTTGAAGTTCCCGCCGTTTTGCCAGAGACTGCGTCTGGCATCCTCAAGGGTTGTTTCGTGGTCTCGAGGCTTGAAGTTCCCCGAAGTTTCACCAGACGCAGTCTCTAGCAAAATGTCAGGGAACTTCAAGCCTCGAGACCACGGCCTAAAGCCCGGAAATCTTCTTCAAGATCATCATAGCAACTCCGGCCGTGAAAGCCTAAGTCAATACAATGTAACAACTATTGCATTAGAAATCCTCAATATAATTTTAAAACATTCTGTTTCTAGCCTAAATTATTAAAACTCAAATTCATAAACTTTCAATTTCAACCCAACAGAAATGTAATCGAATCCAAATATATAACCTAATAACAAATAATAAGGATAGAAAACTCCTCTCTATTTTCTGTTAAAGAAATTAAAACCTGTATGTGTGTGTGTGTGTGTGTGTGTTTGTTTTGAAGATAAACATTAGTGTCCTACTATCTGAGGCTAAAAAATAATATATTTTGATGTAATCGTTATGTTAGTTACCACGAAATTCACAAACACACACGCACGCACACATATATGTTTATCTATTCATTCATTAATTTATTTTTAGATCTATAGGGGCGACTCTGGATACAAAGACTACAAATAGGGAATAAATCTTGAGGATGTATTCGAGAAAACACATAACGGACGTGTTCTTTACGAACTCAGTTCAAGTTGCCTTAAACACAAGACAAATAAAAAACCTAGGCAGCAGAAAGCATTATCTGTCTCTAAACCAGCCGAGAGAGTGGTCCTAGGAATGGGAATCTCCCCCTGACTGAGTAAAATTAGTTTGGAGATACCCAGGGTCGGCCACGGTGTTCTAGTGGTTACGTTCCTTGGCTACACTTCCGAGGGTCGCGGGTACCCGGACGGGGTCGACGGATTTTTTAGGATGGAAAAATCCAAGGAATAAGTTCCTTCGGGAGAGATTTTAAGCCGTGGGTCCAGAGTCTGCTGAATGGCAGACTCACAGAAGACGTTAAACCTGGAGAAAAGAAGCCTCTAAGCAAAATTTGCCGACCTTAACCATACAAATAATATCCTAGTTGCCTACTAGATGTCACATGAGATCGGAATCCTGACCACATGACACTCATTGCCTCATGATCTGTCCAGTATTTCATATATTTAGTGTGCTTATATATTATAATGTACTTAATAATTCAGTATATTATTTTATACTATAATATATTTAGTACATTTAATGTAATATACAGGGTGTCCCATTCAAAACTCCTACATTTTAATTAATCGTACTAACAAAGTATACGGAATTATGAAATGAGGTCGGAAATAAAGAAAAACAGAAACTCAAAGAATTTTCATTACCACACACTAAAACACCTCAATATCAAGTCTGTATTCGAGTTCGTGCCCCGGTCTGTCGAACATGTTCATTGGTACTGTTGCAATTGTGTCAAGGATACGGGTTCGTAAATCATGAAGATCTTGTATTGGAGTCGCAAACACACGGTCTTTTACATACCTCCAGAGGAAGAAGCCCAGTGGAGTGATGTCTCACGAATGCGGTTTTATGTCATTATTGTCCAACATGCGACAGATGAATTAACTGCAACAATGAAAACAAATATTCTTTGAGATTCTCTTTCTTTTAATACCAACCTCATTTCATAATTCCACATACTTTGTGAGTTATGATTAATTAAAATGTGGGAAGTCTGAATGGGATACGGTGTATATCATCTTATACACGTGTGATAAATTCTTATTCGAAATAAATTACTAGTTTTTCAATTCAAACACTGCTTCCACTTTTTAAAATAATGTTAACAATGTTATTACTTGTGCCTTCTGTAGTCGAGATGTAAAATCTCAGAAAATTCACTTATTCCATTTAAACTTGTTGAGAAAAAAGTAAAATACGAAGTTAAGGAGGAAAAGTTATAATTAGTTATCAGAAGCACTTTTCTCTAATACAACTAATTTGGACATCGAATTAGTGATGGGCAAACACTCATATTTCAAGATATTATACTTCACAAAGTTCGCACTCCAAGAACATCATGATAACTATTGAAAAACCTTCAAAATAATTTGTGTGCATATAGAAGTGAGAAATGTATTGAACAATATGGCTTTTCGCACCTAAAATAGGCTACTGAATTAATTTTCGATTGCATTTATTTTCTAAATTCACTCTAAGCATAAACTGTTGTGTTATAAATTAATGCTGGTATATTTTCAAAGAAAATGTGTCAAAATACCTCTGATTTCCACATAGTTCGCAGTTTTAATGCGTCAGATTGAATATATACACGTACGCTGATACAAATAGTACATGGCTTTAAAATAAAGGGTTAAATAGACATTAAAGCTTGATATAAATTTCACATACTAACAGCATGTTATATGATGATGCTGATGATGCTGATAATGATAATAATAATAATAATAATAATAATAATAATAATAATAGAAATATAATAAACTGAACGAAAAACGCTAATTAAAACATGAACCTTAAATGGGTTTATGATCAAGCTAAGGTTAGACGGAATATAAATTTAGATTTATTTTAAAATAAATAATAGTTTAAAAAACTAAAACAACACGCTTTATTAGAAAACCGTACTAAAAAATGAAAAATAATTTTTATTTCCAACACACTTCGGATAAAATTAAAGTGGTCAACAAAAAAAAAAAACTCTAGCACATCTAAATTAAAACTTGAGTTATCTACAAAAAGATTATTTCACCTTCAAAAGCACTTTATCAATTAATATATTTGGTAAAAGTGAAGACTCTAATAAGAAAACGTAAAAACCATAAAAAGCACCACACGCATTTCATGGTAAAATATTTTTTTTGTAGATAACTCTAGTTCTATTCTAGAAGTGTTGGAGATCATTTTTTTGTTGACTACTTTAATTTTATCCCAAGTGTGTTGGAAATTAAAATTACTTTTAATTTTTTAGTTCGGTTTTCTAATAAAACGTCTTGTTTTAGTTTTTTAAACTATTATTAATTTTTTATTTTTTATTTTGGTTCTCTAAAAAAGTGGGTTTTACGTTTTCTTCTTAGAGACTTTACGTTTACCAATATCTGTTTATTATCAAATATATTAATTGATATAGAGCACTCCACGCTTTTGATGCAGTTTTATTCTAGATGTGTTGGAGATGATTTTTTTGTTGACCACTTTAATTTTATCCCAAGCGTGTTGGAAATTAAAATTATTTTTAATTTTTTAATTCGGTTTTCTAATAAAGCGTGTTGTTTTAGTTTTTTTAACTATTATTTATTTAAAATTCAAATTATATTCTCAGGATGGACTTCAGAGATAATAACGGTGAATGCGTAGGTAACTTCATGGCAAACTCATACCGGCCTCTATCCCTGAAAAGTCCACCGCTGTGGTCTCGAGGTAGCGTGCTGCCTTGTCACGCAGAGGGCCCGGGTTGGATCCCCGGTCGGGGCAGTTTTTCTGGGTTTGGTTTTTATCGGGGTTTTTCTTCAACTGCAAGACGAATGTCAGGAAAACTTAAGGCCCAAACGGTCCCCGAAATCAAATGGCCATGACCATTATCATCATCCTTCCCCGGCGTGGAAAGCAACCAGAGGCTACCACACCTACAATCCCCTAGTAAAGCTGCAAGCATAGCATGAAAATGTTGATTGCAGTGAAGGACCTGCCTTCGGGCAGAATTACAATGGATGGACTATCAATACAATTGCACTGGTCAACATGACTTCTGTCTCGTGAGTACCAATAGTTGTACTTAATGCAGTTTTTATCGTGTTTTCAAATATGTATTCGGAATTTCTCCACCACCCACAGTTTTTTATTTCAATTTCAAGTAATGGATTTAAATAATTATTCTTTAGTAAACGTTTTTTCGTCCATTTGTCCATCGTAAAATAAAACAAAATGAGCTAACTCGGGAGATTTCGGCTATGGAACAGAAATATCAAGGCAAATGGAATCCTAATATGTTGGCCGATTATTGTTGGACCATCAAGAGGGATGCTCCAAAAGCGAAATATAGCAGAAAATCGTCATTTCTTACTCTCTAGGTGAGTCTGAATGTTTGTATATTGGGTAGTTACGAATGTAGAAAATATTAAAATGTTTGAAAATATAAATTCCTGTCTCTCGGAAATCTTGCGTGATGGAGAAAAACCGGTATCATATTTGAATTCAGGAGAAAAAATACTATCTGAATCACATATTTTTCTTTCTGAGCCAAAAAGTAATTTATTTTTTGTTGCCCAGTATAATTGGTTAAGTAGTCCTAATATTAACTTTATCTTGTCACACAAGATCACAGACACAAAAGCAAATAGACATACTCTGACGGAATGTGATAAATCTTCTTTACACCAAAAACCCACGTTCACAAAATCGGGGATAACAAGAGAGACCTGTCGCTTTCTACCCTAGAACACTGACAAAGTAGAACATGTGGCCAGTGAAAGATCAAATACCTATAATCGTATTTGAGATAAGAGTGTATTGTATTCAACTTATGTTAAGTTATGCCTAGTCATTAAAATTATATTTCTCTATTCTATATCCGATTGGGCATCCCTAGAAAAATGAAAGAGATAAAGCTGTGTTGGAACAAAGCTGATATACCATGATATTAAAAGCCAAACACTTTTTATCATTTCTGCGAGAAGAAAATAAAATGTTATAATGAGAAAAGCCTGGTAGCAGTGATAGAAGGGTTTATAGCTAAAATAAATACAGTGGTACTTTTCTTTAGTTACACTCTTGTCTGGCGGAACGTAAAGAATAACAGATTTTATACAGTTATTTTGCTTGTTCCTGCTTTTCAAGAAAAAACAAGGGAATATAAACTGTTTTTTCTTTCTCAAGCTCAAAGGGAGAATCTTTTCATACTTTTCCATAAGTGACCTTTATATTATTCAGCTCAATTGAGAAATACAATAATTCTTCTGGAAATCAGAATTAAAATTTTCCTTTGCTGTGACGAGGGGAAAAAGCATACTTTTAACAGAAACGGTATCACATTATACGAATTATATTGCATCGTTACTATAATTGAAAAAAATGTATACTAGATTACGTTACAAAAGCTATAATTTTCTTTGTGCTGCAATTGAGTAAGTTGATTTAGGAATTGCAAACAAAGTGCGGTTTTGTTTTGTAAAACAGTGCACAGTGACGAGATCCGTTTTTGTATATACAAACATGCTGGAATCCGTTATTCTCAACTCTTTCATTTTAATGAATGTACCTACCGGGTGTCAAAGAACTCAATGAAACTGGTAGAATCGGTTTAGCAACGCTGACTGCAAAAATGGAATCCTAATTTCACAGAAGAATTGCATTCCGTTAATTTAAATAATGAATAGTTAGACGAATTAATTTTTTAGTATAACTGATTTGAATATAGAACATAATATACTGTATACATTATTAAAGTTATAGAATAAATATAGAGTTATCTATGAACAGAAGTTCTCTGAGTAATTCTTATAATATTGCCCAGTCATGAACAGGTTTACAACTTATTATCACATCTTCTGTGACCAATGTTCTACTCTCTTATCCTTTTCCTCTAAATCTCTTTATCTTCCCAGTATACCTGTCTTGTTATCCTTTTTCATTCATCGCTTTCTTTGTGCAGCCAAGGTTTTATGGTCTACTTCTATATTATGAAAGTTACAAATTAAATTGTACCTGTTGGTAGGTGCCGTCGTCCTCAGCTTTGTTAAAATAGTGTATGCAACATAACCTCACTCCAAACTATGCCAAAATCAAAATAAATATTATAAGTTCCTCAACTATAAAAACAAAAAAGAATGTTGAAATAAATTAGATAAAAAATGAAATAAAATTTCTATATATAAAGAAAACAAATTGTAATAATAAATTGTATTACCAATCACATTGACGATGGCACCTACCAACAGTTACAATTTAATTTTTAACTTTCATCATATGACTTCACCTCAACGGAATTTGATATGAATTTTACTAGTATTGATACTTCTATATTTCCTTCCCGTTGGAATCCAATCCAAACCTCTTCTTGGTAACCTTCAATCATCAATTAGTTCTGCTTATAGGGCCTACATACCATTCCAATTGTATTTTACAAAATCTGTAATTGAATTTTCTTTCTTCATACGTTGCCTATTCACTAAATATATATTCTGTCCAGTTTAGAATGTCTGGCTTAACGTAGTAAGAAATCCATTTCCAGTGCTTATAATTATGATCGCTAATTGTGACTTTGTTTCGAGGTTTGTTTACAATATGTAGGAATACTTTGTACTACATACTGATATATATTAGGTTCTTTGAAAATATTCTTATTCCGTAATATTCCATTTAGATTGCTATTTCCTAACTCCCTTTATTACTCTATGTTTAATATCATCATCTTGCGTAGAATTTTAATTAATTTTGTAGCATTAGTATTTAAATTAATTACATCCTTTAATAGCCCTCCATGGTATCTTTACCTTGTCGTGGTGGAGTGGCTTGCGTGCTTAAATGATCCCGAGAGCTATGCCGGCGGTAGCATTGCTGCCGATAGGGTTACCCATGCCAGACTAGTCGAAGGTGATAAGCCAGACAAAAAAGTACCTTGGTCGAAAGAGTGACGATCTTTCACCGTAAAAATACAACCGTCAAGAAATGCGGATATGGGTTAAACTGGGGTAAAATTTTTCAGAGGTCAAATAGTCCCCCATTCGGTTCTCCGGGCGGGGACTACTTCAGGGAACCCATGCCTATTGGAGAGCTTATGTCCGCGCGGCCATGAACCTACGGGTTCGATAGTGCCAGTGAGTAAGTAAGTAAGTAAGTAAGTAAGTAAGTACATCCTTTAATAGTATTTTCTATATTGTAAAATGAAGTCTTTTGTGTTTTCATTGCATCCCGTAGAGAAGGTATTTTCAAAATCAATTTATAATATTGTAATAATATTAAAACATGCCGAAGGTTATTTTTGGTAATTAAACCTTCACATGTACTGTCCTGATATATCGGTTGTGCCCCTACTTTCTCTCTAGAGGCCCAAGTTATAATCTAGGTTACATGGGGCAACGTGAAACTCCGCTTCGTTTCTAGGTGAGTGAACCTTGTCTTATGCTGCTTTCATCAGTGTTTCTGATATATTACTAATCGTACATTCAGAGAGGACTGCCACTAGGAATGTATTTTGTGTAGAAGTTCCTGGTCCCTGGCAACAAGCGGCATGTCCAGTGAATTGTATTATGAATCATGTTGTGGGATTATTATTCTTACAAAAAGGGAGAACAAAACACACAACATTTTGTTTTGTTGATTTAAGAAATACTCGTACTCTTTGTTAAATCTAATGCATTTTAAGAATTAAAATAATTATAAAGGTACACCGCTGTAGACTTGAAATAATATCGTAGCCAATTACGCAATGTACTTTGTTTCTACCTCCGGTCGCGAGAGGTTTTATATAAAGTTTTTCCTCGCCTGAAAGACACATTTCTGAAAATATCAAGGTTCTAATGGTCCCCGAACATCTTCATAATCATAACCCATATAGCATTTGCCCCGTTTTGTATGAACGACTAAGTGAGTGAAGAGTCTTCTTTTAAATGTTTATGGTGTCTCGGAGGTGGCCCCGGATTTGAGAAATAACTTATATAGTGAGAAAGTCCACTTCTTTGAGACGTCAAAAATTATAATCCAGAGTTACAAATCCTCTCCTGACAGGTCATATTTCTCTGAGGACCATGTGGCGTGGGGCAGTACCTATAAGGGAGAAGTTAAACTAAGGCAGAGAGAAAAAGGCTAAAAATGTTATCTCGGAATTATTATAACCATCCTTCTACCAAATAAAGTTATGGTTCATTAAATAATTGTATCATCTAATATATAAAAATCAATGTTTGTTTGTTCATACTTTATGAGCGGCCATACTGTTGATCCGATTGTGATGGAGCTTTTTGCAAAATGTTCAGAAGATTCCCGGGATGAACATAGGCTATAAGAGAGTTGTGATACCCAACTCTACACGCTTAAAAATCGCCTTTTGTTGTGGAAATCGTGAAAAAAAGGAGCTCTTTGGACGCTTAAATGGCTTACCATACGCTGCCTAAACCATAACAAATACACAAAATTAATGTACACAGAAATGAATATCTCAAAAAGCTCTACAAAAAGTACCCGACAGCATATGTTTATCTCTTACGGATAACTCGCAATAACCATTTTTGTCCTTCATTGATGCTAGGAAGATCGAGGCAAGTACGTAGATTCCTGTGCAAACATAGCGGCACATGGCGGGTATTCTTTTACGGATAACTCACAATAACGAATTTTGTATTTTAGCTCATTTATATCAAGAAAGTCGAGATAAGCAGATTACCGGGCAATCAGCACGTGGAATCATAAAATATTTGCGATATACATTTATAATTATTTTTCATTTTAATTATTCAACTAATCATAAGAAGTACATTAATTTTCGTCTTTGAGCTCATTTATGCCAAGAAGATCGGAATGAGTAGATTCCCGCACAACGCCGGGTAAACAGCACGAGGTATATACAAATAATTACGATATAAATTTTTCTTTTAACTTATTTAACTAAACATAAAACACATTAATTTTCGAATTTCAGCTCATTTTCGTCAAGAATGATGGGAATAAGTATTTTCCAGGGCAACGCCGAGTAATCAGCACGGGTTATTTAAATATATAAATTTGTAATTATTTTCCTTATACTTATTCAACTAAACATAACAGTACATTCATTTTAATTTATTCAGGCGTAACAGCACACGCCGAGAATTAGCTAGTCTCTTATATACTAATTGCAAAATAGGTAAATTAGTAGCTTACATGGAATATGACTGTCCGCAACTCTTCATGTTGCCAGAGTAAGTCTAAAATTTAATATTCTGCAGGCGAAAATAATCAAGTTTTTATGACTGATAATTAGTTGTGCGTCGTAAAATGAAATATATTGCACAAAGGGATAATACAATACGTTGTTTATATGTTAATTTAATTACTGGACATTTGTGGCCAATTATGTACAATAAGCATTCAATATTTATCCATTTCCCCGCGGTAATTCTAATCATAGGCTCTACGAAATACAAATAATATAATTAATATGTTGCACAAAAATATCGCTAATCCAGTAAAATAAAACATTCTATGTGCTCTGTTTAATAAAAACAATGCTTGCGGATGTTCGTTATGATGCTGGGTACTGAGAGGATCTTGTTCAAACTGAAGAATTTTTCTCTATTAAAATATATTTAAATTATAAAAACACATTCACATAAACTTACTTAATATATTTTAATACTTTGACTACACACTACTGCCAAAGTGGGAGACATACTTTCTACAGTGATTACATACTTTTGATATTTTTCATTATATCTACTACACACGAGGGCATTCGATAACACTGGTCAACATGATTTTTTCTCTTGAGTACCAGTAGTTGTACATAATGCAGTTTTTTATCGTGTTTTCAAACATTATTAGGAATTTCTCCATCACCCACCGTGTTTTTTATTTCAATTAATGAATTTAAATAATTATTTTTTAATAAACGTTTTTTGTCCATTTGTCTTTTGTAAAATAAAACCAAATGAGCTAACTCGGGAGATTTCAGCTATGGAAAAGAGATATCAAGGCAAATGGAATCCTAATATGCTGGCCGATTATTGCTGGACCATCAAGAAGGATGCTCCACAGACAAAATATAGCAGAAAATCGTAATTTCTTACTTTCTAGGTGGGTCCGAATGTTCGAATATTGTGTAGTTACGAATGTAGAAAATATTAAAATGTTTGAAATTATAATTTCCTGTCTCTCGGAAACCTTGCGTAATGGATAAAAATCGATATCATATTTGAATTCAGGAGACAAAATACTATCAGAATCACATATTTTTCTTTCTGTGACAAAAAGAAGTTTCTTTTTTGTTGCTCAGGGTAATTAATGATAACTAGGGAGTGGATTTTTATGTGATAAAAGGTAAGGTTGCAATGCAGAGAGTATATATTATTCAACTGTTTGTGTATGAAACAATATAAAATACAGTTAAAAGTCTTACTTCTCATTATACTAATCAACTGTTTGTGTGTGGAACCAAAACAATTGACAGTGATAAGCCTAACTTCTCACTATACTATGTTGCAATCTTAACTTTTAGAACATAAGAATCCGCTCCCTAATGATAACACTGTTGTAAATCAGCGATCCTAGTGGGGACCATTGTAATCTTTTAGTATGCTGTTGAGTAGTCTTTGTTATATAAATTTGCAAAATTGAAAGCGATATTGAATGGAGAAGACTACATAACAATGAGCTACATGGTCTTTATAGGAAACCAGATATAATAAGAACAGTTAAGTCTCGTAGACTGCGATGGGTAGGACATGTTGCACGTATGGGGAATGAAAGACTTGCATGGAAGCTTCTTGTAGGAAAGCCAGAGGGCAAACGCCCAGTTGGTAGACCAAGAATGAGGCGGGGGAGAATAACATTAACTATGAATTGAGGCAAGTAGATTATACAGGGAATGATTGGAAATCATTAGCTCAGGATAGGGATGTATGGAGAGCTAATGTCCGCGCGGTCATGAACCTACGGTTTCGATAGTGCCAGTAAGTAAGTAAGTAAGTAAGTAAGTAAGTAAGTAATATTGAAAGTATCGGAGTACCGATATTTTGTGAATAAATTCACGGTTCGTCACATTTAGTAAGTAATACAGCCCTAAAAAAAATGTTCAGTAGAATTTGTTTTGAAGGAAAAATTTAGGAAGTACTCGAAATTCCACCAAATTCGCCAGACAGCAACCCTTGTGACTATGACTTATTTTCAAAGCTCAAATAACATCTATGAGGCATTCGGTTGCAATCAAGAGTTGATATCCAGAAAGCCCTGGATCGATCAGATGCGAGAGATATTCTGAAATGGTGCTGCAGGTGAGTTCAGCGTCTTGCAAGTATTTGGCAAAGTATAGTTGACTTGACAGGAGGCTATAAATTAATTGATTGTCAAAAGTAGCCTAAATAAATGGTTTATTAAGTTATAGCAGTATTGCCGTTACTTATCGAATGCTCTAGCAATTTCGAACTTGCTGTCCTCACTGGACAAATGTATAACCTTTGAAATAATTAATGGCACACAGATAATTTTCCAAGTCTCAGAACGAAGCCTATGCGCATGCTCACAGGTCACCTATTTGGTTCACAAGTATACCACTATTTGAGAAACTAAATCCGTTCAATTTCGTTATGTGTCGTGCAGTGGAAAACAATTTCGTGTAAATAAGTAGTGCGGTGAATACTGAAAATAAAACAAATCAAAAGAAATTAAACAAAAGAAAGAAAATTAATTTAAATAAGGACGAGAGAGAGAAAAAGCACGACAGCAGGATCGAACACGCGACCTCATGCACGGGAACAAAAGCTACCTCCACTAGACCACAACCATCTCTTCCAGAAATTGTCTGTACGAAGCGATGCAGTATTCAGGATTTACTTGTATAATGAAATTATATACTTACTTACTTACTCACTGGCACTATCGAACCCGTAGGTTCATGGCCGCACGGACATAAGCTCTCCATACATCCCTATCCTGAGCTAATGCTTTCCAATCATTCCCTGTATAATCTACTTCCCTCAAATCATAGTTAATGTTGTTCTCCCACCTCATTCTTGGTCTACCAACTGGGCGTTATCCTTCTGGCTTTCCTACAAGAAGTTTCCATGCACGTCTTTCATTCCCCATACGCGCAACATGTCCTGCCCACCGCAGTCTACGGGACTTAACTGTTCTTATTATATCTGGCTTCCTATAAAGACCATGTAGTTCATTGTTATGTAGTCTTCTCCATTCACCTGTCTGTTCATCTCTCTTTGGTCCAAAAATTTTCCTAAGAACTTTATTCTCAAATACTCGTAATCTCCTTTCCTCCCTTAAAGTAAGAGTCCATGTTTCGCACCCATATATTATAACTGGTAGAACAATAGTTTTATATATTTTCAGCTTAACGTTTTTGAAAGGAGTTGGGACATCAAAAGTCTCTGCAATGCATAATAGCATGCATTTCCAGAATATTAACTTAATTTAAATTAATGAGACGCATTTTGTATTAGTCATGGAAATAAATATTTTTTTCGCGATAGTGCGTTTTGTAGTACTTACAGCAATGGCGACTATGATTGAAAGTTCAACTTCCTACATTTTGGGATTGCCAACTTAATAACTATACTGTAATATTACATTTACACCCACGTGCGGGAAGTAAAACCACTGCCTTCTATGTATACTACGTACAATGCATATACAAAAAATATCCAAAAGATAGTGATAATATACCTTATACGAAACCAATCACTGCATTTTATATGAACTGAACTTTATTTGAACAAATGTAAAACAATAAATACGTACTTGCTGCCATGTTATCAATAATTGTTCTAAAGGCTTCCTGTTGTTTGAACTAATAAATATTGCCCACACTGTTAACGTTAGTCAATTGTTTATAATGAACGCAAAAATTCCCAACAAATATATTACTTTACTATTATTTATTATTTTGAAAACACCATCGCGCAAAAAATAATGTACAACGCACGTTTGTGAAGTGTTTTACAGAATCTCGGAAATTAAAAACCTCGCTATCTCTTGGTTTTTAAGCATTTTCCTCCGTTCTGTAAAAACCACTTCCCAAACTCGCATCGTAATATACTATTGTTATGCCATGTGTTTTGTAAATAAAGTAATGAGGCGTTACAATCGTTATTCATTATATATATATATATATATATATATATATATATATATATATAGCTGTTTCCTTTAATATATTTCCATATATTCCATTCCATAGTAATTCTGCTCGAGGGCAGGTTTTTTGATTGCAATCATAGCACTTTCATGCCATGCTTTGCAGTTTTACTAGGGAACTTTAGATGTGGTAGCTTCCCGTTTCTTTCCACACCGGTGAAGAATGATGATTATAATAAAGATGTTGATGATGGCCGGATGATTTTCGGGGACCGTTGGGCCTTAAGCTTCCCGACATTTATCTTACAGGTGAGGAAAAACCCCGAAAAAGTCTCACCGAGGAGCCTGTCCCGACCGGGAATATTTCCATATATATATATAAAACGAAGTACACATGTAGGCATTATGAAAATTAACATGGTTATTAAAAATAATAAATATATATATATATATATATATATATATATATATACCTAACCAGAATTGAACGTGGGCCTGCGTTGTCGGAAAACGAGCATCTTACTGACTGCTCCACTGAAGCGAACGTACGAATGCTGCATAAAGAGCGTCTTGCGCCGTCCGCTTTATGCTCAAACGAGTCAGAACATGTAACAACGTACTGATGTGAATCGCTCTTCATCATCAAGAGTTGAGCCATCATTTTTTTCAAAGGCTGTACATGACAGTTCTCTCCTAGGCAGGAAGCAGAACACATTATTAATTACAGAATGTTCCCGAATCGCTGCTCAGTTATTAAAGCTATACGTCGCAAAGCCATCTCGGTATTGCGTGGTCAGCGGGTGCGGCTGCCCCAACTGGTATCCCAGGTTCGAATCCTGGCGTTTCCAGACTTTATTGGTGGTTCGTCACACAGGGATTTTTCTCCATTCTCCTTTCCGTCAGTATCATTTCATTATTCATTCATGCATTTCATTTCACTCCTCAACTCATCTAATGTTAAGTAAAACAGTTTGGTTGGCACCTACAAGTGTTGAAAATATGTGATTGCGGGGATCTAGTGAAGCCCACCAGGGTTCTGGCTCATGACTCCGAAACTTAGCAGTGAAAAAGAGCATAAAGAGCTAAGTGGAGGGTTGTGGTCCCTCCTCGGGGCCATGTCCCAACCCAAGAATAAAGAACTAGTAGTAATGGAATTTATTGCCTTTTTTTTCAAAAGAAATAAAATACATTTCCATTTCCATTTACATTGCGCACGGGCCTGCTTGGCAGTATGTGCATTATTTTTCCATGAATTAAAAATAAAATTAAACATAAGAATATATAAAAAAATACCTACTAGGCTACACACCTCCATTAAAAAATGTAAAATAACAAAGTATATATATTATAAATATATTTTTGACATTTGGCAATGAAGGCAAATATGATATGAAAAGAAAAAAGAATGCTTGAGTCGGGATTTGAACTCGAGTTCAAATCCCGACTCAAGCATTCTTTTTTCTTTTCATATCATATATATATATATATATATATATATATATATACAGCGTGAACATTATTTAAACCGACAAATTCTGGGAGGTTATAGGGGTCACCAAAATAAATGTTTTTCCCTAATGCCATTTTTTCCTATGATGATTATTTAAACTCGGTAGATGGCGTATTATTCTCTTCAGTTGTAGTGACTGCAACTGCTGTTGATGGTAGGAATTGTTTTGTCCACCAGTGTAGTAGTGAATTGTATCTGTTTAGTAATGGAGCCATACACCTGGAGTGAGTACACTAATATGTGTGGGCCGGTGTTGTTGGGGACTGTTTAATTGGGACATATCTCCTACCTAGGCCATTAAATGGCAGCCACTATTACAATTTTCTCGCCAGAGCATTGCCAGAATTGCTGGAAGACGTCCCGCTTCCTAAAAGACAACGCATGTGGTTCCAACATGACGGGGCGCCGGCACATTTCAGTCGTCGTGTGCGTCGATTCTTGAAACAACGGTTTTCAGAAAAGTTGATTGGCAGAGGTGGTCCTGTACCATGGCCTACTCGATTCCCAGATTTGACCCCTTTGGATTTTTTTTTGTGTGGGGAGAGATGCGTAACCTTGATTACACAATTCCTGTTGCATCAGAAAAGGATCTGGTTGCCCAGATAGTAGCAGCAACAGGAGCAATTAACGATACTCCTGGAGTTTTTTCCCGTGTTAGACAGAACATGATCCGCCGGTGTAACCTTTTGTTTACATGTCAATGGTGGCATTTTTGAACCTCAACTGTAATTTAAGTAAATGCGTTGTGTTAAAGTGTTGTCTTTTGGTAATAAAAAATGCAAAAGTGTTTGATGGTTGAATCTTCCTCTGCCGGTTTAAATAATCCTCATAGGAGAAAATGACATTAGGGAAAAATATTTGTTTTGGTGTCCCCTACAACCTTCCAGAGTTTGTCAGTTTAAATAATTTTCACCCTACACTCCATACACAATAATACAATCTACACCCATACATGAAAGTAATATGTGTATAGATATAAAATGTCTCAATTTGTACCTACATTAATAACAAAAAAATTGCTACAAAACAAAGAATAAAGAACTAAAGAACTATGCGTCGCATGATAATGTTTGTGGCATGTTACAGGAGTTTCACGGGTGATCAAAGTATCAGTTACGAGTTGAGACCATTCAAGTGCAATGGAGTCTTTCGTCAGAATATGTTGCGAAGATCAATGAAAATAATTTCATTGAATTTATTTACTGTTGTACTAAAGACATTGCAAATGATTTTTTGCGCAATAAAATTTCTAGTGGATTTTCCAGTTTTAGGATATATACTGGCTAGACGATTGTACACCTATGTGATTAACACATGTGGATGTGAGGCCAGCAGTCTCTTAGTAGGCAATGGTCCTTCTAGGCCTGTCGCGTCATGAAATTTAAATACATTATCCAGGGATAGCTGGTTACAAGCAATATATAAAAAATTCTAAAATATGTACTCTTAATATTAATTATATTATTAAAAAAACAACAAATATATTTCATTTATTTATCTACTATTTCATTATGTACTATTACATTTCGTTGTCATATTTCCTTGTAAATTCCACAGCCCACCACGTGTAGACATATTTTTCACTTATTACTTCTGGCTAGAATAACAAGGAATTTTATGTTTTTCTACAATGACCGTAAATATTCGGAATGATTACGCGAGAGCTCCCCGAATTTAAAGTCCAATTTGTTTCCTATTTACAATTAATATAAATTCGCGCTTTCATGGCTTCAATTAAACTAGGATAAAATTGTATTGTATATAAGTGGAATCCATTTCATAACTAGAAAAGTCAAATTAGTTTGAAGTATCTATTATCTATTTCATGTACTGATTCATTGGGCTTATATATTTTTTTCGTCTTAAAATGTATGATGCATTGCACTATTATCATTTTTCACATATTTTTGTTTCACTTTTATAATTTATCTTTTCACACATACACAAAATAACTGTACTAACATCTCAGGTGAAACAAAAACCCGATGAAATAATTTATCAAATGATGATTTAAAATGTAATGTACCAAGGTTAATTTATTATTATTATTATTATACTTATTATTACTACTGCTATCATTATCATTGACATTATAATCGCCAATATCATTATTACTATTAATATTATTATTATTATTATTATTATTATTATTATTATTACCATCATCATCATCATCATCATCAACGGAGGAGGGCCTGATGTTGAGCTGATTACTCATTCGGGCAGGCCGTCCATGTCCTTGTGTGGTGAAAAAGTATGGGTGTGATACATAGGCTAAAATCCTTCCCCTGTAAAGCCCAGGTAACGTGTGGCATGTAAAGAGATCCTATAAGGTGAGAGGTTACACTATGTCAATGGAATGGAAATAAATTATTACTATTATTATTATTATTATTATTATTATTATTATTATTATTATTTGGAGCTGAAGTTTGAAAATTCAACAAAAACTTTGAAAAAAAACGTATGTCAATGGAATTGGATTTCTTGAGGAGAGCAGCAAGATGTTCAAAATTAGAAAAAAAATACTCTCATACGAGAAAAAAATGAATATTAGATATTCAATAGTAGATTACATAAGATATCCATCCATCCATAGTAATTCTGCCCGAAGGCAGGTCCTTCACTGCAATCATAGCATCTTCATGTTATGCTTGTAGCTTTACTAGGAAACTGTAGGTGTGGTAGCTTCCCGTTGCTTTCCACACCGGTGAAAGATGATGATGATGATGGCCATATGATTTCGGGGACCGTTTAAAGTTTTCCTGACATTTGTCTTACAGGTGAGGAAAAACCCCGATAAAAACCTCACCCAGAAAAACTGCCCCGACCGGGGATCGAACCCGGGCCCGTTGCGTGACAAGGCTGCACGCTACCTCAAGACCACAGCGGTGGACACATAAGATGTAAGCAATTAAATTGGTATGGACACGAAGAATGCAAGCAGAAAGGTTATCCAGGAAAACACTGGAATGGTGTCCACGTGGAAGAAGGAGGTAAGGAAGACCTCGAAACTCGTGGATGCAAGAAATAAGAACAGGAAAGAGAACAAGGGGACTGGAGGACATGGAGTGGATGGATAGAGACGAGTGGAGAAGAAAGATAAAACTTTAGGCACAGAAAGACGTGTAAACTTTAAAAATCTGTATAAAACTAAATTATCATCATCATCATCATCATCATTATATTTCATCCTTGAACTGTTTGGCTGATACAAAAAGCTCTTCAAGATTCTACTTATATAGGCCTAGAGTGTGTGTTATAAATGACGAAGTAAAGTTAAAAAAAAACTCGAGATTAATGTATGCAAATTGTTTTAATGTAATCCTGAAGAGGATGATATTAATGTCTGCGTTAGGGAATGAAATTAGTGCATAACCATTACTGAATTCAGTAATATTCTCGTGTACCTCCTAATAAATATTAAGTGTCTCCTGGGATTTAACAACAAAGAGGTTGTAATATTAAAGTAGTTGGTATTAAGTTGTCCTCAAGCTCATTACCTGGATGGCTGTCAGTAACATGACGGTTGACGTCACAATAAAGCTTGCTAATCATTTGTAATTACAAAACTCATGCATGCACTTTGTGTTTAATAATTAATTTTCCTGATTCCATCTAGTCTCTCCCTCAACTAAAAATGTTATAAGATATAAGCTATTGCTAAACTACTGTAAAGACGATTTTTTAATACATAAAAGAGAAGGAAGTAGGGCGAAGGAATGTAAAGTGATCCCAATACAGGTCTTAGGAGGAACCTGATTTAGCAGAAGGTTAATGCTACCATGTTTGCAGGTAATCCGCACGAGAAATCAGCCGGGTTATCAGCCTTGCTTGACTGCTATCTTTACCTCCAGAATATGTGCGTGGTACTTATTGTTATAGGAGGTTGAGTTGACACAAGGGCCATGGTTCCGCTCGATTGGTAGACCAGAATTAAGATTTCCGACTTCAACAGAATGAAACAAGCAACTTAAGAGGTTCTTACTGCCACTGCTAATGCTACTACTACTACTACTACTACTAATAATAATAACAATAATAATAATAATAATAATAATAACAATACATAAAATAAAATAAGTTAAAATATACCTTCTTAGGTAAAATCCGTCGTCCTCAACTTATAAAATATGCAATCTTTATGCATGTAGGCCTTTCAGAATATCCGTTCCATCTTCAGCAGGTCACTCTTCGCTACAACATCCAGTATGATGGTTGATGCTGCTGGTCCCAATTTGTCACGACAAAGCCACATTAGGACCAGCAGCATCAACCGTCATACAGGAAGTTGTAGCGAAGAGTGACATGCTAAAGATGGAACGGATGTTCTGAAAGGCCTACGGGCATAAAGAGTACATATTTTTAAGTTGATGACGACCAAATTTACCTAAGAAGGTATATTTTAACTTATTTTATTTTATGACTCTCCACCTCAACGGTTTTAACAATGAATTTTATTAGTATTGACAATAATACATAATAATGAATAATAAATAATAACAAATAATTATTTTTATATTATTATTATTATTATTATCATTATTATCATCGGCCGCGGTTGACTAGTGGTTGTGCTCCTTGCCTCTGGTCCCGAGGGTCGCGGGTTCAAACCCGGGGTCGATGGATTTTTTAGGATGGAAAAATCCAAGGAGCAAGTCCTCCGGGAGGAACTTTAAGCCGTGGGTCCCGAGTCTGAAGATTTTCAGGCTCGTAAAAGATCCTTAAGCCTGAATGAAAAGGCCTCTAAGCAAAATTTGCCGAATTTTCCCGTCCTAGTACTACCTTGGTTTCCTAGATGTCAGTATGAGGCGGAAACCTGACCACAGACCACTCAAAATACATTTATATGAAAACAAGTGTAACTAAATTAGTATGGTTCAAATTCTCCCCTGTAGGGGGAGAGCGCCTAAAATCTCTGTTAAATGAAACATGGACTTACAAGATACAAGATTATCATTATTATTATTATTATTATTATTATTATTATTATTATTATTATTATTATTATTATTATTATTATTATGCTTTATTTAATCTGGCAGTTAAGGCAATTAGGCTTTCTCTTCTACTCAAGAAACAAACATTAAAATGATATAAGTTTTATAAAATTGGTATAATTTAATGCATAGACAAACTATTACATGCCCTAATATTAATAATAACAAAACAAAAATTATTTTTCTTCTTTGTCTCAGTTTAAACTTTTGCTTGTAGGTACATTTTACATGTCACACGCCACCCGGATCTTAGAGTGGCACAACATGTCGGGAGAGGGGTTTTGAAATGTGGTTCACACACATACCTTTCTGATGACACAAGGGCATGGAGGGCCTCCACGAATGAGTGATCAGCTCAATGCCAGCACCTCCTTAAAGACATCGCAACATTTTGACGAAACACACCATTGAGAAACAAATTCATACTAAACATAGCGAATTTGATAATGATGATTATGATGGCCATATGATGTTCGGGGACCGTTTGGGTCTTAAAGTTTCCTGACATTTATCTTACAGGTGAGGAGAAACCCCGAAAACCCCCATTACCGAGGAAACTTGTTCCGAGCGGTGATCGAACCCGAGTTTGCTGCGACGCTACCCCTAGACCACAGCAGTGAACAACAAAAGTGGGAAATAAAATAAAATGAAACAGCTACTATGAAAATATAGGATAACCTATGCATTTCGTAATTTACATCGTTCAAGAGAACTGTCAAGCATTGCATCACGAAACATAGCTTGAAATTTCTACAAGAGAAGCGTTGCGAAGTCCCTTGAAATTTCTACATCAGAAGCGTTGTGATGTCCCAAGGGCGTGTACAAATAAAAATCTGCCTATTTTAACTACAAGACACTAAAATCCAGGGGCAAATCTCTCATTTAAACTATGGGGAAGTAATACTACTCCTGAATTGGTAGATTGGATACCCTTCAATACCTGCCGTCCGCGCCGCGTCTCGCCTCACTCTATTTCGCTTTTACTAAAGTAGGGAGTCTATCTACTCCATACAGTGGGTTTCCACTGCTATAATCTAGCTTTGATTTCTGTGCCTTACAGGTAAAGGCGATAATTTTTTTAACACGGCCTTGATACATCACGACGCTTTTCTGGAAGAAATTTCAAGTTCGATTTCGGCATGCAATGGTGACAGTTTCCTTGTTATTTTGATTTTTATTTGCGCTTATACTGGCGTATTGCTAAATATAGTTGTTATCCAGAGAGCATCTTCATTATGAAGATCTTAAAATATTTATCAATTTATAGAGGGCGTTCGTAGCTCGTCCGGACAGTTCCGTGGCGGCCTTGGACTGGGTGAGTATTGGCGCGCCTTTCTCCAGAGTTACAAGTACATTGAATTTAAATAACACTGGTCAACGTGATTTTTGTCTCATGAGTACCAATAGTTGCACTTAATGCAGTTTTTATAGTGTTTTCAAATACGTATTCGGAATTTCTCCATTACCCACAGTTTTATTTTTTCAATTTCAATTAATGGATTTAAATAATTAATTTGTAATAAACTTTTTTTCGTCCATTTGTCGATTGTAAACTAAAACGGGGAAACTTTCATCAGGAGAATTCAGCTATGGAAAAGAGATATCAAGACAAATGGAATCCTAATATGCTGGCCGATTATTGTTGGATCATCCAAGGCGAAATATAGCAGGAAATCGTTATTTCGTACTTTCTAGGTGAGTTCCAATGTTCGAATATGGTGTAGTTACGAATGTAGAAAATATTGAAGTGTTTGAAATTATAAATTCCTGTCTCTCGGAAACCTTCCGTGATGGAGAAAAACCGATATCATATTTGAATTCAGGAGAAAAAAAATGCAATCAGAATCACATATTTTTCTTTCTGAGACAATTTTTTTTTTATTTTTTGTTGCTCAGTGTACTTTTAGTGATTGACAGTGTCTGACATGACAGGGAAGTAAGTTCCATGCTGTAGCCATATAAATTGTGAAAGATCAGAGTATAAACAAGTCGTGTGCTGAGATATCGAAAGTGAATAAGTATTTTGAGATTTTATATCTGAATTATGTAGCATAAGAAGAGATAACTTACCAAAGCCCAAGGTAGAATTTGAACCCTCTAAGGATATACGGGCTAAGGCCACATTTATAAACCGATAGCTTTATTAGCAAGGGAACTATCAATCATTGCACGCAGAAACCTACATTGAAATTTCTTCCGAGAAAGCTTTGTGATGTACCAAGGTCGTGTCCAAAAAGTATCTACCGGTTTTAGCTAAGAAGAACAGAAATCGGAGCCACAATCCAGCAGTAGCAACTAGCTTTACTGGAGCAGATAGGCTGCCTGCATTAAGTAAGAATCTACTCAAAATACTCAAATTACAAAAATAATTATTTAAATCATGAAGAAAGCATCATTCCGAACAGAAAGTAAGACTCTTCAAAGAACTGAAAATATTACCGATTACTTGTATTTATATTTTATAATGAGTTTGCTTTATTCATACACATTTAAGACTTCTCAAAATAAATTCAGATTTACATGAAAATAGCACTAGAATACAAAATAATATAACCTAAATTGTCACAGGTTTACCAGAAGTATTAACAGCAAATCACATAGAGGTAGTAATCTATATAATCCTCTCCCTTCCAATGTTAAACTTCTTAAGCAGAATTTTTAAGCTTGCTGTAAAGAACATTTTATTGTCTTACGTACCATTAAGTATGGGTGAATACCTACATTTATAATTGTAAGTAATATTTGATTGGAATTGCATCTCCGTCTTTTCTTGTGAAAGTGCTGCCCCCTGAATGCATGTATGCATGTATGCATGTATGCATGTATGTATGTATGTATGTATATGTATGTATGTATGTATGTATGTATGCATGCATGTATGCATGCATGTATGTGTTACATTTGATATTGTTGTTTATGTACATATTGTAATCTGGACACGTCCTAAAGCATCTATGAGCATAAAATTAAAAAAAAAGTAAAGAGCGGCGAGGAATGAGACGTGACGCGGCGCAGACGAAATGTAGTGATGCTTATTTATTCTACAGAGTTACGAGTTGTATTACTTCTCTATGGTCTAAATGAGAGATTTGGCCCTGGATTTTAGTGCCTTACAGTTAAAAAACGGCATTTGTATACGCCCTTGGCATATCACAACGCTTCTCTGGGAGAAATTTCAAGGTAGATTTCGGCATGCAATTGTCGACAGTTCACTGCAGGCATATTTGTGCTATAACGGATTACTTTGCATTAAAACATATTCAGGGTATCTCAGATCAAGTACATTACAGCCTTCTAGGGATTGTAGAGGGGACAAAGGAACCCATGTCTTGAAACGTACCGTTTCGATGAAGATAAGTTTGAAGACCGAAACACAATGGGCTGGTATCGTGTATCTTGTGATTCAGAATGAATATTACAGACTTCTAGGGACACCTATCGAGTCGGAGGAAGATCATTTGCACGAATTCCCGAGGCAGCAGAAATTAATGAGCACACACCAGATCTTGTGGGGCGTGTGTATGTAAACATTCGTCGCAGGTATACTTCGTGTAACGAACAACCCGTGGAACCACAATTGTAGTAGGCCTACAGCCCCTACAAATCTGTAATACTTATAGTGAAAAACAAGACACACGATATCAGCCCTTTGTGTTTCGATTATCAAACCTATTTTACATCGAAATGGTACGTTTCCGGACATGGGCTCCTCATCAAAACAGTATCTACTAACTTCCCTCTATAACCCCTAGTAGTCTATAATAATTAATCTGAAACACTATATATATATATATATATATATATATATATATATATATATATATATGAATGTTTATTTGTTTGTTTGTTCGTAATTTATGCGCGACCATACCGTTGACCCGATTGAGATGGGGCTTTTTGCAAAACGTTCAGGAGATTCCCGGGATGAACATAGGCTATAAGAGATCTGTGATACTCAATTCCTACAACTTTAAAACTCGCCCTTTGTAGTGGAAAACGTGAAAAATGTAGCTTTTTGGAATATTAAATGGCTTACGCTGCCTAAACCATAACAAATACACAAAATTAATGTACACAGAATTGAATATCGCAAAACGCTCTACAAAAGAGTTCCCGACAGCATATGATTATCTCTTACGGATAACTCACAATAACCATTTTTGTCTTTCATTGACGCCAAGAAGATCGAGACACGTACGTAGATTCCTGTGCAGAAGCATACAGCACATGGCGGGTATTCTTTTACGGAAAACTCACAATAACGAATTTTACCTTTTAGCTCATTAATGCCAAGAAGATCGAGAGTAGTAGGTTCCCGGGCAACACCGGTTAATCAGCACTGAGAATCTTAAAATAATTACGATATACATTCATAATTGTTTTTCATTTTACTTATTCAACTAATCATAAGAATTTCATTAATTTTTGTCTTTCAGCTCATTTATGCCAAGAAGATCGGGATGAGTAGATTCCCGGACAACCCCGGGTATACAGCGCGGGGTGTATAATATAATTACGATATAAAATTTTCCTCATACTTATTTAACTAAACATAAAACACAATTTTCGTTTTTCAGCTCATTTATGTCAAGAAGATCGGGGTAAGTAGATACATGGGCAAAGCCGGGTAATCAGCACGGGGTATCTAAAGATATAAATTTATAATTACTTTTTCTTTTATTTATTCAACTAAACATAAAAGCACATTAATTTTCATTTATTTAGGTTTAATAGCGCATGCCGGGTATTAGCTAGTACATATATATTCCACCGCTGTGGTCTCGAGATAGCGTGCTTCCTTGTCAGGCAGCGGGCCCGGGTTCGATCCCCGGTCGGGGCAGTTTTTCTGGATGAGGTTTTTATCGGGGGTTTTCCTCACCTGTAAGACAAATGTCAGGAAAACTTTAAGGCCAAAACGGTCCCCGAAATCATATGGCCATCATCATCATCCTTCACCGGTGTGGAAAGGAACGGGAAGCTATCACACCTACAATTCCCTAGTAAAGCTGCAAGCATACCTTCGGGCAGAATTACTATGGATGGATGGATGGATATATATATATATATATATATAAATAAAAGCTAGTCTCAGTTTATGTAGTGATCAACTATATTATAATAATAGTGTACCACAGTATTCAGATAATATTATAGGGACGGAGGATATGTCTATTTACTGTTTCTTATTTACGAGTGAATACGCTTGTAATTAACACAATCCCAGTTCATTACAATCGCATACGCTTGCCTAATTATGCTCTTCACACATATCCGATCGTGTTCTGAATTCAGGCTTCATATGTCGCTGCAAGAAATCAAACGTAAAGAATGCTATTCTCCTCTATAGAAGCACAAATGTTTAAGCTGAGAACTGGTAATGGTTTACCATTCGCTAAAGTATTTCGCTTACAATTTTATAAAGTGAATTAATGCAACTATATTGACATTGATTATATTAGATATAATAATTAACTCACTTGTAATATTGAACCCTTAGGTTCATGGCCGCGAGGACGTAAGATATCCATACATCTCCATCCCGAGTTAATGTTTTAAAAATCATCCCCTGTATAAACAACCTCCCTAAAATAATGTTTAATGTTATTCTCCCACCTATTTCTTGGTCTACCAACAAAACGTTTTCAGTCTGGTTTTCCTTAAAAAAATAATAATTGAAAAATCTAAAACAACACGCTTTATGAGAAAACCGAACTAAAAAATGAAAAATAATTTTAATCTCCAACACGCTTGGGATATATTTAAAGTGGTCAACAAATAATCATCTCCAACACATCTAGAATAAAATTAGGGTTATGTAGAAAAAAATAATTTTACCATCAAAAGCGTATCAATTAATACAATAAACAGATATTGGTAAAAGTAAAGTCTCTAAGAAGAAAACGTAAGAACCATAAAAAGCACCCCACGCTTTTGATGGTAAAATTATTTTTTTGTAGATACTCTAGTTTTATTGCAGATGTGTTGGAGATGATTTTTTTGTTGACCACTTCAATTTCATCCCGAGCGTGTTGGAAATTAAAATTATTTATCATTTTTAGTTCGGTTTTCTAAATGCGTGTTGTTTTAGTTTTTAAAACTATTATTTATGTTTTTAATTTTTAGTTTAATTGATTGTCATAAACCGGAATCCCACGAAAATGTAATTGCTTACTATATTTTTAGTGTCTAGACACGAATATAATTATATATTATTAAAATTATTATCTAACATTATTATACTATTTTTGAAAATTTTAATACACATAAATAGTTACAGTTAATCGTATCCTTCTCATATTTTTTTAGATAAATTACAATGAGGTAAGTTTATAAAATTGTAATTAATATGTTACACAGTAAGATAAAAATGTAAATATCTTTAAATTCGATACTATTTCAGTATTAGCTAAAAGTAATAATCTTCTAAAAAAACATCAGGGCGGGATTTGAACCAGTGACCTATGGATTACTGAAATTATATAACTCTACAGTCCTCCGCTCTACCAACTGAGCTGCTAGAGGATATAATATTAATTTCTTACAACGATGGACTAAAAATTCGATAATTCCGCAACCTATTATATATTACATGTTATTTATTAAATTATTGTATTGTCATTGTTCCTTTACAAGTATACAAAGTTTCAAGTTGATCCAATGTTTTAAGTGTTGAAAATCGTATTGAAAGATTCCCGTTACATAAAGCGTGTAAAAACCCCCATGCCACTTTTCTTTTCCCATTCGTACCACTTGTCCTGCCCATCGCAATCTACGAGATTTAACTCTTCTTATTATATCGGATTTGCTATAGAGTTAATGCAGCTGAATATTACGTGGAACTCGCCTTGACGGTTGTACTTTTTGGGCGAATGATCAACACTTTCTTCGACCAAGTTACTTTTTTTCGTCTGGCTCATCGCCTTCGACCAGTCCGGCATGGGTAACTCTATTGGCAGCAACGCTACCGCCGGCATAGCTCTTGTGGTTATTTAAGCACGCAAGCCACTCCACCACAACAAAGTAAGGTACCATGGGTGGAAATATTCGATATAAAATATATTTGAAATATTCGGTATAAAAATGCTTTTATATGTTAAATCAAAAGTAGTTTTTAAAATAATAAATGATATGTGTATGTAATAGTGACAAGATTGATCTATATTCAAATTCTGTCGGTTAATGGATATCCCAGAACCAATGTTTTATGTGAAGCCGAAATTAATAAACAAAATATTGCACTACAGAAACATTCGTATTATACCTAATATAAATTATTTTATTTAGTATGTTTCACAATGTTTCGCATTATCTTCCTGCGCCCAATTAACCTAATGTTATTCTCCTCCACACCACTCTGCCACTCCGATCTCCATCGTCCAATCCTTTTTCCTTCATGCAGTTCAAACATTATCAATCCACGTTATTTTTGGCCGTCCACTTCTTCTTCTTCTTCTTCTACCAAGTGGCACCAATTTCAATATTCCTCATGGGTATCTGTCTTTCGTCATTCTTTTTACACGATCATGCAATTGTAATTGTTTCTTTTTTTGAAATCCACAATTGAAGTTTGAACATTCATATTTTGTTTAATTACACTGTTTCTTATGTTATCATTTCTAGAAATTCCAGCTGAACGCTCTGAACATGCACAAAGAGGAGTATAAATTATGGTTAAGAATAAATGTCGGAGATATGTAAAAATAGCGAAGCAATTATGAAAATACCTTACAAATTAACTTTCGATTATTTGCTTCCCGGATATAAGAATAAGAATTTATTTTCCATATTCTGTGGATTACCTTAACCTTTTAACATCTTTATCACGTTAGTTTTTGTATTGCTGGTTTACTCTTTCTTCCCTTTCACCCACAAACACAAAGTACTTAATACACACATCCATTTGTTACGGTCTTAAATAAAACGGAGAGATAAATTTTCTGCGTGTATGGTAGATTTAACCAGACTAATAGACACGTCATGGATTCGGCATCAATACTTGATTCTTTAGCCATAAATATTCTTTTATATACTTGTTTTATTACTAATGACTCATGCCACACTTATGTGTCACGTGACATATGGCTTTTTAAATTCCCTTCCGAAAGCCGTGCCCATATGCGCCATCACAAGGTTCCGATCTAACACCCTATCATCAGAACATGAATGCCGATTCTATAAAATAACTTCTTCCCTAGTCTCTTGCACAATTTAATATATTGCTAGAGATGTGGTGAGATGAAGCTCCCTATTATTGAAGATCTGGGATAAACAAGGAAGATGACTGTCCAGGCACCAGGGGAAAAGAAATTAATGAAATGAACATGGAGCAGTAGGCCTAGTCGATTGAAGATTTAGATAGGGGGAAGAAAAAAGGGAAGAAATCTGCCCTTGGTAAGATTCCTTTAACACGAACCACCCATGGAGTGATCACGACTAGAACTCGAGAGTCGTAAGTAAGACCGAGCGTCTAACCATTTGTGCTGCGGAAACGCCCCGTTGCGAACTAAATTGAGTAATTATTTGATATATTTAGAAATACTAAAATCAGAGAGGGTTTTCTCCTGCCACAAATTCATTCCACCATTTCTCCATTATCATCTCATCCGTTTCATTTCGTTCATATGCCCCCGAGACGGTGCGTCAGGCGTGGTCGGCCGGCACCCTTTTCATTCACAGACCTCTATATAGGGGCTTCATCTCATCCCTCCACCAGACCCTGAGTTGGACATGAATTGAGGATACTATTATATAAAATCAGAGAAATAATGGATATTCAAAAACATGTTCTACGAGTTATTGAAGAAAGAAGACTAATATGGTTTGGCCACGTAAAGAGGATGTCAAATAACAAGGATACCTTATATGATACTAAATTTTGAAGCGGAGGGCAACAGAAGAAAAGGGAGACTAAAAGAAAAGTGGATTCAAGGAGTGCATAAGATTATGATGTCGAGAAGATTAACAGAGAATGATGCAGAGAATAGGGATGTATTGAGTTAAGATTAGAATGGGTTGTAGAGAAATTTCTAATAAAGAAAATTTGGTATAAGAGATGTCAGGCAAATATAGCTAAAAATATAAACTGAAGCAAATTAGTTTAGGTAATTCTCGATAAAGTACCTCCCTCACAGAAATCACCAAACTGGAGGATTTATTTCTTTAAATCACATGATAAGATCCACATGTATAACTTTCAGTTTATTCAATAGACATCAGAAGTATCAAAACAAAAGTTAAGAGTTTTGTGTGTACTTCGAATGGAATAATTTTGTACGAATGAATCACTATATATACCAAGAGAATTGGGCCAGAGAGTAGGGTTTGAGTCTGTTATTCAGAGGTCCTGTGTTCGACTGTGGTGCCTACCTGAGTGTTTTTTCTAGGTTTTCTTCGGTCATTAAACCTAAGGTTGGTTAGAAATTTCTTTACCAGGATTAATTTTATCATAATGAAAATTTAGAATTTTGATTATGAAAAGAATTGGAAGCGATATGTTCTTAAATGCTGAAGCGTCTATAAATAAGAATTAAATAAGTAATCAAATTATTTGGTGTTTACTTGATGAAAATTAAATAAAAGTATACAATTTTTATGTAATTTTCATAAATATTTATTTTATTCAACCTTCGTAACAGTTGTTACAATAGGCCTACGCAATACACTTCAGACATTCGTCTGAAGAAGATACAGTATACTGAAAGAGTTGTTACGAATATTCAATGTAATAAGTATTTAAGAAGCCCACATAAAATTTTGATAAATTTATTTAGCACAGAATGAATTGAGTAACAAAATAGTATCATCGTTAAATTCCATATGGTGGGGATAAGCATATTTGGAAAGACATAACAACATATATTGGTAAAAAAATTGGTGGAATCTTTTGCAGTGTATGGAAGTGAGGTATGGACAATCAATAAGTACTACAAGAATAGACTAATAGCTCTAGAAATGGATTATTTACGCAGAAGTGCCAGAATATGAAAATTAGAATATGTCACAAATAAGGGAATTAGAAACATAATGGAAGCAAAAGAAAGCATAATTGAAAGAATTGAGGAGAAGGAATTAAATTGGTTAGGACATATTTTAAGAATGGAAGATGAGAGATGATCGAAACTACTATATCAATGGCAACCGAGCAGAAAGAAGAAAAGAGGGAGACCAACGTTAACATGGATAGAAAGCATGAAGATAGTAATGCAAGCAAGAGGGCTAAAGATTGAAGATGCCCCAAGATCGTAGACTTTGGTTGTTTGGCACGGGAAGACGGCGGCAGATGTAAATACCCGAAGATAGATAGATCAATTTATTTAATTGACAAACAATTAAATAATTACAGTCAACATTTTAAACAATTGTTTGATAAAATGCATTAAGTTACTCTCATGGCAGTTCAGTGAAAACTGTCTAAATGCTCTTAATACCATTACTTAAAAAAAAGAAAAAAATGTAAGTCATTAAATAAAAAGCTTGGGAAGTAGTTGTATAAGTAAAGATGATCCCTCCTTAGCACCTCTCGACTTGAAGACTTCGTATCTTCTCCTTTCATCCCGCGTGTTGCCTACTAACCCACTAAGAAAACTCTTGTAGATTCCACTCCATTGAAGATAGTCTTAGTGAAACTCTGGAATAAACTAAAGAAAAGTCCAAGATTTCGGATAAAAGAGACTAACAGAAAAAAACTAGTTTGTGGTAGAATGAGAAGAAGAAATGAGAGAAAATAGGCCAAAGTACATGCCACTTCCTGATAAGCCTCAGATCCTAGCCACAGAAGCCCAATTTGCGAGAAGTCTCCTCTTTGGCAGAGGAGAAAGCCAATTCTATTGGGCCCCCATCCCCGTGCAACACTTGTTCAATACACTTCCTACCAAACTCAATGAAAGCTTGCTTGAGGTGTTGCTTCGAGAAAAGCCTCATTTGCACAACAGAGAAGAATACTCAAGGGACAAGACAACGAATTGGATTGCAAGGCAACAATTTTCTCTACATTCTTTCTAATCATCAGAAACTTTCGGAGGGTTAATATTTATTTCATTTTATTATACTTCGAAAATCTCAATTTTAATTTCGTGTCAATAATAGCTATTTAAAACCAATTCTGTAATATCATAAAAAGGGATTTTCATGTGAACCATAACAAATTAATTAAAAATTATCTTACTTATGTATGGCTTACTATTTAAGATATTTGCATTAGCTACATAATATCAAGGAGTGTACATCCATGCTCAATATTTATCATACACGGAGATAGCTGAACATCGTGAATAATGAATTGCAGATAATAATGATAAAATAATAATAATAGTTATAATAATAATAATAACAATAATAATAATAATAATGACGATGATGGCAAAATTAACAATTATATATCATATTATTTTGTACATTATAATATAAAAAGTATTATTATTAATTTTATTTTTAAAATTAGAATTTATCTGTCACATTGACAGCGACACTACGATTATTTCATTATCATCTTAGGAGTGATGACTTCCTTTATTACTCAGTGGAAACACAATTATATGTAGATATCGGTTGACAATTTTGTCTGAAATATTTATTAACATACACCAAGATCTCAGTGTTAGTTATCAGCAAACCAATATAATAATAAAAAAAAAATAATAATCATAATTTATTATCATTATTAGTGGAATGCCGGCTTTCACAGCCGGTAACCATAATGTTAAATGGTTGCGGGCTATGTGGCCGTGGTCTACAACTGGTATTTCTTCCTAAACTGCGGAGAGCATCTTCAGTGGCGAGTGCTTCTAGGTGTGGTTCCCTTGTCGTAGACTCAGATGTGAATATGGTACACTACCCAGAAACATTCACCACTGAAGATGTCCTCCGCAGTTGAGGGAGAAACGTCTGGGAGAAACGTCTGGAAGAAACGCCAGTTATAGACCACGGCCACATTGCCCGGAATCTTTTAACATTATTATTATTCCATATTTGGTTCTTCTTCCTGGCTTATAGGCTGTGGTCCGGTTGTCTTCATACTCGACGTTTCGTCTACTGCTGCGGTAGACCTCATCAGGAGATACTGCGTGCTCTCTGTGAACTCCTCAACAGTCGGCTGCAGACTGTTGAGGAGTTCACAGAGAGCACGCAGTATCTCCTGATGAAGTCTAACGCAGCAGTAGACGAAACGTCGAGTATGAAGACAACCGGACCACGGCCTATAAGCCCGGAAGACGAACCAAATATGGATCAAGACGCCGGCAGTGAAAGCCTACAATTATATATTATTATTATTATTATTATTATTATTATTATTATTATTATTATTATTATTATTATTATTATTATTATTGCTATTATTATTGCCCCGCGCCGTTGCACGAGGTTCTAAGGCATAAATGTCATGGCTTAGATTACGGGATAGGCGCTAGTTCCAGTTTCCGAGGGAAATAAGTTTTCTCATGAAATGTCGACCAGTATTGGGCCCGTGTCCACCCAGCATAGTGTGAAGTGTATACCTACTATAAGCGATATCTTGAGATTGAGTTATTTCCGCTCAATCGACAGGGATTCAAAGACATGCCAACCACATGTCAAGCCCTATATCCGTTGGATGAACCTTCACCTCTTCACTCGACACAAGTGAATGTGAGACCAGCAGCCGTCTAGTAGGCGAAATGTTTTTAGACATGTCGCACAAAGATTATTATTATTATCATTATCATTATCATCATTATCATCAGTATCTTTATCATTATGATTATGATTATGATTATTAATATTATTGCTATTATTATTATTATTATTATTATTATTATTATTATTATTATTATTATTATTATTATTATTATCGGGATAATTTTCCAATGGTGTAATTAGTTCTGATTTCAACACAGTACATTTTTAAACAGTAGGGAGACCGCATACTGTTTCGTTAAGCACCGCTCATCTGACTTTCCGCAGGAAAAATATCGGAAATTCGTATTAATTCTAACGGCACAACGTAGCGTGGCGAATTTGGTTAAGACAGTACACTTCAAGCGGGAAGATCGCCGGCTTATTCTCGATCAGGTCACAATTTTTAATGTGTGCTAAACGTTTTTTTTTTTAGATATCATAACTCTGGATGGACTTATTGTCTAAAGGAAATGAGTATGACTATCTACTGATGGTAAAGGCGGCCATTAAGCAAGGATAATCCGGCTGTAATCTCGTACATATTGACTAGAAGGATGTATGCCTTAACCTGCAACTACCCCCAGGGCCTTCTAAGATCAGCAGTAGGATAATTTTTCTTTTTATAGTTTTATAAGATACATTGAAATCGAAACATTAACATAGTTCTAGTATGCAACATATTTTTACGTAATGCAGAAATTATGTGCTGTACGCTTAGAGATATAAAAATGTTTTACTTAAACTTGAACAAAATTTAATTGGAATTTGGATTCTATGTACATGTTTACTCTGTAAGCATGGACTATTTGTTTCAGTGATACTGTTAGCAGGTCTCAAAAAGCGTAAGTACAAATATTAGGTGAGAATTCTAATACATGTTACAGCAAGATGGGGCACCACCCCATTATATCAATGAAGTAAGGCATTATTTGAATCAACATCTGGCTCACACCTTGATTGGCAGTGCTAATGCTAATGACCAATTGGCCATTCAGGACACCTGTCCTTACCCCATGTGGATTTTTTTCTGTACGGTTATGTCACTAAATATGCCAGAGCTACAACGGCGATTGTTACCGTCATCAAATCAATAAGGTAAACATCCTAAACATGCTAGATAAAGTTGACAAGAACTTGACTATCTCTGGATATGTGCCGTGTGACACGCGGTTCCCATACTGAATATTAGTGAATATATATTTTTTATTTAAGTTAACTTCGAGAGTATTTCTATGCAATGTTGCTTTATACATTTTTCTAACATAAACAGTGTATTCATGATACATACGTAAAATTGTTAGTTAATTTGAATTTGTACTTATATTGTACTCCTGTACAATATTATTTCGAATCATTGCAGAATGCTTAAATAAAAATCTACAGTATTCCATCTTCCTTGTACATCGAAACGCACTTATAATTCATTTTTACCCTATGGATATATTGTGATATATATATACCCCATTTTCCTGGTTAGGGATTAGGGCTCTCCATGTTGGGAGTGTTTCAAACAAGCTAATTTATTTACGCTTATTTCTCATAGATGTCAACGAGATGCAAGGGGTCGGCATATCGCCTCAGTGAGACACCTAGCGGGCAAGTAAGGTACTACTTGGATGGACAACGGTCGGTACATTTTGCACAGATAGCTCTTTATTTAAGATTGCGGTTCTTTTATGAGCCTGAAAATTTTCTGACTCGGGACTCATGGCTTAAAGTCTCTCTAGGAGGACTGGTCACTTGGATTTTTCATCCTAAAAAATGCATCTACCCCAGCCGGATTTGAACCCGCGTCCCTCGGAACTAGAGGCAAGGAATGTAACCACTAGTCCACGGCGGCCGACATATATAGTAATACAATAGAATAATAATTAGACACAGTGTAAAGGTGATGTTTTGAAATATATAACTTTATCACTTTGATATACAGTTAGAGAAAAATACTTCTTTTCTCACCAAGTTTTGAAGTAACAACACTTACTTATCTGGGCAAAATAAATTTCATCCAGCCATCCAGAGGATTGAAACTGGAAAAATTTAATGTCTTCTCTCTAAAGAAAGGAAGAAGTCCACTTGATGTAAGTGACGGCAGACAAATCTCAATATATTTATAAATCAATTTTATGACGATATGCGTCACCAAACCGCCGACCTCTGTTCGAGTTTATAAGACAAGCCAAACTATTTGTATGCACTTCCATTTTTTTTCTATCTGTCATCAATTCCCAATACTTCAAAGATTTGTATTGGTTCGAGGAAGGACTCTCAAGTCTTTTATTGTGACGTGATTTTTAGACATCGATATGAAATTCGGAGAGAAAACACAGTACACCCAGATATCTACAACGAATGGATGGAAGGATATAGTTCTATGTTATTGGATTTATTCAGAATGCAAACCGAATATCATATCCAAAGATACAAAGTTTTTATAACACTATATATGAACTAAAGCTACAGCAGTCCTGGGGTCTTACAAGCTATAATAACAAGTAAGTTTACTTCCTTATAGTCAAAGTTCCATTACTCCCTTCCATTCAAAATTATTAATATATAAATATAGGTGATTTATATTAACTTACTTTTTAAAAAAATATGAAAAGTAAACACGCAACATTAATCCTTTTTTCTGAAAAATTTTATCACCTAGGGACTGGATATTTAATGCATTTTTAGCATATAATTTTCCAGGACTTACAAGGGAACTGTCAACCATTACAATCCAATATCTGCTTTGAAATTTCTTCCAGAGGAGCGTTGTGAGGTACCAAGACCGTGTCCAAAAAAAAAATTGTCGCTTTTATCTACAAGGGACTAAAATCTAGAGCCAAATCTATAATTTATATTATATGGGAATAATACAACTCCTGATCTTGTAGACTTTACATCCGTCACAACATGCAGTCCGCACTGTACCTCTCTCACTTAACTTCGCTCTTACTCAAGCACAACGGGTTGTCATTGCTGGATTCTCGCTTCGATTTAAGTGTCATGCAGTTAAAAAGGCATATAATTTTAATACACGGCCATGGTAAATTACAACGCTTCTCTGGGAGAAATTTCATGGTGGGTTGCGGCATGCAATGGTTGACAGATTCCTTGTTACATATGGGACAATCCATATCAAATCGGACAGCAAAAAATCTTGCAATTTATTTTTTTAATTTTATGTATCCCTAAATAAAGTGAATACATTTATAAACGTATTAATACAGAAATTTAATTTTTATCATTTGTAGGTTCGTAGTTATGATGATCTGAAATTATCGTAAATATGGTAAACTAAAACGTTTACTAGCTAATATTTCTGAAACGGTAAACAGCAAAAATTTGTTTCAAACGTATTTATATAGGTTATATCATGTAGTTTAAGGGTGTTATTTTTATTATTAGGATATTTTTATTTTCGGTGTCAATTTTCTCTTTTATGGCGGTTTACTGCAGTACATATAAAAAAAATGAAAACGGAGAAAATACAGGATACTACCCACGTAATAAGGATTAATTTCCAGCAATTACCTTTTTGGAGAGTTGAATAGTTCAGACAATATAAATGTTTTTTATTCTATTTTCGTAAAAACTCGCGGGTCCATGGCGCAGCAGATTTATTTCACGACCAAGGTCCCGTGCGTACTTTATTGAAAGAGCTTCATCAGTGACTTTTTCAATTGCCATCAAATCGAATAGATTATTATATGTTCTGCTTAATGGAACATTACCGTAAATTTATAAAAGTGGCGATATTTTAATTCTTACGCAGTAGATATTTATTTATCAAATTTTATTGCTGAAGTGAGAAGTAAAGAGCTCTGTTACTTACGTTTACTGTGAATTATTAAACAAATTATTTATAACTAACTCACTCACTGCTCTGTGGAACCTGCAGGTTCATGGCAGCGCGGACATAATCTCTCCATACATCCTATTCCGAGCTAACGTTTTCCAATTATTCCCTGTATAATCTACTTTCCTCAAATCATGTATAATGTTATTCTCCCACCTCATTCTTAGTCTTCCAACTGGACGTTTACCCTCTGCTTTTCCTACCAGAAATTTCCAAACACCTCTTTCATACTCCATACGTGCCACATTTCCTGCCCATCGCAGCGTACGAGACTTAATTGTTTTTATTATATCTGGCTTCCTATACAGATCATGTGGCTCACTATTATGTAGTTTTCTCCATTCACCTGTCTGTTCATCTCTTTTTGATCCGAACATTTTCCTAAGAACTTTATTCTGAAATACTCGTAACCTTCTACCCTTTTTTAAAACAAATTATTTATTTTGCTACAAATTTTTCATTACAGTTTAAATGTAATATTATATAACTATTTCATCATTAATTGAATAAACTGGTATAAATTTTTATTATGTTATAATTACTAATTTCAGTCTTAAAATAACTTTTTATTCAGTGTATTATATTGTACCCTGAAAACTTCGACGAAATAGTATTGTTATAAGATATCACTTCCAAATAAGACCGAATGTTTTAATACTCATACCACTTCCTACCAAACAATAATAATGCAGTGTCAGCAAGTCTTCCTTAAACATCTGTTTTACATCAACAATTCTCTAGTTCAGATTACATACTAGACAGTTAATTTACACCACTGTGTATGTTTAGTGCATCTCGTCATTTTAAGTGTCACAGTCAAATTAAAAATATCTTATTGTTCTTAACTCACAAGTTTGCAGATCTACAAAGACTGAATTGTGAGTTAGAAGTTAAATATAATTTTAATTATGCATATATTAGTATACAATAGTTATTAACGATATCATGTGTTAATATATAATTTTACAATTTCTTAAATGTTCCTGGAATGAGAGAATAATCGTAGAGATATACATTTTGTGTTATAAAAGGAGAATAATGGGAAGTTTAGATATTAAATTAAATACTATAATAATTTAGCTTATAATAAAAGCTAATATTATCGTGCATTTTAATATCATCTTAGATATGTCATGAGTAGGGGATGCAAGATCAGTAAGTGATACCAAGCCAATAAAATATATTTATACCTCTTAAATATTACTTGTCGCGTATGGGGAATGAAAGACGTGCATGGAAGCTTCTTTTAGGAAAGCCAGAGGGAAAACGCCCAGTTGGCAAGCCAAGAATGAGGTTAGAGAACAACATTAACTATGATTTGAGGGAAGTAGATTATACAGGGAATGATTGGAAAGCATTAGCTCAGGATAGGGATGTATGGAGAGCTTATGTCCGCGCGGCCATGAACCTTCGGGTTCGATAGTGCCAGTGAGTAAGTAAGTAAGTAAATATTACTTGTAACAGCATGAAAATTGTTATAAATTATTATCGATAGCTTAACATTACTTACAATATTCAACATCAGACATTGGTGTAGGGTACAAGTACAAAATATTACAACACATTACAAAACTACTCTCTAGAAAATATTTTTAATAGGCCTACCAGCTTGAATTCGTAGGTGTTTAGTAATTTAAATTAAACTATACATTAGCCAAAATCAGCACAAAATTTAACCGCCTACTGAATATATCAATAAAGATTGTTATATTTAATGACGTTTATTATGTAGCAATCTATTTCAGCGCTAGGTTCTCCTACGTACCATACATTTACGACACGGGACTCACGGATTTCCTTCCTTCTGGAGAAAGCTACATTCAGAATTGTTACGCCTTTAAAATGCCATTGATTCCTATCGAGTTTGAACCCTTGAACCCGGGAACCTCGGAATCGGAGGCGTGCAGAGTAACCACTTGTCTACGATAATGATGATAATGTAATAATTGTAATAATTATAATAAAAATAATGTAATGATGATAATAACAATAAAAATACTTGTAAGTGCGCAAAGGATTATTACCAAGTAGCTCCGTCATTGTTTGTACGAGCGAGCGATCTCCACTCACGAGAAAGGTATTGCGGGCAGTCTAAACATAGGAGATTTTAGGAAAATAATTATTTTGGGTAGTTTCCTTTCAAGACTCCACTTTAATACTAATTACAAAAAATTAACTGGTGTTCAGGTAATAATGTGACACTTTTTGATTTTATAAAATTTTTGGTGAGGAAGGTCAATTGCATATTAATTGCATTTACGCCCTTCAGAAAAACGTAAATATTAACATAGTAATTTTCAAGCGATAGAGCATAAAATCATCTATAATGTGACTATCTTTTCAAGTTGAGGGAATATCCATACTTCGAGAAATGTATTTTATAAAAGAGACTATTTGAAACAATACGATAAATTGACAGCTCTATTACTCTTTAATTACACCAAGTGAAGATTTGAAATTCGGTTCAGATATTCAGTATATCATAAAGTTTCACTGTAAAAAAAATGGTAAACTTTTAAAGATGTGAGTTCAATTTTCACAATTTTTTTGCCGATTTCGTATGGAATGTCCCGACTATCTTTTCAAGTTGAGGGAATATCCATACTTCGAGAAATGTATTTTATAATAGAGACTATTTAAAACAATATGATAAATTGACAGCTCTATTACTCTTTAATTACACCAAGTGAAGATTTGAAATTCGGTTCAGATATTCAGTATATCATAAAGTTTCACTGTAAAAAAATGGTAAACTTTTAAAGATGTGAGTTCAATTTTCATAATTTTTTTGCCGATTTCGTATGGAATGTCCCACATATATATATATATATATATATATATATATATATATATATATATATATAAGGTAAAGTGATCCCACGACAGACCTCAGGAGGCCTTTGGGGTAGTAGTAGGTTAAGGCTCCCACTTTTTCTAGGCAATCGGCACTTGATGTCAACCGGGATGTCAGCCCTGCGTGACGGCCGCCTCTACCCCCAGAACAAGCGTCTGGTACTCATTTCCGTTAGAGGCTGAGTCGACCCCAGGACCATAGTGCCGCCAAAGGATTTGGGTCAGTTTAAAAATCCTGACCCCACGGGGCTCGAACCCTCGACATTCCGGATTGTAGCGCAGTGCCTTAACCACTACGCTACGGCGCGTCCCCATATATATTTTGGGGGGGGGGGTTTGTTAAACATTGTCAATTTTCATAGAACTGCGGATTTTCCTCTTTTTCAATATAAAACAAATTTTCAAAAATATAGCGCCAATGTGATACATTGTTTTAGAAATAAACAAATAATTCATTTTTCATTATCAGTGCAAAATCTACTCCCGAACGTTTTTTGTAAAGAATATAAATGCGAGAAAAATTTACTCCGTAAAATAATTTACGGCAGATGATTAAGTGTGGAAAATGTATTACATTTATTTACAATATAAACCGCAACAATATGGAAGATTTATTTAACAGAATATATAATTAAATAGATGTACTATCATACAGTTTTCTTTAATTTATTTCATGGGAACTATACCCTAATTTAGTGAGTATTTTCATGAAAGTAAAGTGTTTTAGAACGTGTTAATTCAATAAATACGTGTATGAATACCATGTGCACATTTTACTTGCATATTTTTTATCTTTCTGAAGCATATTTGCATACATACTTCAGAAATTGTAGCGAATATCAATCCGGTACCTTTCTATCACTTATGAAGTCGATTACTGTAGACAGATGTTTACGACGCTCACTAGTGCTTAATTTACAGGTGTGCATTATTAAGTTACTCCAGTTTGTGAAGACCAGCTATAACGCCTGGGGGACCCGACATCCTGACCACATGTCAGCCATACAGTGGCTAGATGATCGTCTACCGCTGTGATTAACACATGTGGATGTGAGGTCTGCACCCGGCTAGTAGTCCAAGGGCCTTCTAGGCCTGTCACGCTCGGAGTTTTTTTTTTCTTATGTCCGCGCGGACATGAATCTACAGGTTTCAGAGTGCCAGTGAGTTAGTTATATGTCAAAGTTATGCTGTGTTAATATTTAAAATTAATTTTCGGAATTATTTAGCTATTTAGAATTTACTATAGTTGGAGCATGGCGCTTATGAACGCAGAGTTGCTATCCTTCTGCATAGTGGAATCATTGAATGAACGCTCCAATTGCAAATTTATTACGTGATTTACCTGCATGATATTTAAAAATGTAGATTTTAATATTAAAATTTTGAAAAATATGCAAGTGTAATGCATATTTTACTAAATATGAGACAAAAACAAACAAAGATATCATGTAAAATATAACGTTAATATTTAATATCCGGCGTGCGCTGCTGCGACTAAATAAATGATAATATGTTTACGTTTAGTTGAATTAGTAAAAGGAAAAATAATTATAAATATGTATCGTAATTATTTTAGATACCCCGTTTTGATTACCCGGCATTGCCCGGGAATCTATTATCTCGATGTATTTGGCATAAATGAGCTAAAAGGACAAAATTCGTTATTTCGATTTATCCGTGCTGCTGCTCTGCTTGTCCGGGAATCTACTTATCCCGATCTTTTTGGCATCAATGAAAGACTAAAATGGTTATCGTGAGTTATCCATAAATGATAAACGTATGCTGTCGCGGGATTTTTGTAGAGTTTTTGAGATATTCAATTCTGTGTACATTAATTTGTTGTATTTGTTATGGTTCAGGCAGCGTAAGCCTTTTAATTGTACAAAAAGCCAATTTTATTTTTATTTTTCACTACAAAGGTTGATTTTATTGGGTGAAGGGCTTGGACATTAAAACTCTCTTATAGCCTATAACCTTCCCGGGAAAATCCTGAACATTTTGCAAAAAGTCCCACCACAATCGGCAGTGCACGATTGTCCGGGAATCTACTTATCCCGATCTTCTTAGCATCAATGAAAGACAAAATGGCTATTGTGAGTATCCATAAAAGATAAACATATACCGTCGTGGACATTTTTGTAGAGGTTTTTGAGATATTCAATTCTGTGTAAATTAATTTTGTGTATTTGTTATGATTTAGGCAGCATAAGACATTTAAGCGTCTATAAAGGATTGTTTCACTACAAAGAGTGATTTTTAAGGGTATAGGAGTTGATTATCATAACTCTCTTGTTGCCTATGTTCATCCCGGGAATCTTCTGAACATTTTGCAAAAAAACCCTCCAATCGGGGCAACGGTATGGTCGCGTATAAAGTACAAACAAATATTAATTTTTATATATTAGAAGATTGTGAAATATCACATTAAGTATTGCATAACAAGTTAAAAATCCTAAATATGAATTTAACTCCCATAAAAAAAAAACTTTACATTTTCCACAGAATGCATGTATAAAAAATTAAAGTGTTTCTGAATCCTCAAATAACATTTAGGGAAAAATATACGTCATAGAAATCCGTGCTCTACTAATGCACAACTGACATAAAACACTGACGTACATCCATTATAACAACATCGTTCTCATTCCAAGCCGCACTATTCATTATAAATTTATAGAGCATATAAAATCTACTTCACAATAGGTTACGGGCCAAAATGAAAGAGCAAATTTAAGTTTCATATTTCATGGCTTAAAAAATATAATCTTGTGGAGAGACCATGAAAACATAATCGTTCATTTAAAAGACCTATCGATATAATTTAATGAATAATTACAATTATGACGAATGAACTATTCTCATGAACGAGCAGGAATTGTGCCCCTGATATTAAGTTCAGTGATCGTTTCTCTGAGGGTATCAAGCATATGATGAATTAAAGGGCAGAATGTTTGAAAACACGTTGCAAACTGTCTGAACATACTTTGAATATAATATATTTTGTGACGAATTGTTTTAATTCAATGTCGTAATCTTACACGCAAAGTATCTTCACCAATCCACAGAACTCACAAAACGATACGTTTTAGAGAATATGAACCTTAACAAAAAATATCCTCTCTGTACGACCTGTCGTTACTAAACGTTTGTCAGTCAGGTCTTGTAATACTCTTTAAGCAATTCTAATATGAAATTGCCGTGAAAAATATGAATAGTTCCAGGTATGCTGAAAAAAGGCAACAATAATGAGATATTAGGATATTTATAGAATGCAGGCTATCACGGCCGGAAATCTTGATTTCGGACTATAAGGCCGTGGTCCATAACTAGGGTGTGTCCCAGATGTTTCTCCCTCGACTACAGAGGGTATCGTCAGATGCGAATTCTAGGTGATGTTCCCTGGTCGGAAGCACGGCTGTATATGAATGAGCTTTCGACCAGGGTACATCACCTAGCAGAACTCGCCACTGAAGATCCGTAGCCGAGGAAGAAACGTCTGGGAGAAACGCCAGTTACGGACCATGGCCTTATAGCCCGAAATCTTCTAATAGTAGGCCTATATATTAATATAAACCCAAAATAATATATTAATAAAATATATAGTCCGAAATAGCCCGAAATATTCTAATATTATACATTAATATAAACTCAAATATCATCATCAATTGCAGTCATGGATTAGGCCATTGGCCTGTTCCGCTTCAGGATAGAAATTGATCCCTCCGTTTCTTCTTAGGTCTTCCTGGGTCCCTTCGTCCTGTGGGTCTATAGTTCAATAGCTGCAGAGGTAATGTATTGTTTGACATTCTAAGAAGTTATTCATCCCAATTATTTTGGTATATTTGAATCGTTTAAACTCAAATATAATACTAAAAATTATACCCTGACTAATCCAAAAGAGAAAAAAAAACAAAGGATAATGCTATTTGTATTAAGGAAATTAAATACAAAAAAAAAGTATTTTGATTTAGATTCGACTTAATTTTGAGAACTAAAATTTTTAAAAACTAGTATACTTATAGAAGAGGACGAAATAATATATTACTAACATTTTCGACATTCATAAAACTGAAAAAAAAGCATGTAAGAGCTTTACGCTAAATAATATAATGCACGTTAAACAATTATTTTAGTTGTTTCCCTTATTGAACAAAACATGGCATTCAAATAAAACAAATCCCTTTAAAGAGAGAAAGAATCGTATGTCCAGTTTTGGGCGGCGCGGATGTAAGGAGATGGAGAGAGGGCAGGGAGCCGAAGATTGATGAAGTGAGGGTATTGGAGGGAGTGGTCGCTTGTGGAGAGACCATGTTTTATCTGCACACTCCTCATAATGCTTTTATGACGACGGATATTGGCGATAAGGGCCCCAGGAATTGGGCGGGGGCCTACTTTACTCATCCGAGAAAGAAACGAGAAAACAATCTTCCAAGTCTTGCACGAAAAACTCCACTCAAAGTTGAGTAAGAATCCAACAAAATAACTAGCATTATCAACTTTCAACTTCAAAATAAGATGACTTTATTTTTCTGTTTTCCCAAGTGAAAATATGTAATACTGTAAGCTATTCGACAGATCAGTTCTCTTATTCATATCTGTTGGTAAAAAGGGCTTTGCGTTCTATGCAATTACACGCAAATTTTACGACACTTTATATTAATTTAATTTTCCAAGGCATACTTTAAACTTCATAAAAAAATCCTTTGAGGTATTAGTCACAAAAAAAGTAACATGAAATGATAAAATATGTACAGCCTTTAAAAAAATGATGGCGCAACTCTTGATGGTGTAAAGTTAGAAGTTTTGAAGAGCGATTCACACAAGTAAGTTGTTACATGTAGGCTACTGTCTCCTTAGAGGTCAAATCCGGCGGCATAAGGGGCCAATCATAGATTTATACCAATCGTTATTGAAAGAATTTCAAAAAAATATATATATATCAATTGAATTTCTAAGTTAAGAGATTTATTAGATGACTGAAAGCAAGTAATGGTCTCTTAAACCAATCAATAGTAAATTAACGCTTAATTCTGGTGCAGTATTTGTATAGATTGCTTCAGTAGAGCAGTCGGTAAGATGCTTTCTTTGCGACGACGTAGACCCAGTTTCGATCCTGGTCAGGATTTTTTTTAATAACGTCGTTATTTTTTATAATGCCTACACGTTACCAGGTTCCGTTATATAAATAATTTGTATATAGGCCTAGGGAAATTATTTTTAAAGGAAACATCGTATGTATGTATCTATGTATAGTATGATGTAGTATGTATGTATTTATGTATGTATGTATGTATGTATGTATGTATGTATGTATGTATGTATATATATATATATATATATAATGAATAACGATTGAAAAATCTCGTTATTTTGTTTAAAAAACAAGGCATAACAAGATTGTTTATTTCCACTATTAATGTAAAAAGCGTATGATTAATTTAAATTAAGACAAGTTAATATATAATTTCATTATACAAGTAAGTCCTGAAGTATTGCATCGCTTCATACAGACAATTTCTAGCAGGAAACTGTTGTGGTCTAGTGGAGGGAGCTTCTATTTCCCATGCAGGAGGTCGCGTGTTCGATCCCGCTGTCATGTTTTTTATATATATCTCTCTCTCTCTCTCTCTCTGTCTCTCTCTCTCTCCCTCGTCCTTATCTCAATTTTATTTTGTTTTGTTTTAGTTTTTTGCTTTGTTTTATTTACAGCATTTACCGCACTACTTATATACGCGAAATTATTTTCTATTGCACAACACACAACGAAACAGAACGGATTTTAGTTTCTCAAATAGTTGTATACTTGTGAACCAAACTGGTAATGCGCAGTGGCTTCGTTCTGGGACTTGAAAATTACCTGTGCGCCAACAATAATTTCAAAGGTTTGTACCTTGTATGCAGTTTCCTCAACTATATAATTAATTATATAACACTGTAGGCCTTTCAGGATCAGTACCATTGTCAGCAGAAAGTTGTTCGCTACTGTCTCATAATAAAATTTCGTTGAGGTATTAGTCACAGTATAAAAAATTGACCGCGGTGGACTAGTGGTTATGCTCCTTGCCTCTGGTCCCGAGGGTCGCGGGTTCAAACCCGGCCGGGGTCGATGGATTTTTTAGGACGGAAAAATCCAAGGAGCAAGTCCTCCGGGAGGGACTTTAAGCCGTGGGTCCCAAGTCTGAAGATTTTCAGGCTCGTAAAAAATCCTTAAGCCTGAATGAAAAGGCCTCTAAGCAAAATTTACCGAACTTTCCCGTCCTAGTACTATCTTGGTTTCCTAGATGTCGATATGAGGCGGAACGCTGACCACGTACCACTCAAAATGACATCTATACAAAAACAAGTGTAACTAAATAAGTATGGTTCAAATTCTTCCCTGTAGGGGGAGAGCGCCCAAATCTCTGTAAAGGGAAAACATGGGCTTACAATACAATACAATAAAAATTATAACTTAATATAAAATTATAAAATATGTTCCTTGTATGCAGTATTAAAAATAATTAAAATATGGTAGGCCTTTCGGGACTAGTAACATCCTAAGCAGAGGGTTGTTCGCTACTGTCGTGAACAAACGTCTCCTGAGGATGGGACTGATACAAAAAGGCCTACAATGTTTTAATTATTTTAATAGTTGATAATGAATACAAGATAGTGAAAAATTGTCTGCATAGGATGCTGTTGGTCCCGAAAGGCCCACAATTTTTAATTATATTATTAATTGAAGGTACTAAATACGGGGTACATATTTTATAATTTCATACTACAATTTTTTGTGATTAATACCTTAACGGGATTTTACAGTGGGAAAATAGTGAACAACATTCTGCTGAGGATATGACTGGCCCCGAAAGGCTTACAATTTTTAGTTATTTTAATACTTGAGGAAACTGCATACAATACATATTTTATAATTTTATATTATGATTTTTTATATTAATACTTTTGTTTACTTATTTACTGAAAATTAATCATATTTTGTTAATATGAATAGACAACATAAACATGCATATACGAAATCTTCCTGTATAAATGTGTCTGATAATATGGCGAAATTACAGTTGAAGTAAGTGTGATCTAAATTTAGTTAACGCGATATGAAACTTGAATGATACATGGACATAAATATTGAGTTGTACTAGGATTATAGCATTTACAATTTAATGTAAAATTACACTGGCCAACATGATTTTTGTCTCATGAGTACCAATAGTTGTACTTAATGCAGTTTTTGTATCGTGTTTTCAAATATGTATTCGGAATTTCTCCATCACCCACAGTTTTTTATTTCAATTTAAATTAATGGATTTAAATAATTATATTTTAACAAACGTTTTTTCGTCCATTTGTCCATTCTAAAATAAAACCAAATGAGCTAACACAGGACATTTCAGTTATGGAAAAGAGATATCAAGGCAAATGGAATCCTAATGTGTTGGCCGATTACACTGAGCAACAAAAAAAATAAACATTCTTTTGTCTCAGAAAGAAAAATATGCGAGTCTGATAGTATTTGTTCTCCTCAATTCAAATATGATATCGGATTTTCTCCATCACACAAGGTTTCCTAGCGACAGGAATTTATAATTTCAAACACTTTAATATTTTCTACATTCGTAACTACACAATATTTAAACATTCGGACTCACCTAGAAAGTAAGAAATGACGATTTTCTGCTATATTTCGCTTGTGGAAAATCCCTCTTGATGGTCCAACAATAATCGGCCAGCATATTAGGGTTCCATTTGCCTTGATAACTCTTTTCCATACCTGAAATCTCGTGAGTTAGTTCATTTGGTTTTATTTTACAATGGACAAATGGACGAAAGAACGTTTATAACAAAATGAAAGAAAAACTGTGGGTGATGGAGAAATTCCGAATACATATTTTAAAAACACGATAAAAAACTGCATTAAGTACAACTATTAGTACTCATGAGACAAAAATCATGTTGACCAGTGTTATTGTTGGACCATCCACAGGCGAAGTATAGAAGAAAATCGTAATTTCTTACTTTCTAGGCGAATCCGAATGTTTCAATATTGTGTAGTTACGAATGTAGAAAATATTAAAATGTTTAAAATTATAAATTCCTGTCTCTCTGATACTTTGCGTGATGGGGAAAAACCGATATCATATTTGAGTTCAGGAGGAAACTACTATCAGAATCACATATTTTTATTTCTGAGACCAAAAAAAGTTATTTTTTTTGTTGTTCAGAGTAATTAGGCCCACATTATTTTACTAAAAGAGCTCGCTTCTATTTTTTTTCCTAATATTGCTTCAATTGTACCTGTGATGTAACGCTTAGCTTGTCTCGCTATAATCACAATGTTCAAAAGTTAATTTCCCAGTTCTACCATAAAACTTTTGTTGTCCTCGTGGTCTAGTGGTTGCCATACTCGCTTCTGTTTCCGAGGTTTGCAGGTTCAAACCCGACATATGGTTGATGGATTTTTCAGGGCGTAAATCTTCTGTGCGTACGTTCCTTCGAAAGGGATCAAATGGTTTATGGTACACAAATTAACCTCAAGCCTGGGAAAAAAAGAAGCAGCTGAGTAAAATTTGTCTACTCTTTCACGTACAGATTGTAATTGCGATGCTAATGATCTTAGTTGTTAAAAAGCGTCTTTAAGTAAAATACATATAGAAGGTTCTTTGGAATTTCTCCCAGGAGCGTTGAGATATACCAAGGCCGTGTCCAAAATATTATCTGCCGCATTTAACTGCAAGGCACAGAGATTGAATCAAGAATGCAGAAATGGCGACCCACTGTACCGAGCATATGTACATCCCTGCATGAGTAAGACTGGTGTAAAGTAAGGCGGGGGGCGGTAAGGACGACAGATAGTAAGGGTTATCCAACCTACCAATTCAGTAATTGTATTTTTTTCCCGTATTTTTTAAATGAGAGATCTATCGCTGGATTTTAGTGCCTTGCAGTTAAACGCGAGATTTTTTTTTTGGAACACGGCCATGGTACTTCACAAACGCCTCTGTGGAAGAAATCTCAAGAGGAATTTCGGCATGCAATGGTTAATAGTTCCCTTGTAAGAGACGTGAGGCCAACAGCAGTAACTTGATGTGATAGGTAGCAAATTATGTTTCATAAAAGTTAAATCACATTTGTTATTCTTCACGTGATTTCATGTACTGTCTTCAGCTTGCAAATAAGACAACAAATTAAGCCTTTGTTTCATCAGAACTGTCGTCCAAGGAACATGAGCCTATATATGTTTTGTGTGTATAACCCACACGTCCCACGTGCGGACATGGATGCTCCCTTGCGGGAGTTTCTTAACCAAGGTAATTTAGTTATGCTCATTTACCTACAGATGTCAACGAGTGACATGTGGTTAGCACATCGCTTCAATGAGAAATCGAGTAGGAAACTAAGGTATTATTTGGATGAAGGTCGATTAAATTTTGAACATACACCTTTTTATTCAGGCTTGCGGTTCTTTTACGAGCCTGAAAATCTTCGGAATCGGGACCCACATGTTTTAAATGTCCTAAAATACGTGCAGTTAAAGTTAACGTCTCATAGATACTTCAAAACTGTGATATTGTATAAGGGGGGACTGTAGCCGCAGAGTTTTGTTGCTAGTTTCTTGATCTAGGTGTCTAGACATATTATTCGAGTCGCTTGAGGCCAATGTAATTAAGTCAGTGTTTAGGTTTTCTTGAAACTCATCTCACTTGTTATTGGCATCAAACTTCAACCTTTATCATCTTTTGTTTACAGATTCTTACACAAGTTCTAAGAAAGATACATTTTATTTAACAAACATGTCTTCTTAGTGAATAACACGGTCATTTCAACTGTCTAGAAAACAGAGTTCCAAGAAACCTTCTCTTTATGTACATCAATTCGATTACGGGCTTATTATTTTCGCCTGTATTCAGATCTGCTTGAAGTCAGGACAGGTTCAATGTACTTTTTGGGCGTAAAATCCTCACTTGTCGTTGTGTAAAGACAACTAAAAGAATTTCAAGCCTGAGTAAAAAACCTCAGGAAAAAGTAAATTCATCGGCTATTTCACATCCAGATTTGTTACGCGACTCTAACGATAGGAAATTAATGTTAACGCGCTTTGGTAAATAAAATACTCTTGATTAATATATTTTTACACGTGTGTTATTGCAATTGGAAATACTTTTGAAGGTCCTAATTCACATTTTGTTTGATTTTTAATACAATTCACAAAAAAATTTACACCCACAGTAAAGGCCTATATCAATATTATAACTGAATAATTTATAGGGTTAAATTATCTCATATACGAATTTTAAAATCTATATTAACCCTTTAATTGTCAGAGATTATAAAAGTATTAAACATTATTTATTTTTTATAAGAGACATAACATTTTCGTAGAATTTACTTAAATTTCAATCAAATTGCTACACGTTATCCAAGAAACAATGTTAGTAAGATTATACATTAGTTGTTTTCACTGCGGTCTGACAGAATTGAATGAAGCGGTGCAAAGAACTGAAGCACAAACTTATGGCACCCGGACAACGAAGGGTGAAATCAAGAGGATTGCCCACTACACCAAATCAAGTACACATACACCGGTGTAAGTTCTGTTCAAAATATCAGTTTAAAAAAGAAACAAAAACAAATATAAATATCAAATAAACATTTCTCTCATAGAAATGTAACAAAACTGTCATAGCTTAAGCTATAAGTCAAAATGTTCGCTATCTATAGAAGTATAAGCCCTGATGGCCTGTTTCGATCTCAAGGCTGGATATTTAATCCATGTCCTCTCTGGACGGCTCAAAGATCTCTACATCCTTTTCCATGTGGATGGTAGAGAAGCATAGGTTTTGGGATTCTGTCCATGGACATATTTGTACATTAGCTTTACAAATGTACCGGAAATTAATTATAAAATAGATTAGCTATCAACCGACGTGCGCGCTATGCCAAAATAAATTGAATATGTGCTTATATCAGTAGATGAATAAGTAAAAAGGATTTCTTAAATATCAGTTGACCAGTTCAAATAAATTAAACTAATGTATTTAATATGATACATTGCCAACTTACGGACAATTAAATTGTTTTTTATCCATTGCAACGAAACAAACTGGGCGGCTGCTAAAGTCTATTTTAAATTTCGGATTTCAAGTAAACCCCCACTTCCAATGATCGGATTTCTCTAATTTTTTCGATAATGCGTACCTCGGTTTATTTTAATAGGATATGTTGAGTTTCGTTTTGAAATATTGAAAATTACCAATGCTGGAGCTATTTTTAAAATTTTCGTTTCACGTGAACTCCTATACCTGATGGTTGTATAATGGTTTTAATGATTCATAAACATTCGCGGGCGTGCGCTCAACAACCCTCCAAAGTTTCGTTGCAATCGGATGAATGGTACAGGAACGCATAGGGCTACTTGACAAACTAAGGAACGTTAATTTATATAAATGAAGGGCTTAGGGCAGTAACATTATAAGACACATTCTGTTAAGGAATGCCATTTATTACAATGAAAGCAAATAAATGTATTGAAATATCCTAAAATCATTATTTTAATGCGCAAGTGATGAGTTAAATCACATAGACACGCAATGCATTAACAAAAATAATGTCAAACTAGAGCCTTAACCTCCTACTACCCCAAGGGCCTCCTGAGGCTCATAATGGGATCACTTTACTGCCCAAGTAGTATTTATAATTTTTTGAAACATTAAAATCCTTATATCTCAGAAATAATAATATGTGGCTTATCATGTTATTGCCCTAAGCCCTTCAAATGTAACTGACTCTAAGTTCTTGCAGAACATGAAACATGTAACAAAATAACAAGCATAATTTTATATCACTTAATTAACAATAATGTGGTCGGAAGGAATGGTCACTGGTCATGGTTGCCTAACACTATTAATCATGTCCACAATATTTAAAATGTGTTACCGTTCCCTCCAAGCGTTTCGCTGATATAATATTTAATTCGATGGATTAAGCTAATCTGTATGCTAAATATTAATTGCGAGCAAACATTCGCTATGCATTTGGGTTGCTATGTTCAAACGGGTCTACCAGTTAGGTTTTCTGGTATATTTTAATTCCACGAAGGAATGAGCTATTACTGTTGTGCTAGCACTGATTATACTGGTCGACAAAAATTAACTTTTTTTTTTCTTTCACAAGAATAAAAAGTATGAAATTTTATAAGTATTTTTCATCCTGAATTTAAATATCATTTCAGTTTTTTCCTATCAGGCATGAGTTTCCTGTAGTATTCAATTACATTTTTTACAATTTTTATAATTTTTAATAAAATCCATCTAACTCTAACTCATTCTGACTTACCTAGAAAGTGGTAGATAGTGATTTTCGGGCATATTTTGCATCTGGAACATCTCTCTTCTTGGTCCAACAGTAGTCAGCCAGCATATTAGAATTCCACTTGCCTTGGTACCTCTTTTCCGTTGTGAAAATTTGCTGATGAAAACGTTGGCCGTGCTCATCAGAGACAGCCCTTAAATACAGCTTGAATAAAATCGCTACATATAAGGTAAAGGTTCCTATGACAGGTCAAAGAGAAAGCTAAAATAAATTTTAAAAAAGTATCTGTCACAAAACAAAAACTGTGCCTGATGGAAACATTCTGACTACATATCTGAATTCAGTATGGAAAATGCACTAGATTCACTAATCAGATTTCTTGTGAAGAAAACCTTGTCGACCAGTGTAATCGTACTTTTGCTCTACACACACTTCTAGCTCTAAGTAAGTAGAGCTTCCAGGTGCTTCGGCTTCGCGTTGCGCTAGACCAAATTTTGTTTGAAGGAATCTGCCAACTTTGTTCTCTGTATCCATCTATCCTTTTATCTCTTCCAACACCTACTTGAAATTTGTTGCCTTTTGTTTTCGGTATTCATACTACATGTACACACCTATTTTCCTGGCTTGGGTTATATCCAAGTTGAGGTACGTAGGTTAAACCTGAAAAGAACCTCAGTTTTGTTTCGGTAGAATTGAGATGCACTATCTACTCTGCTATTTAATTTTGTACTAGAGCATGCCATTAAATCTTTAGAGAATGAGGAAGGCTTACAACTCAATGGTATAAATAAGCAGTTAGTTTATGCTGATGATGTAGTATTATTGGCCGATAGCGAGGAGATACTAAAGGCCAACACGCACACACTATTAAGTAACACTAAGAAATTAGGACTGGAAGTAAATATCAATAAAACTAAATATATGGCCACACGTAGAAATTCATTATATAATGGAAATGGACAGCTAATGACAAATGAGGGAAATTTTGAGGAAGTGGCTGAATTCAAATACCTAGGAACAATAATCACAAATAGGAATGAGATGCACAAAGAAATTAAACATAGGCTCAATTCTGGAAATGCGTGCTATTATGCATTGCAGAGACTCTTTATGTCCCAACTCCTTTCAAAAAACGTTAAACTGAAAATATATAAAACTATTATTCTACCAGTTATATTATATGGGTGCGAAACGTGGACTCTTACTTTAAGGGAGGAAAGGAGATTACAAGTATTTGAGAATAAAGTACTTAGGAAAATTTTTGGAGCAAGGAGAGATGAACAGACAGGTGAATGGAGAAGACTAAATAACAATGAACTACATGGTCTTTATAGGAAGCCAGATATAATAAGTACAGTTAAGTCTCGTAGACTGCGATGGCAGGACATGCAGGAATGAAAGACTTGCATGGAAGCTTCTTGTAGGAAAGCCAGAGGGAAAACACCCAGTTGGGTAGACCAAGAATGAGGTGGGAGAATAACATTAACTATGATTTGAGGGAAGTAGATTATACAGGGAATGATTGGAAAGCATTAGCTCAGGATAGGGATGTATGGAGAGCTTATATCCGCGCGGCCATGAACCTACGGGTTCGATAGTGCCAGTGAGTGAGTAAGTAAGTGTGTAAGTAAGAATTGGTGATTGAGGGTAGGCCTAAATCGAGGTATGTTGAACTACACTTTTTGTGGGAAATATTGTGTTTTAATGATCTTCTGAGAGGCTATAAATATTTTTTCCCCACAATAGTGGCAATGGCAAGAATATGTCAACATTTAAGATGAACACTTTCAAGGGCATAACTGAGTCAGAACCGCGAATGCTTGGTTCGTAGTCAGAAACCAGGCATTGAATTTGTTTATTGTTCAGTTATAAATATTATTTTACTAATTGACGTCGTAGCGTAGTGGTTAAGGCACTGCGCTACAAGTCCCGGTGTGGTCAGGATTTTTGAACTGACCCAAACCTTCTGACGGCACTATGGCCCTGGGGTCGACTCAGTCTCTAACGGAAATGAGTACCAGACACTTGTTCTGTGTGTAAAGGCGGCCGTCACGCAGGACTGACATCAAGAGCCGATTGTCTAGAAAAAGTGGGAGCCTTAACTTCCTACTACCCCAAGGGCCTCCTGAGGCCTGTAGTGGGAATACTTAATTGATATTGGCTTCTTCAACGTTGTAATGTTCGGGTAACTATTTTTGGACGCACCGAAATCGGTTTCCGGACGAAACAAAGTAGCTAATGATTTGTTTTATTTGTAAGACAAAATACGTCGAGAAACGTACGGCCCAATTATTCCCGGATCACCATTTGACTTTCAAAATCGCATTATATTAACTTTGTTTAGTATTAATGTACGATGAAATAGTGTGTTTCTTCTCAAATGTTCGTGTTGTCTAGGAGCTGGTCCTTGGATTGAGCTGACCTCTGGTGCGGGGAGACCCTCCACATTTTTGTGTAATCAGTATCTCATGTAAGTGATTCAGAGTTAAATATTATCTCCTGGAAGTTTATGTGACTCTAAGATCAGGGAGGCGTTTGACAGCTGAATTACCTAAAAATATAAGTTTAAATAAGGAAAAAGGATTATTAATTACAATTTTAACTTTCACATTGCGTTCTTAAATGCTAAAAATATGTTTTATAATCTAAGTTGCTTGTGAATTGCAGAGTTTAAGCTTCTATGTAAGGGAAGGAATCCGTAGGCAGTTGACACTGGGTATGACTGTTAAAACCGAGGGATTGAGGATTTCCCTAGCTAAGCTCCCAGCTCTGTTAACGAGAGTCTGGGATTTGCTCCTTTCAACAGGTATATAATTTATCTCAAACTCATTGATAAAGGCTTATTTGGAAATGATAACATGATTTACTAAGTACAGGAAGTGCACGCCTTCCAATATCACTGTCTTCTCATTATGATCAAATGAGATTTGAGATCGGCCTCTTGGAGAAAATGGGTATAAGTTTTGATAAGAGACGTAATTAAAAAATGTATGCGTGAGACATAAATATACATTTTTTTATTATTATGACAATTATTACGAGGATGCTACAAATAAACTACTCTAAACTCATCAAGACTTAACATAAACACACGTACGCATTTTCATTTATATTTTGATAGGCCTACATTATAATTTTCCGCAGATATAGTCTTTGGGGTGTTCTAAATTATCTTTTTATTTTCACGTCAATTAATTTAGTTGAAACCTTTCTCATTGAGACAGTTTTATTGGACTAGAGACTTCAGCGCTGTAATCTGGTTCACGGGTTCAAACCAAGCCCGGGTCCATGGATTTTTAAAGGCGTAAAAATCTACTATGATTTCCTTCGGAAAGGAAGTATAGACTCTGCCAGTGTTGAGAATTACATAAATCTAAAAGCATGAAGTATAAAAATAGGCACCTGAACATTATTTGCCACTGAAATTATCCGAGTTGTTAAAGAGAGAATTTATTATTATTATTATTATTATTATTATTATTATTATTATTATTATTATTATTATTATTATTATTATTATTATTATTATTAATTAAATAAAAATAAAACGTAGTTTTATTTAATTAATAAATATGGATTTTCATCAAGTAAACACCAACTCAATTGACTATTATTATTATTATTATTATTATTATTATTATTATTATTATTATTATTATTATTATTATTATTTAAGAGACATTCATCAAGATCTGATACTGTAAGATGACATGGGGGTGATTAAACACATAGAGGAATACAAATAATAGGGAGTAACAAATTACAGAAGATGGGAAAGTGGAAAAGGAAATAAGAACAATGATAAATTCAGGAAAATATGTAATATCTGCCCTGAGTGGGATATTATGGGATAAACATTTTAAAAAAGGAACTAAAGTTAACATTTTTAAAGGAATAGTTAGAAGTATTATGACTTATGGTTAAGAGATTTGGACTATAAATTATCAGATGAAAAGAAAACTAATGGAAGCAGAAATGGACTATTGTAGAAGATCTGCTAGGATATCAAGAAGAGAGAAAATTAGAAATGACGTTATAAAAGAGAACATGAATGTGCATAACTCGATTTTAGAATTTATCGAAGAAAAACAACTAAAATGATACGGGCTTATTAAGCGAATGAAGGATGAAATATTACCAAAAACAAATAATGGAATGGACACCATCGGCAACGAGAAGGAAAGGACGACCAAATCTCACCTGGATCCAAGGAATTTGAGAAACTTTGAAGGATTGGGAAATGGAGGAAGAACTGTGTTATAATAGAGACGAATGGAGGAAAATTATAAAACTAAATTGAAGACAAATCAATGGTGGCGGAAAAATGTGTCAATATTGTTAAAACCGGAGATATATATATATATATATATATATATATATATATATATTTATTATTATTATTATTATTATTATTATTATTATTATTATTATTATTATCATCATCATCGGCAGCAGCATTGAACAACCTTATCCAAAACAGATATAAAATCATCGTTATTTTAAAAGTTATAGTAAATGCTTAAGGACATATGGAAGTAGCTGTTGTGCAAATATACACCAGTGCGGGGGATAAATTGCTATAAAAGGATGTCCCAGAGTGCAGAACTTTGTTATACGGGTCGCTACTCAAGGGACCTTTAGTTATGCTCCGCAGAAGCGGCTCTGCATGCAATGCTCTTATACATTTATGTTCAAATGTTTTCTAAAGGTTTTGAGACAATTCGCATACGTTTAATTATCACATAAAGGCCCCACGATGTACCTAGAACTATTTGTTGTTTATTGATAGAAAATCGGTAACAATTCTATAGCCTCAGATACCACACCATATCCCTACATTTGCATCTCTCAGTTTATCCTCAACAAGTCAAATCAACAGCCAATATTGGACACGAATCCATGACCGAAATACGCCGGATAGTTGGGGACAGAATTATAAACAGAAATTTATGGCCCACCAGATCCCTGAAAATCACTGAAGATATTCGTGAAGCTATGGACAGACTGAATTGACTATTTCAACCTTACTTGACTTCAGCAAAGCTTCTGACATTGTAACGCAACAAAAACCTTCCTTAACAAAAAGTGTTTAAAATAATGTTATCCGTCAGCTCCCAAAGTGTGTCGGTCTAATTTTGGGACATTCTGTGTATATGGATAATAATAATAATAATAATAATAATAATAATAACAATAACCGTAAGGTCTTCTTCTTCTTCTTCTTCTTCTTCCTTTCAAGTATTAGGCCAAGGCCTGTTACGATCCTATAGAAAATTTTCCCTTATGGGAAATTCTCATATAAGACTTGAAAGCATAATAACAGTCCCTTCGATTGGTTGCTGGCCAAAGGAAGGCAAGACCAGTGATGGGGCTGCCATCTTATAGCCTCTGGTCAGGCTTTCTGGAGAAGAAAAGAAAATAAAGGAAAGAAGAAATGGAAGAAAGGAAGGACTCCCTAGCCCTCGGATGCCCTAATAGCGTCGGGGTCGAAAAAACAAGAGTTAACCAAGAGAGGTTAAAGTTAAAAGAGTGCAAAACACAAGTAAGTGGAAGAAATGTTTTGCACAGCTTGGGCACCTTGTGGTCGCCATCCACATATCCCCTAGATGAGGACCCCTGAGTTATATAATATATATATATATATATATATATATATATATAGTTAATGATAATAATAATAACGCTAATAATTATTATTTATTATTATTATTATTTTAATTTTTGGGTAATGTTAAAAAAGTAGTTTTATAAAACCAATCCTCAACGCTAAATGAACTATGAGACACACATGTAAAAAATAATCAAGTACATTACAGTAGAAGAACTACTGCATGCGAATGAAAATTACTTGAGAAAGTATGAATCTTACGTGAGAGAAAATTGAGCACAAACAGAACATTCCGTGAGCAGGGTAAGTACCCAAATGTATATAATATAATGTATAAACCAATATACGGCAGGTGTTTCCAAAAAAGAAAAGTTTTGTTAATGGTTAGAAAGACGAATGGAAAAGACCAAACAACAGTGGGGTAACTAACTCACTGACACTATCGAAGCAGTAGGTTCATAGCCGCAAGTACATAAACTCACTATATATCCATATCCTGGATTTTTTCACTCCTTACCTGTATAACCTACTTCCCTCAAATCATGGTTATGTTATTCTCCCATCTCATTATTGGTCTACCAACTGGGCGTTTTCCATCTACATTTCCTACAAGATATTTCCATGTTCCTCTTTCATTTTACATTCATGCCACATGTCCTGCCCATTACAGTCTACGAGACTTAACCTTGCCTAATATATCTGGTTTTCTGTAAAGATCATGTAGTTCACTGTTAGTAGGCTTCTCCATTCGCCTGTTTGTTCGTCTCTCTTAAACCATTCAAATCAAAATTCATCATTCATCATTCCTGCGTGGAACATAGGGCTCACTGAAAACTTCACCATCTGATTATTCCTGGCCAACTCCTTGATCTCATTCCAAGTCTTCCCCATCTTTTTAGCTTCTGTGAGGGCAGTTCGTTTCCATGTTATCTTGGGTCTGCCAATTCCCTTACTGCCCTGTGGGTTCCAATCCAATGCAATCCTGGCGGGGTCATCTGGAGGTCGGCAAAGTGTAGGTCTAGCCATCCCCATTTCCTATGCCGAATATCACGTTCAACTGTTTTCGTTTGGTTTTTAACCACAGGTTTCCATTTGATATCTTGTCCGGCCAGAATATTTTCAATATATTTCGCAAACATATATTAATGAAAACTTGTAGTTGATTGATTCAGTCAAAAATACTAGGAACTTTTTTCACAAGTACTTGTAATCTATAGTGATGATGATATATATATATATATAAATATATGAGTGGGATACTTAGGGCCAAAATTCGCATTCTATTAAGTAACAGTAAGAAATCGGGGTTAGAAACTATAATATTTTGTCACATATAGAAATATATGATATGATGGAAAAGGACAATTAATCAAAATGAAAGAAAAATCTTGGATTATCACCACCAAACAAGAAAATAAAATCCAAGCAGCCGAGATGAAATTTTTAAGAAGAGTAAAAGGATGCACTAGAATGAACCAGATAAGAAATGAGGATATCCTTGAAGAACTGCAGATCTACTGCATAAAACAAAACATATTTAACAACAGGAATCAGTGGAAAGAACATGTAGAAAGAATGGAAGAAAGCAGATTACCAAATAAAATCTTAAATTATTTTCCGAAAGGAAGATGAGATGTCGGACGTCCTCGGAAGAGATGGTCTTACATATATTTGTGAGGACGGAACAGGCAATTAATGCCTAAACAAGAAAGTGAAGAAGAAGAAGGAGAAGAAGAAAAAATAATAAGTGGCTGAATTCAAATATTTGGTAACAATAATTACAAACAGGAATGAGGTGCACAAAAAAATTAAGCATGAGGTAAATTCTGAAAGTGGATGTTACTATGAATTGGAGGGACTATTGTCATCCCAATTTCTTTCATAAAACGTTAAACGGAAAATATAGAAAACTGTTATTATCCCAGTAACATTATATGGATCGAAACATAGACTCTTAGTTTGAAGGAAGATAAATGTTTAGGCGTATCTGATATTGAAGTCCTTAGGAATTTTTTTGGAACAATGAGAGACGAATTGACAAGTAAATCGTGAAGACTACTTAGCAATGAGCTACATTATCTTTACAGAAACCAGATGCATTGTAAACAATTAAGTCTCGTATACTGCGATGGGCAGGAGATGTGGCATGATTGTTGAAAGAAAAAGGAACATGGAGCTCGACATAGGAAAACCAGAGGGAAAGTGCCCAATTGGTAGGTTAATAAAGAGGTGGGAGAATAACATTAATCATGATTTGAGGGAATAAATTATACAGAGTGTGATTGGGAAAACAATAGCTCAGGATAAGGATGTATGGACAGATGTCCGTGCTACCATCAACATATGGATGCGATATGTTGGGTGAGTTTTATATATATATATATATATATATGTATGCTGTTTCTCTATTAATGCATTATGTATGAATATAAATTTGGATAAAAACATAGTGTGACTCTCCCTTGTAGGTTGGTAAGTTGTAACTTAACTATTAACTTGTGAGAGATCGAAAGCTCGCTTATAGGGAGATGCATGACCTCTCATACGGCAAACACGCGAGCAATCATCGTGATCACATGACAGACGCACTGTTGATGCAGTATGTAAATAAATCGCTTTATTAGGTAAATAAGGATAATTAGATCAAAGTTAAGATTGAAAATAAAATCTCTAATGTAGACCAATTAATCATGTAGTTAGAGAAGAATGTGGTCTTTCACAAATGTTCTTCATAATATACATAAACTCAATTATTAAAGAATGGAGACAATAACCACATGGCAGTATCCCACTTAATAGATTATTAATTTAGACACTCCATTATTTGCAGATGACATTGTGTTTATAACGAATTCAGAAGATGACCTACAATGTACAGTCCACTCTTTTCACCAAATTGCAATAAACTACAACATGGAAATCTCAACAGAAAAAATCTAAAGTAATGGCTTTCCTATGAAAAAACCCAGTTCGCAGTAAAATTGTCATTAATAATAAAATACTAGAACAAACTATCACATTTAACTACCTCTGATACCAAGTTATATTCGAAGAGCAAAAAGATTTTAGTCAAAAAATTATAACATTTTTAACAGAGTAACAGGAATTACATATAGGCCTAATATTTTCAAGTAAAATACAGTACAGCAACACACATGAACCAGAATTTATAAAACACTGGCCAGACCCATATTATGTTACGGCAGTGATGCCTGGACAATTCTCAGCGTAGATGAACAAAGACTAACTGCGGCAGAAATGAAATTTATGAGACGTACTGCAGGTTACTCAAGAACAGACCATAAAAGGAATTCTGTGATTCTCAGAGAATTACAAACAGAATCAATCATGGAATACGTACAAAAATACAGAAACAACTGGAAATTTCACGTAAGAAGAATGAGCAGAATAAGAATACTACGTCAAATCTTAAATTACGAGCCACCAGGCAAGAAATCTTTGGGTAGACCCTTCAAACGTTGGGTTGAGACCGTAACAGACCACTAGGTCTTTCACATGAAAAGAAGAGGAAGAAGAAGAGGGGAAAAAATTAGTGGATCCATTTATATTACGGTTATGGTTTCAGCATTTCTAAAGTGACTTAAACATTTTGGCGGCGCCATGGTTCTACGGTGTACTCAATTTTTAACTGAAATGAGTACCAGACTAGTTATAGGAGTAAATACTGCCTCCACGTTGGGTTGACAACTCGACTAGCATCAATTACCAGTTTTCTAAGAATATGGGAGCCCTAAATTTATACAAACCCAAGGGCCTCCTAAGGCCTCTACTGGGAATTATTTACCTATTTACATTACAGCGAAACATTACTTTTATAATAGAGAACCGTTATATTTTCCTGACTTGAAAATAAGCATAAGCCTACTATTTCAGTAAGATTTCGTAACATCACTTCCAACGCATCATTAAAATATTCTGGTGTAATTTGTACCGTCAATACAAGACGTAAAATTAATTAGCAAATTCCCTAAATATTGTATGTATGCTCATTATTAGGGTCTCAAGGTTTGAGAAAAAATATACGGGACAAATTAAAGGTCTAAAACATTTCGAATAATATTAAGAATTACTAATTTCAAAGAGTATAACAAGTTAAAAGAACTGAGCCAAGAGCTGGCCTTTTTCCCACCGTAGAGTAGGCCCAGATACAGGAAGGATTAAGCAGTTGACAGAAACAACGTCATTTTAGCGTTAATCTGGAAAAATCATCATGATGACTATAAATTATTTACTCCGCATTTTCAAAATAAGATCCTTATTTTGTCTCCAACTGAAAAACATTTTAACGTTATAGATATTATCATACCGATTGTTGGATATTACGCAATTAAAATTAGCAATGTTTACGTAAAAAATAAAAAATATTTTATCTCATCAATCATTAGTATAAGATACATAATATAGTAACACAGATAAAAGCTAAAATAATAGAATGGGCTGGACATGTGTTCAGAATAGATGGCGGTAGAACGATTAAAAAGATTTTTGATGGAAATCCAGGAGGAGGAAGATACAGAGGAAGACCGAGATTGAGGTGGTTGGACTGTCTGAAGGAATATCTGCAAAGGATGGGAGGTAGAAGATGGAGAAAGGACGCAGATAATAGAGAAAAATGGGCTGTTATCGTCAAAGAAACACTAGCTAAATTGTATCGCAGAGCCAAGTGCATTAGAGGTTGAAATTGCAATTGAAAAATTGAAGATGTATAAAGCATCAGGTTCAGATGAGATCCCAGCAGAACTGATAAAATCAGGGGGAGAAAAATTGATGGACAAGATACGCTGTTTGCTTAGTATGATTTGGGAAAAAGAAGCTCTTCCAGATGAATGGAAGGAATCAATTATCGTACCAATTTATAAGAAAGGAGATAAAACTGATTGCAACAACTATAGGGGCATCTCATTACTTTCAACTTCGTACAAAATTCTAACAAATATATTAGTAAGCAGACTTACTCCCTATATTGATGACATTCTAGGAGATCATCAATGTGCATTTAGAAGAAACAGGTCTACAACAGATCAGATTTTTAGTATAAGACAGATTTTAGAAAAGAAATGGGAATATAATGGTACTGTACATCAACTATACGTAGACTTCCAAAAAGCATATGATTCAATTAAGAGGGAGAAATTATATAGTATCCTGCTGGAGTTCGGAATTCCTAAAAAGTTAGTTAGACTTATACGAATGTGTCTAAATGGCTCAACGAGTAGGGTGCGTGTAGGCAAACAGTTTTCAGACACTTTTGAAATCCAGAATGGGTTGAAGCAAGGAGATGCACTATCTCCTCTACTATTTAATTTTATACTAGAGCATGCCATTAAATCTTTAGAGAATGAGGAAGGCTTACAACTGAATGGTATTAATAAGCTGTTAGTTTATGCTGATGATGTAGTACTACTGGCCGATAGCGAGGAGATACTAAAAGCCAACACGCACACACTATTGAGTAACACTAAGAAATTAGGACTGGAAGTAAATATCAGTAAAACTAAATATATGGTCACACGTAGAAATACATTATATAATGGAAATGGACAGCTAATGACAAATGAGGGAAATTTTGAGGAATTGGCTGAATTCAAATACCTAGGAACAATAATCACAAATAGGAATGAGATGCACAAAGAAATTAAACATAGGCTCAATTCTGGAAATGCATGCTATTATGCATTGCAGAGACTTCTGATGTCCCAACTTCTTTCAAAAAATGTTAAGCTGAAAATATATAAAACTATTATTCTGCCAGTTATATTGTATGGGTGCGAAACATAGACTCTTGCTTTAAGTGAGGAAGGGAGATTGCGAGTATTTGAGAATAAAGTTCTTGGACCAAAGAGAGATGAACAGACAGGTGAATGGAGAAGACTACATAACAATGAACTACATGGTCTTTATAGGAAGCCAGATATAATAAGAACAGTTAAGTCCCATAGACTGCGATGGGCAGGACATGTTGCGCGTATGGGGAATGAAAGACGTGCATGGAAACTTCTTGTAGGAAAGCCAGAAGGAAAACGCCTAGTTGGTAGACCAAGAATGAGGTGGGAGAACAGCATTAACTATGATTTGAGGGAAGTAGATTATACAGGGAATGATTGGAAAGCATTAACTCAGGATAGGGATGTATGGAGAGCTTATGTCCGTGCGGCCATGAACCTACGGGTTCGAGAGTGCCAGTGAGTAAGTAAGTAAGTAAGTAAGCATGTCAGTAGAATAATAATAATAATAATAATAATAATAATAATAATAAGAAGAAGAAGAAGAAGAAGAAGAAAATACCGCTTTAAAGATTCGTTTGTGGGCAGATGTGTTAGTAGATTCATTTGATACTTACATTTCATCAGTTTTCAGTTTTTAAATTATGTAGTACTGTAATTAAAATGCATGTGTTTACGTAACGAACAATATGTGAAAACTGTGGGAAATAAATTGTTAGAGGTAATTTTGAGGAATTATATATTTCTAAGTTAATTAATTTTTCCCCGAGGAATTTAAGCAAATGTATATTCATTTTTTACTTCTAAACATACCTGTAATTAAATAAGTTAAAAAAGCATTGCTCGAGCACTGAATATGTTGTAAATTAGGAATATTTTAATATATGATAATTTTTTTTATAAGCGCCAGTTCTTCCAAAACTCGAATCTATGATTCTCTGAGAATGTGTGAAAACGTTTCAGAAGTTCCAGTAAAAATGAGATTGTAATTATTTCCTCTTTATCTAAATTTTGTTTAATCAATTGTGAGTGGAGTATAAACTTTAAAGGAGTGAAATACGGTTCTGTCCCTAAATTATTCTTGCTTATTCTCTTCAACGAATACCATGTTTGTGGTGAACTATTCAAGTCATAATAAGAATAATAATAATAATAATAATAATAATAATAATAATAATAATAATAATAATAATAATAATTATTATTATTATTATATTATTATTATTATTATTATTATTATTATTATTATTAGTATTATTATTATTATTATTATTATTATCCTCAAGACTATCAGAAGTACGGAAAATTTTTAGAATTATACAAAACACTTCACTATAGAACAATAATCGAATTCCATATTTCAACCGGACTATTACGGATTTGGGGTGACCAGTTGATAATTGTTATCTATCCGCGCAATTGATTTTCTTTCATGTTTAATATACCAAATACAGAGTGTCCCAAATTGATGTATAGGCCTACACTCTCTGAAACGTTATTTCTCAGCAAAGAAATGAGACAGAAATAAAATTTTTGTTGTGTTTGATCCACAGGGCACTGGAAAAGCACAGAAACACTTTCATCGATCTTCACGTCTTTATAAACAATCATATGGCCATCATCATCATCATTCCTATCATTATCTTCATCATCCTTCAAAGGTGTGGAAAGCAACGGGAAGCTACCACACCTACAATTCCCTAGTAAAGCTGTAGTGGAGGGCCTACCCTCGGGCAGAATTACTATGGATTGATAAACAACAATGGCGGCGAGATTATCATTCGATGAACGTAAGTGGATGCTGGAGAGTTATTGGGAAGTGGAGAATGTAGTAGTAGTAGTACTAGTAGTAGGACTTTATTAGACAAAAAGTAAGATATTTACAATATTATTTACAAATATGGGTCGCACGGGCAGTAAGCCGTACGTGCTGTTGACAGTCCGTTACAATAAAGTAATAATTGGTACTAGTGTAAAGAAAAATAAACAACAAAAAAGCAATAACATTACAATTACGTAAAGAAAACACAATAATATTACAATTAAATAATAACACAATAGCATTATACACTAATTAATTTATATATAATTGTTAAGAATTAATGGTATTGCATTTTGATAACATATATTTATTCATGAATGAGTGTTGTCCTTATTTTCCGCGTTTTGTCCAGAAATTTACCGAGGTTTATCCAATTTTCTGGATTTACCAATAACTCGTAGCATGCCAATCTTTCCCGATTTGAATTTAGAAATCTTTCCGGTAATAACTGACGTCTCCAATATTCTAAATCATTACATTTTCCTAATATATGTATCTCATCTTCAAAGTTCCCGCACATTGGACATATTCGCATATCGTGATCGTCGCTAATTTTTAGAAATTTCCATGCCCCTAGCCTAAACCAAGCAAGCCCTGATCTCTCCTTAAATCCTAGGTTGAGTATATACGATTCTTTCCCCAGACGTGTTTTAGGTCTCTTTGTAAACACAGTGAGCGTTTTCCTGTACATTCGGCGAAAGTATCTTGTTGGTTTATATCTAAGTACCTCCTCCTTATTTTTCTCCACACGTTCTTGCGATTTTCAGTCCCTTTTTCCCCATATCCAGCCCATCCCAATCTTTTGGAGTTCTCTCCTAACCTCGTCTGCCCAAAATTTAACATCTATGTTTTTAATTTGGTGGTCGTAACAAATTGCTCTAAGCATTGTTTGTTCACCTTGGATTACTCGTAACCAGTATTTGAGTACACGAATTTACAGTTTATGTCGTCCTGGAATGACCCGAAATTCATATAAAATTCCACAGTTAGAAACGGCCCTTACTAATTCCTTGAATATATTTTAGAAAATGCGTATATACCTTATTTAGTAGTTTCCGTTCTTTGGAAACCCCAAATCTCACTACCATAGTGCATTACTGGCCGGACCATCGCTCCATACATTTTTTTCTAATGTGCTGACTGGAATATCAGGCACTCGACCCAGAATACCGAGTACACTGTTAAGTTGTCCTCCTCCCTTTAAATAATGCTATATCAATATGTTTTTTCCACTTCCCGTTCATTTTCAAACGTCGTACCAAGATATTCAAAATGTTTCACGTTTTGAAGTACTTGATCTCTGTATTTCCATTCCTCTGCTCTACCATAAACCGTCCCATTTTTAAAGGTAATTGTTTTTGTCTTACTAACATTTACAGTCAATCCCCAATTCCTACAGTATGTTTCCAGTAGGTCAAGACCTCTTTGCAATCCCTTCATTGTCTTGAAACAGATAATTAAATCATCTGCATACAACAGGACTGGGACTTTAACATTTATCTCCGGAGCCTCAATTTCTCCTTCTAGCATTACATCTACAATATCATCAAAGAATAGATTAAATAGCATTGGTGATAAAATGCAACCTTGTCTCACTCTCCGATTGGCTTCACTGCTCTCTGTAATGTGCCCTTGGTCTTTTGTGGAGAATGTAGTTGAAATGAAACGACGTAGGATGGTTCAATTTGGGACACCACCACCATAAAGGGTAACAATAACAAGAATCCGAGACAAGTTTGAAGACGATGGAACGGTGCAAAATGTGTTCAAAGGTCGGTGCGGAAGAAATAGGCGTTCGACTGATAACGAGAGTACTGTTGCATTGTCTTCAAACTTGTCTCGGATTCTTGTTATTGTTATCCTTGTTGGTGGTGGTGGTGGTGGTGTCCCAAATTCAACCATCCAACGTCGTTGCACTTAAACAACATTCTCCACTTTCCAATAACACTTCAATATCCACTTACGTTAATCGAATGATAATCTCGACGCCATTGTTGTTTATGAAGACATGAAGATCGATGAACGTGTTGCTATGCTTTTCCAGTACTCTGTCGATCAAACACAACAAAAATTGTATTTCTGTCTCATTTCATTTCTGAGAAATAACGTTTCAAAGAGTGTATAATCAATTTGGTACACTCTGTTATATGTCTTATTATGTGGAAAATCATACAATTTGTGTTTTTTTAAACGATCAGAGCTAAGTTACTTAAAGCCATCAAATATTCTTGTAATCATAAATCCCGCATAGTGTTATGACCATTTCTTCCTCTAACATCTAACGTCTCTCCTCTTTTAGAACGGTATATAGATTTTCAGCAGTGCTGGGATTCTTTCATTATCTATGAAATATAGTTATATATAGCTTACTATATTGAATTATCTTTTAGTTAAGATATGACACAAAAACATGGATAAACATGGACTATAGAACTTCACAAATGTGCCATAAGGTTTGTCACTATTCAAAAAATGTAAATATATTAGACCTATGAGACACTACTCTGACATACAATAATATTTTACTGTAGGCCTGCTTAGTATGTTCACCTTGCTCTGAGATTAATTCTATCTCTCACAACAACAAGGGAAATTCTATTCATGTTATTCAGGTGGAATTCTGATATCCAGCACAATGGCACGTGGCTTTCTTGTCCTTTGCCCTCGGACAAACTGAACATCTTTCTGATTTCCTAGATACAGTAGCAGTTGCTGGCGGATCTTCTAGAACACTCAAGAGCCTTGCAGCCTTCGTTCAGAGAAACTTTGGAATGGATGTCAATGCAGCTCTCTTATTACATGCAGCATATATATATATATATATATATATATATATATATATATATTGGGACATACGAAAAAGTGCTGCCACCATAGTGTACAAGTATAAAGCTATTCAGTTCTCTGCCTTCGATTTAAGTCAATTTTGTTGGTAATTCAGGTTTGTTCTTTGAAACAAAACTGATACACCAATTACGAGAAATATCTCTCACTAGCAGGTAAATACATGAATCTAAATCCAAGACAGTAATAACACGAAAATTAAAAAAAAAGTGAGAGAAAACAAAATTGTGGCTGGTTAAATCTGTGATATTCTTATACCGGTTTGGACAATGATTCAGTTGCGGGATGTGAACGTTCATGCAATAAACTATACGAGAAAGTAGAGCCTAATGCAGTAATTCCCTTTCCAAAAAAAAAACATCCCTGCATCATTTGTTCAGTGATTGGAAAATATTAATTCAGGAAAGGAATGTATGGATAGCTTATATCCGCGTGGACATGACTCTACGAGTTCCATATAATCAGTAAGTTACTTACTTCTATGACTAGAGCATGGAAATCACTTCCCCAGTCATGTCAGGGACTGTCAATCGCTATCATTATTTAAATTCAAATTAACTGATATCTTAAGTTCGACACGATGAAAACATTAACTACATAACAACTATATAGAGCATTCTATAAATGATCGTCTAGAAAACTACTTACTTTATTTTATATCTTTTCAAATTTATTATATTCTTTGTTTTTGTTAGTATTAGCTAGTATTAGATCACATCATCATTGTATTTTGTTTAGTCTGTATTTTAATAATATCTTAAAATTGTAATATGTACGTAATTTTTGTATAATTCTACTATTCACTGGTTGAGTGGAAGAGATGGCCTTATGGACTTAACTCTGGCAGCTAAAATAAAGAATTATTATTATTATTATTATTACTATTATTATTACTATTATTACTATTATTATTATTGATATTATAATAATTATTATTATAATTATTATAATAATAAAAATAATGATTATTATTATTATCACTTCAGTTAATCAATCCTCCCTATTAATTTGAATGAGAAATTCCGATTCACTCCCCATACTCTATCTTATATTTTATTTTTTACAACACATGTTCCGTTTTTCTGACTTCTTAAAGTAAATTAACAACTGAAGGGTACAGGGCAAAAATCAGGTAAGTTACTTTTCCTTAAAATGCAAAAACGTAGTTGCAGTTGAACAACATCCATAATTCCTTGCCTATATACCAAAATTTGAGGTAAATAAACCCATAACTAAACGGTATATTTTACTGTTTGACACTTTCAAATATTGATGCTTTTCCTGGAGAATCTAAATTACACCTCAAACTGCATTTCGAAAAAAGAGTGACTTACCTGGTACTTTCCATGTAAGCCTACCCTTCTACTCTTTTAATAAATTTCCGATCTATTATTTTATATACTTTGCCAGTTCATTCAGTCAACCACATAGAATCGCATGCAAGACAAAGCGCTTTCTAATTGAATCTTGTGATTTTATTTGTTAATTAATTCCTTGCATTAGCAACGTCACCGTACAATGTGTGTTCATGGCTAGAAAATAGATTTAAAAAATGTAATTATCTGATATCAAAGTACTATTCTAAAAAAATCCAATTAAATTGACACTTTGACGCCGTGCCGGTAAAAGCTCATTTGATGTAGCGTTTAAATTTGACAACACCAGAAATATCGGAACAAGACACTACATGAATAGAATATTTAGAGACTACACGAACATCAGGAGATAATTTCATTCTGTGATATCCGATTTTAATCCGTTCATCGAAAAATTCGTATCTTCAAAATGAAAAGTGAGAAAAGTTATGTATTTTAACGTTTACCCCATACGTCGAATTGACATTGACGAAAAAAAAATATATATAAAAAAAACTGAAAATGCACAATATTTTTGTAAATTACAAGTTTGAGAATGTCAAACGATCCATCACTTGGATTCGACGATATAGACTAATAATTTCAAATTTATTTAATATTAAAAATGGCTACGTTTGAACTAACTTGCAAACAATTCAGGTAAATCAACATGTATTTATCCCCCGAACACAGTGCGGTACTCATAGATGCTGGTTTGACCTCATAACCACGTTGCCATCAGAAAGTTAATGCTAGTCTTTAAAAATCGTGACCCCAACGGGGCTTAAACCCGCGACCTTCCAACTTGAAATGTACTCTCTTAAGTAACTACGTTACGGTGTATCCCCATATTAATTAATTAGCTCTTTATTCAGACCGGTAGGTCAGAATGTCCTGAGCACCGCGACCTCAAAGACCTTTTTCGCTATCCTAGTACTTTGGAAATGCTGATAATAATAATAATAATAATAATAATAATAATAATAATAATAATAATATCAATGATAATAAAAATAATAATATATACATGCATTCATAGTGATATTAGAAAACGAGGTTAAAATTGTATGGCCATATTAAACGGATGAACTCAAATAGGCTTACAAAACAGATAATGGAATTCTACGAAAACAGAAGTAAAGCTCCAGTGGATACTATGAAGTGGATTGATGAAGTCAGAAAGGACTTAAAATTGGCAGGAATTACTAAAGAAGATATCCCAAACAGAGATATATTTAGAATTAAAGTGAATAAGTGGCAAGTTGATCAAGAGGGCAAACCGAAGAAAAAAACTGGAACAACTTGGACAGATGATAGAAAACAAGCTCACAGCAAAAAAATGAAAGAAATTTGGGCTCAAAGGAAAGGCCTCTAAGTACTTTGCGTAGTCCTACATGGGCTCATCCGCAATAAAAAAAATAATAAAATAATAATACAATAATAATAAAATAATAATAATAATAATAATAATAATAATAATAATGCTTTATTTAGCAGGCAGATTTAAGGCTATAATGCCTTGTCTTCCATTGTGAACATGCGAATAACAAAATGATAAAAAATAGATTTTTAGATTTATTTATTTAGCCTGGTGGAGTTAAGGCCATGTGGCCTTCTCTTCCACTCACCAGGACAAACATATATTACATCAGAATATAACAATCTTAATTAACTCTAATATTAAACACTACGTAAAAATTTGATCAAAAGATAATATCTAATATATTACGATCTATAATACAACCAGTTAATATTAGTTAAAATTAAGACTAAAACTAATAATAAAATGTATACAAGCAAGGCATATTAAATTGTCCCTGTCTAGTGTATATAAAAAAACAAAGGAAAATAATGAGATATAGAAAACTAATTTTACGATTATATAATATTTAAAACAAAACAAATAAAAATATTTGTTATTCTTAATATTATTTTCATAAATAATTAAATATATTAATATTTCTAAAAGAATATTATCAGTGAGGTGTATAAGTTAGTTTGTTATTAAATAATTCTTTAGTTTGTTTTTGAAGGATGTTATAGTTTGACAGTCTCTGACATAGGACGGAAGGGAATTCCATGTTTTGGTAAGTGACACCGTAAAAGATAATGAATAATATACAGTGTGATGAGGAGGGATATAAAGGACAATGTGCTGATGGGATCGAGTGTCAAGATTATGTGTGTCGGATAGTCTGATGAAGCGGCGTGATAAATAATTAGGCGATGATGTGTGAAGTATTTTATAGAGAAGGGATAGGAATGGACAGTTCTACGATCTCTTAGACGAAGCCACGATAATTGTTCCAGGGACGGTGTAACATGGTCAAATTTGCGAATACCACAAATAAAACGTGCGCAAGAATTATGAACACGTTGAAGTCTTTGAGTGAAAATAATATTTAAGTCTGTAAAAAGAGTGTCACAATAATCAAAATGGGGCATTGCAAGTGTTTCTACTAACATTTTCCTAAGGGCGAATGGCAAACAATTTCGTACACGATTTAATGAATGTATTATTGAGAAGACTGTTTTGCATGTATGGTTTATTTGTGTATTCCAATTTAAGTTTTTGTCAATAAATACTCCTAGAATTTTTACTGTCTCACTATAAGGGATTTGAACTCCGTTTAGTGACACATGCGAAACTGTGTTTAGGTTAATTGTAGATAATAGTCTCTGATGACCCATAATGATTGATTGTGACTTTCTAGGATTTAATTGCAGTCCATATTTAACTGTCCAAGTCATTAGTGAGTCAAGATCCTCGTTAATTTTGGCAACAGCGTCATTTAGTGAATATTTGTCTGTGTGGATGTAGATTTGCATGTCGTCTGCAAATAAATTATGTTTGCAATGCTTTAGGGAGTTAGATATGTCATTTATGTAGATTGAAAAAAGCAAAGGTCCAAGTACCGAACCCTGTGGAACCCCAGCTTTACGGAAGGACCAAGAAGAACATAAATACTAATTACAATTTTAAAATGTTATTGGAATATAGGGCTGTAAAAGGGAACATGCTAAGAGGAAGGAGAGCGTCTAATGGCTTTAAATTCTAAGACTTAGTGGAACGGCCCTGCACATCTTCCTAGTGTTAAATCTCACCTTCACGTGGTGTAGCTGTTAGTAACCATATAACTTATGTGGTAAACGAACGGGATGGCCTACTCACCAATCACACTGGTCAGCATGGTGAGATATTGACCGATATGGTATTACTTCCACTTCCATACAATATATATACATGTTTTTATCTTACCTATCCAGCCTCTCTAGACTGAACACTTGTTGTTTTCCTAGCCCGATGGTATTAGAGCATTCGAGGCCTATGTGATCATTTCATCTTATCTTGTCTGTCAAATTCTTCCTTATTAAGGGCAGATCAGGCTCATAGCTATAGTGAAAGCAACTGATATAAGGATGGACATCTGAAAAAAATCTCTGGTCCTCCAGGTTGGGGGTTGATGCGGTATGCCAGCTCCCTCCCATGAGAAAAAATACAATGCTAAAAAAACTAATAGAGATAAGCCGGTCGGACTAAAAGGAAGACGAATCATGCTACGGAAAAGAACTCTGCTAATTAAAACATGGAATGTACAAGGCGTAAGAAATAGCAGAAATTAAGATGGAACAGGCATGTCCAGAGAATGGAAGAGGATCGGCTATCAAGATGTGTTTTGGAATGGAAACCTCAGGGAAGACGTGGCAGAGGAATATCTAAAACCTCCTGGAGTCAGGGAATATATTTATACATGAGGGAGAAACATCTACAACCAGGAGATTGGATGGACCGACAAAATTGGCTATTAGGAATTGGACGATGTCAAAGACATTAATCAACCGATGACTAAAAAATCACAATGTGCATGTGGTCTAATATTAGCTAACACTAACAAAACAAGGAATAGGAATAAAATAAAATAAGGTATGAAGAGCGTCCTAGATGAATATTTGTAGGCATATACAAAATCTTTACATTTAAAAATGAGTGTCTGTGAATCTATCTTTTCTTTATGGACTCAAGAACTACTTGACCTATTTGAATGGGATTTCCGCCATCAATTAGAGAATTGTTCTAGAATAATTAATGCATATAACATATTACCGTACGTAGCAGGGGCCGCCGAGTCTATAAAATAAAGAAAAAAGTGCGTTGGTGCATTAAAAAAAATAGCTTTTGGAGTTTAAATAGCTTACGCTGCCTAAAAAATAACAATGACACCAAATAAATGTATACAGAATTTAATATGTCAAAAAATTTACGAACATCCGCGACAGCATATGGATAACTCACAATAACATTTTCTTGTCTTTCAGCTCATTGATGCCAAGAAAATCGAGATAAGAAGATTCCCGGGCAACGCTACGTAATCAGCACAGGGTATCTAAAAGTAATTACGATATAAATTTAAAATTATTTTTCTTTTTACTTATTCAACTAAATTAAAAAAACCCAATTACTTTATTCAGGAGTAGCAGAGTACGCCGGGTGGAATGAAAGTATGCAGTATGGTGTTGTGTAAGTTATATGTAGTCTTTAAGGTCCGACACACCAGATTCTACTCCCATGATCCACACCGCCAATTTTAAGTGGGTTCGTGGCCGCGAGGGTGTCTAGAACACTCCCGATGGCACCTTCTGCCCGTCCACATATTAAGTCAGAAGGTAACTTATTAAATCAACACTACCGAGACATGATACAACGTTTTAATATAAGCTCTTTACGCTACGAAGCGAAGAATTTTATGACCTCTTGTATAGCCAATATTGTGTCTAATATCATCTTATGCTTTCTGTGGGAATGATCGGGATTTAAGGCATCGTAAGCCAAAAGCTTCTTTTTTAGTGCAGAGAAGCAATTTTTTTTAGCTCCGGCCCTATAGTACGTACGGTAATATGTTATATGCGTTAATTGTTCCAGGAAAATTCTCTAAATAATGGTGAACACCACATTCAGATCGCTCAAGTTGTTTTGAGTCCATTAAGGGCAGACTGACTCATAGACACTCACTTTTATGTATAAAGAATTTATATATACCTATAAATATTCATCTAGGAAGCTCCTCTTACTTTATTTTATTTTATTTATATTTCATGATTTGTTGGTGTTTGCTAATATTAGACCACATGCACATTGTCTTTTGTTTGGGTCTATATTTTAGTAATAGGCCTATTTTAAAAATTTAGTAAGCATTTAATTTTTTATTGCTTTCATTATTCGATGCTTGAGTGGAAGGGAAGGCCTTCTGGCTTTAACTCTGCCAGTTTGAATATAGCATTATTACTATTTTTATTATAATTATTACTATTATTATTAGTATTATTATTACTATTCTTAAATAGTATTATTTTTAGTATTATTATTATTATATTATTATTATTACTATTATTATTATTATTATTATTATTATTATTATTATTATTATTATTATTATTATTATTAATACTGCTATTATTATTATTATTATCACCACCATCCCCAAAATACTGGGATTTATATGATTCGTCGTTTTTGTTGTTCCAGGTCACACGTTCCTACTAACTATATTCCATCTCACAAAGGATTATCAATAGTCTTGTTTTATGACAGTAATTCTGAGATCGTAATCTTAATCGCCCCTGCAAAATAATAAAAAGAAGGAATTTCTCGGCTAAAATTCGTAAATTAGAGATATAAGCTTACTTATTTAATCTCTTTCATAGGATGTTTGGTTATTATGAACAAAAAAACAAGTTAAATTAGAAAGTAGAAAGCTAACTGCGGCAGTGCTGAGTGCTTAATGAAACTGGTCAGCAATTTGCGATGGTTTTTATTTGGGTGTTTGATGTGGCACTGTATCTATTGATCCTGTTACTCGCTCTCTGTCCAGGATGCGGAATTGATAGGATCATCATACTATATACATGATCTCTTTATCTCATTTTACTCTCTCTCTCTCCCTCTCTCTATCTGTATATCTCTCTGTGTGTGTGTGTGTGTGTGTGTGTGTATTCTCCTGCGCGCTTGCAGGAAATATCACAAATAAAGTCCTACAATGAAAGAGGCACAACATTTTTGACTTGTATTAAATTTTAACTTCGTTCTATCTCCTTCCCCCTTTCAGTTGGTGTATAATACTAACAATTCACAAAAGCTTTTACTGGAATAACTTGTCCGGTATGAATACTACACTCAAGATTTACGAAAGCTATTCTAGTATATAACCACATACACACCAACTCATGTAGGAATGGACGTGAAGTGATGGGAGGTCGAAATTTAATACTTACTTACTTACTCACTGGCACTATCGAACCCGTAGGTTCATGGCCGCGCGGACATAAGCTCTCCATACATCCCTATTCTGAGCTAATGCTTTCCAATCATTTCCTGTGTAATCTACTTCCCTCAAATTATAGTTAATGTTATTCTCCCACCTCATTCTTGGTCAACCAACTGGGCGTTTCCCCTCTGGCTTTCCTACAAGAAGCTTCCATGCAAGTCTTTCATTCCCCATACGTGCAACATGTCCTGCCCATCGCAGTCTACAAGACTTAACTGTTCTTATTATATCCGGCTTCCCATAAAGACCATATAGTTCATTATTATGTAGTCTTCTCCATTCACCTGTCTGTTCATCTCTCTTTGGTCCAAAAATGTTCCTAAGAATTTTATTCTCAAATACCTGTAATCTCCTTTCCTCCCTCAAAGGAAAGGAGATTACAGGTATTTGAGAATAAAGTTCTTAGGAACATTTTTGGACCAAAGAGAGATGAACAGACGGGTGAATGGAGAAGACTACATAATAATGAACTACATGGTCTTTATGGGAAGCCGGATATAATAAGAACAGTTAAGCCTTGTACTTTAACTTAATATTGCTAATAATATAAGTTGCTGTAAAAACATCCAAATGATAATATTAACATACGGACCAAAAAAGCTACTATCGTAATTTTGATAGCCGAAAACGTATCTAAATGCTAAACCTGAAGCTTTGTGGCAATTTGCTTTTAAAAATGCTATATCTAACAAATAACTATGGTAACAACACATCTCGGTGAAGAATTTCGAAATACAAGACAAATGAAAAAAATGTAGGTACGTATAGCCTTTGAAAGTACTGATGGCGCAATTTTTAGGTCCCAGAATGAAGGCATTGTGCATGATCAGAGGTCAGTCACTATGTTCACAAGTGCAAAACTATTTGTTCTATTTCGTTGTGTGTCGTGAAGGGGAAAATAATTTCGCGTAAATAATTAGTGCGGTAAATGCTGTAAATAAAACAAAGAAAAACAAATAAAACAATGCAAAACAAATAACTATGCAAAACAAATAAAGCAAAGCAAAACAAATAAAAGAAAATAAATAAAGGGAATTGAAGTAAGGACGAGGGAAAAAATCACGACAGAGGGATCGAACAGGCGTCCTCATGCATGAAAAACGGATGTTCCCTCCACTAGACCACAACAGTCCCTGCTAGAGAGAGTTTGTATGAAACGATACAATACTACAAGACTTAACTTGTATATTGAAATTAGATATTAATTTGATCTAGTTTAAATTAATCAGCCGCATTTTGCATTAGTTCTGGAAATAATTATTCGTGTTATGCCTTGAGATTTTTAAACGAAGTAATGAGATGTTACAATCGTTAATCATATTCCATATATGACCTGTTTCTTTTAACTTTACTTATTTCCCTACATATACTAATTTATTTATATAACGAAGCCTGGTAACGTAGAGATATAATGGAAATTAACGACGTTATTAACCCTTAAATTGTCAAAACACAAATTTCTTCTGTTAGTTATTTGAATGTGGCGGACCGCAGTGAAAACGGAATCTTGTATAACTGTTATTATTGGGTATATTGCATAATTAGACACAAATTTAAGTTGTTTATTTTTGTTTGCTTACTTCTGATCCATTAAAAATATTAAATTAATTAAAACAACTGATTATCCAAAAGGATACATTATGAATTTAAGGGTTAAAAAATATTCCTGACCAAGATCGAACTTGGGCCCGCGCCGTACATGATAGCATCTTACGACAGCTCCACTGAAGCGAACGGTACGAATACTGCATGAAGAAAGACTTACGCCGCAGAATTTGAACACAAAGGAGACAACACACGTAACAACTTGCTTGGTGAATCATTCTTCAAAACTTTAACTTTCCATCATATAGAGTTGCGCCATAATTTTTCTCAAAAGCTGTACACAGGAATACAACACGAAAGAAGAGATAGTACGATTGGAAGGGCTCGCTGTGCGTTTGAGAGTGATGACTTACTTACTTACTCACTGGCACTATCGAACCCGTAGGTTCATGACCGCGCGGACATAAGCTCTCCATACATCCCTATCCTGAGCTAATGATTTCCAATCATTCCCTGTATAATCTACATCCCTCAAATCATAGTTAATGTTGTTCTCCCACCTCATTCTTGGTCTACCAACTGGGCGTTTTTCTTCTGGCTTTCCTACAAGAAGTTTCCATGCACGTCTTTCATTCCCCATACGGGCAATATGTCCTGCCCATCGCAGTCTACGAGACTTAACTGTTCTTATTATATCTGGCTTCCTATAAAGACCATGTAGTTCATTGTTATGTAGTCTTGTCCATTCACCTGTCTCTTCATCTCTCTTTGGTCCAAAAATTTTCCTAAGAACTTTATTCTCAAATACTCGTAATCTCCTTTCCTCCCTTAAAGTAAGAGTCCATGTTTCGCACCCATATAATATAACTAGTAGAATAATAGTTTTATATATTTTCAGCTTAACGTTTTTTGAAAGGAGTTGGGACATCAAAAGCCTCTGCAATGCATAATAGCATGCATTTCCAGAATTTAGCCCATGTTTAATTTCTTTGTTCATCTCATTCCTATTTGTGATTATTGTTCCTAGGTATTTGAATTCAGCCACTTCCTCAAAATTTCCCTCATTTGTCATTAGCTGTACATTTCCATTATATACTGAATTTCTACGTGTGACCATATATTTAGTTTCACTGATATTTACTTCCAGTCCTAATTTATTAGTGTTACTCAATAGTGTGTGCGTGTTGGCCTTTAGTATCTCCTCGCTATCGGCCAATAATACTACACCATCAGCATAAACTAACAGCTTATTAATACCATTCAGTTGTAAGCCTTCCTCATTCTCTAAAGATTTAATGGCATGCTCTAGTACAAAATTAAATAGTAGAGGAGATAGTGCATCTCCTTGCTTCAACCCATTCTGGATTTCAAAAGTGTCTGAAAACTGTTTGCCTAAACGCACCCTACTCTTTGAGCCATTTAGACACATTCGTATAAGTCTAACTAATTTTTTAGGAATTCCGAACTCCAGCAGGATACTATATAACTTCTCCCTCTTAATTGAATCATATGCTTTTTTGAAGTCTACGTATAGTTGATGTACAGTACCATTATATTCCCATTTCTTTTCTAAAATCTGTCTTATACTAAAAATCTGATCTGTTGTAGACCTGTTTCTTCTAAATGCACATTGATGATCTCCTAGAATGTCATCAATATAGGGAGTAAGTCTGCTTACTAATATATTTGTTAGAATTTTGTACGAAGTTGAAAGTAATGAGATGCCCCTATAGTTGTTGCAATCAGTTTTATCTCCTTTCTTATAAATTGGTACGATAATTGATTCCTTCCATTCATCTGGAAGAGCTTCTTTATCCCAAATCATACTAAGCAACCAGCGTATCTTGTCCATCAATTTTTCTCCCCCTGATTTTATCAGTTCTGCTGGGATCTCATCTGAACCTGATGCTTTATACATCTTCAATTTTTCAATCGCCATTTCAACCTCTAATGCACTTGGTTCTGCGACTAGCATTTCTGCTGTCTGTAACTTATCCTCCTCAATGTCCTGTTCTGTATGTACATTTAATAGCTGATTAAAGTAACTTTTCCATCTATTTAATATACTCCTAGAATCTGCAAACATATCCCCATTTTCATTCCGAATTATGTTTGTTCTAGCCTGAAACCCTTTTTTTTTTTACTAATTCCCTGATATAATTCTCTAATGTTCCTATTTTTTGCATTCATTTCAAGATCATTAGTATTCTCTCTCAAATATTCCCTCTTTTTACTCTTTAGTAACTTGGTGGTTTCCCGTCTAACACTACCCAATTGCTCTAAATTTACCTCAATTGGCTCGTGTAACCATTTCATTTTTGCTAGCTTTCTTTTCTTTACAATGTCAGCACATTCTTCATCAAACCATTTCTTGTTTTGCCTCTTTTTTAAACAACCAATGCTTTCTGATGCTGACAATTTAATAGTATCTCTTATAGTCTCCCATTCTTTATTTATATCAGTTTCTTCTTCGTTTGCCACATTGTCATCTGAAGATTCCAGTACTTCAAATCTATTAGCAATTTTGATTTGGTATTCTTGCCGCATTTCATCATTTTTCAAGTTTTTTAATTCAAACTTTACAGAATCATCTTTTGACTACAGCTCGGATTTTGATGAAATGTCATTTTTTTATGAGTTGTCAGAGACGATGCAGATTAATAATTAAGTGCATTGCGCAATAAATATGTTAGATACATGAGATTTTTGTACGTCATTAAAATGCATTTTTGCGACCTTTTCTGATAGTCATTTTACAAATTTTAGGTCATTTTATTTATTTTTCGTACTTTTAAACGTCAATTTTTAAATAATCTATGGTTAAATGTTAAATTTTTATATATTTTCATGCTATCTTGTTTCTTCTGCTCAGGCAAGTCAGTGAGAAACCACAGTGCTCTGCATCCACGAGGATTGATTCGGGACTTCCATTTCAATGCGGGAATCTTTCGATTTGTAATATATTTCAGTTTGTCTCACGAGAGTAGCATTTCTGTATGGTTGTGTTGATTTTCGTGCAGTGCAAAATGCCCAAAATGCAATAAAACGTGTCTAGTGCTCATTCCGTCTAAGACGGATAAATTGTTAAACAGAATTCGGACGAATGATTCGTATGTTTCTACTGAAGGTAGTGTATTATTTGCAAGGCGTGCGAAATTAAAGTCGCTGCAGATAAACTTTTCACAGTACATCAACATATCGGGCGCGAGAAACCTTTGCGGACTCTTAAAAATGTGAACAAGACAAAAGTGTTTGAATTACTGTTAAAACAAATTGCTTCCACATCAAATAGCAATTCATATCCATTTTTTAAAGAATTATGTGTAGTGTCTGTCAGTGCAAATATTCAACTAGAAAAACTAAACAATAATTCTAAACGACGTGATTTCCTTGAATGCCATTGGTCATATTGTTCCAGACGAATCAACATTGCGTAAAAACTATTTAATAAAACGTTATGAAGACACATTAAACCATATAATACCGTGTTAGATGACAACCGCCGACCATTCACCTTTGATAACCTAAGGATGAACATGGTAGTGCATTGCAATGATTATTTAATAACTTTTCATATTAGTTTAATAGAAATTAGATTGACCTAGTTACACTTATTTTTTAATTGTTTTATATTAATACTAAGAACTGGAATTGCTTTTGAATAGTTACCCCAATCAATAACTAACTTACTAACTAACTCACTGACACTATCGAAACCGTAGGTTCATGGCCGCTCGGACGTAAGCTCTCCATATGTCCCCATCCTGAGCCAGTGTTTTCCAATCATCTCCTGTATAATCTACTTCCCTCAAATTATACTAAATGTTATTCTCCCACTTCATTCTTGATCTATGAACTGGGCGTTTTCCCTCTGGTTTTCCTACAAGAAGCTTCCATGCACGTCTTTCATTCCCGCATTCGTGCCACATGTCCTGCCCATCGCAGTCTACGAGACTTAACCGTTCTCATTATATCTGGCTTCCTATAAAGACTATATAATTCACTGTTATGCAGTCTTCTCCATTCACCTGGCTATTCATCTCTCTTTGGCCCAAAAATTTTCCTAAGAACTTTATTCTCAAATACTTGTAATCTCCTTTCCTCTCTTAAGGTAAGAGTCCATGTTTCGCATCCATATAATATACCTATTTGAATAATATTTTATATATTTTCAGTTTAACGCTTTCTTTAAAGGAGTTGGGAAGTCAAGAGTCTCTGTAATGCATAATAGCATGCATTTCCAGAATTGATCCTATGTTTAATTTCCTTGTGCACCTCATTCCTGTTTGTGATTATTGTTCCCAAGAATTTGAATTCAGCAAATTCCTTACCCCAATCAATAATAATCATTATTTCTCATAGAGCATTTCTGTTTATTATATTGATGATTATTAATTAGTTGATTATTATGAAGTTTATAATTTTCATTAGGTAATTTTTTACACTTTAGGTTATTTTAAGAGAATTTTAAGGAAATATTATAGGTAATTTTTAAACATTTTAAGGGATAAACATATGGGCCCTAGTGATGACTTCCTCCTTACCGTACTGTGTAGCCAGTATGCACCACACCAAATGTATAATGTTTTATACCTAGAAAGAGAGATCGGTACATTACTCAAAATAAATGACTTAATGTAGGGAGTTAAAGCTAGCGGAAATATCGCGTTCAGTTCTTGGAAATCAGTAGCGGACTCCGCCTCAGCTTAATCTTCATCAAACCCGGTTTTTGCATTCCACATATACAATAAAGCACTCAGTTACATTTAATCAATGCCGGTCCCGATACTTCTCTTCTGTCCTAACATCAGCTTAAAAATGAACATTATTAGAATTAGAACGATGAAATCTGTACGTAAAAAACACCATTTTTCCTATTTGTTGTAAAAACAAACGAAATGTACTATCCACTTCAGCACTGACATCGTCAAACACCGTAACAGGATACTGCAAGTGTCCGGCAGTATTAATAAACTTTAATGCAATGCTATTTTGTTGTAATTAGGGGCCTGAATCTTGATTGCCCTTAAATATAGCAGGTAGCTGGATCATCTATTAAATAAATAAATATATATAAACATTGTCCACTGCTGTGGTCTCGAGATAGAGTGCTGCCTTGTCACGCAGCGGGCGCGGGTTCGAATCTCGGTCGGGACAGGCTCCTGGGTAAGGTTTTCATCGGGGTTTTTCCTCACCTGTAGGACGAATGTCAGGAACTTTAGGCACAACGGTCCCCGAAAAATTATCCAGCCATCATCATCATCCTTCACTGGTGTAGAAAGCAACTGGAATACCACACCTATAATTCCTTAGTAAAGCTGCAAAACATAATATGAAATTGCTATGATTGCAGTAAAGAACTGCCCTCGGGCAGAATTACTATGTATGGATGGATATAAACATAATTTAATTTTAATTTTAAAAGAAAAAAAATATTCTCAAATCATAATTTGAAGAAGTCGTCTCATATGACGAATAATAAGTATTTTATGGAACCAAAAAAAAAATTAAGGTATTCAAGAATTAGTGTAACAGTGGTCAATTTACGCAGGTGACAAATATAATATATAATAAAACTGTTATAAGGATTAGAGTAAGATAAATGCTAAATATAACTAACTCACTGGCATTATCGAACCCGTAGGTTCATGGCTGCGCAGACATAAACTCTCCATACATCCCTATCCTGAGCTAATGTTTTCCATTCATTACCTATATAATCTAGTTCCCTCAAATAACAGTTAATGTTATTCTCCCACCTCATTCTTGGTCTACCAACTGGGTGTTTTCCCTCTGGCTTTCCTACAAGAAGCTTCCATGCACGTCTTTCATTCCCCACTCGTGCCACATATCCTGCCCATCGCAGTCTACGAGACTTAACTGTTCTTATTATATCTGGCTTCCTATAAAGACCATGTAGTTCATTGTTATGTAGTCTTCTTCATTCACCTGTCTGTTCATCTCTCTTTAGTCCAAAAATATCCCTAAGAACTTTATTCTTAAATACTCGTAATATCCTTTCCTTTCTTAAAGTAAGAGTCCATGTTTCGCAACCAGATAATATAACTGATAGAATAATAATTTTATATATTTTCAGTTAAATTTTTTTTTAAAAGGAGTTAGGAAGTCAAGAGTCTCTGCAATGCATAATAGCACGCATTTTCAGAATTGAGCCTATGTTTAATTTCTTCGCGCAATTCATTTATATTTGTGATTATTGTTCCTAGGTATGTGAATTCAGCCACTTTCTCAAAATTTCCCTCATTTTCAATTAGCTGTCCATTTCCATTATATGATATATTTCTATGTGTGACCATATATTTAGTTTTATTGATATTTACTTCCAGTCCTAATTTCTTAGTATTACTCAATAGTGTGTGCATGTTGGCCTTTAGTATCTCTTCGCTATCATCCAATAGTACTACATCAGCAGCATAAACTAACTGCTTATTAATACAATTGAGTTGTAGACCTTTGACAACTTCTAAAAATTTGATGTCATGCTCTATTCAAATATAAATTTGGGATCCATGAAAATGCTGCCTAATATTGCAAGATGATTTATTTACAGAAATGGTCAACTAACTACACATATATTATTGACCATACGTAATGTAATAACAAAAAATTGCGACTCAAATTACATTCATAAATTGACAATTGTTTGAAATAGAGTACCTGAAGTTAGAGCACGGAGAAGCACGAATTGTTACTGAAATACGCATGCGCGTCCAGAAAATTTTCCAATGTCTACATCTCTATAGTTCAAAATGAAGGCCGACAAAATCCACTCCCATATATTTTTATTCGCTGTACTTCTTCGGTTTTAACATTACATATCTCATATTCTAAATGTGTTTCAATACTAATAATTATGGGAAATAATTTCTATTAAGTCTTCTGCATTTGTATAAAAAATTGATTCAATAATTATAAACATTAGTATGCTTGCTCCTTGACTAGCGACTCTGGGTTCGATACCTGGCGCGGTTGGGAATTTAAATTGTAAAATTTACAATCTGGAGGCTAGGTCGTCTGGTAGTGTAGGCCTACAATTTTAAATCGTTAGATTATGCACCAGATGCCTGGATAAAATTCCAAATCACTACGGAGTTTATATGTTGAGAAAGCATATAGGACTGCTAATAGCGATTTGTTCGTCAGACGGAGATGTCTAGCCATACAGTCCCCTTGGTGCTTTTTGATAGAAGTATTCTACGTGCCGGCATGGGGTTACACAATCTCCATTCGCCTCATCATCACCCATCACAAAACACACGTACACGAAAGAAAGATTTAAACATACACTCATCCTAGGCACTGCAAACGTATATCACTAATATCACTAACCTAACGTGTTCGAATCCCAGATGGTGCGTAAGTTGAAATTGGATCACATTAGAGCCATATACTCGTATTCTACTGGCGAGATGAGGCTGAAGGAAGAAGGGTACAAGTGGCGGCACTGGAAAAACACTATGTAAACGTGAAGTTCAGTCGATAAAAAAATCTCTAAAACCTTAACATTTGCTTTAGGCTTGAATACGAAAATGATTATGATTATTTTTAAATATTATGATAATGTCGAAATATTATTAAATGAGAAATTATTTTTGAATTGATTTAGATTCTTATTGATTTCGTACATCTCAATGATGGATAAATCATATTTGAAGAGAAAAATTATACGCTCAGACCGGGATTTGAACCCGGGACCCTTGGTTCTCTAGACCAAGTGCTCTACCAACTGAGCTACCTGAGCAAGTACCGATCTAAACGCAAATCCCTCTCTATATACATTGTAATTCCCGTCCACCAAATGCTTCCAGCCATGCTTCATAGCATTTGGTGGACGGGAATTACAATGTATATAGAGAGGGATTTGCGTTTAGATCGGTACTTGCTCAGGTAGCTCAGTTGGTAGAGCACTTGGTCTAGAGAACCAAGGGTCCCGGGTTCAAGTCCCGGTCTGAGCGTATAATTTTTCTCTTCAAATATAATTTATCCATCATTGAGATGTACGAAATCAATAATAATAACATGGAAAAAGCCGTACTGGCTGTAATGTATAATTCCCAAATATGTCTTCTTAATAAGGGAGCCGCTATTTGCAAGATAGAAGCATGGCTTCATAGCATTTGGTGGACGGGAATTACAATGTATATAGAGAGGGATTTGCGTTTAGATCGGTACTTGCTCAGGTAGCTCAGTTGGTAGAGCACTTGGTCTAGAGAACCAAGGGTCCCGGGTTCAAGTCCCGGTCTGAGCGTATAATTTTTCTCTTCAAATATGATTTAGATTCATTTCCTAAAATGTATTTTTTTTGTTCCCATTTCATTATTCTTCATAGTTTAGGACTGGGGTGGGGGTTAATCTCTCCCAGAACGTCGCGGATGCGCTCACACAAACAGATGCCGCATTGACAACAGACAAGAGAAAATACAAACCAGTTCAGTACTGTGTCTTTCAATATGCGTATGCTGTAGCAGAAATGTAATGGTGACGTAAACTGCATTGTGCTCCACTGATCAGAATTTATGTTGTTTATGTACGCAACTAAGTGATCGAAAACTGTATATAAAGAGGGGCATGCTCACACTGAGTATCTAGATGCCCGGGCCTGTTTTAGAATATGGCATCTAGAAATTTACTCGATCTACTTATAATGAAGAACTAGCATGCGGATTAATTTGCGTAGGTACTGTTAATAGTATCTCTAGGCTGAGAAGATGAAATACAGGTTGAATTTTAATTACACCGACAAACTGCAGGGACTGATTCGTCACTGGAAATGGAGGAAAAAATGTCCTATGAATAAGTGTCCATAAATGCATCGTTGCCGCGGTAGATGGCACTGACGAATGACATTATCCTCTCGGCCCTGTTGCATGGCCTTCAAGATCACTGGACTTAAACCCCCTGGATTTTTACCTCTGGAGGCATCTGAAAATAACTGTGTATGCTGAACCAGTTCCTGATGTTTTTACCCTTCAACAGCGTGTCCACGTCGCCTGTGACGCTATTAGGAGAGAGGCCGGAACATGCAAAATAATGAGGCAATCCATGATACGACATGAGAACGCGTGAATTACATCTCATGGAGGCCACTTTGAACATCTGTTGTCACGTGGATGTGATTATGCTATGTACTGTGTGCCGGGACGATTTGTTGACGTTGCACGCACATAGTTCATTTCCGGACATATATTTATAGGAGCTCTTTTCTTTAATTCCATTCAGGAATTAGTCCTTGAAGTTTGTCGGTGTAATTACCGTTTACCTTGTATATCGAAAAGTGGCCCAATATGGTAACTACTCACGTGTACTATATTTACTATGATCGTCCATTACTGTGTTGGACACATGTGGATGAGAGACTAGTGATCAGCTAGGTCAAGAGACTGCAGTTTAGTATTTATATTACTTTACTTCAAGTTACCATGTTAACAAGAAACAAGGTATGTTTGAACAATTTTAGTTTAGACGAAATTAAATAGCTCTATGATATGACTAATACGTATATTTTGGAACAAAAATTAGTGCAGATGGAAGGTATGATGATGAAATTAATGATAGGATATATAAGCGCAAATCTTAATATTTTATGGGATCAAAATATAAGTTCTAAAACAAAAACAACCTTTATAACAGAATAATGAGTACAATGACATACGGTGCTGAAACATGGTCATTAAAATCTACTAAAGTAAATTAATTATGCACAAACGAATTCTTGGAGATGCTCAGGTGAAATTTATAGTAGGGATAAAATAAGAAACAGTGTAATTAAACAAAAGACGAATGTTCAAACTTCAATTGTATATTTCATAAAAAATAAACAATTAAAATGGTATGGTCATGTAAAAAGAATGACAGAAGACATATTCCCAAGAATAATACTAGAATGGCTGCCACTTGGTAGAAGAAGAACACGACGCAACGGCCAAAAATAACGTGGATTGATGGTGTTTTAAGCAGTATGAGGGATAAAAGACTGGACAATAAAAATTGGAAAGACAGAGTGATGTGGAGGAGAATGACAGTAGATTAATTGGCCGCCGGAAGATGTGAAACCTGCTAAATAATAATATTAAAATAAAAAAATAAAAGATACGATGCAAGAGAAATACCGATTTTTACTCAATGCTCTTGAAGTTGTAAAAGATTAAGGTATATTATACTACCTTTGGGTGGATTGAGGATAAGGCACATACGTTATATTTTGCAGATAACAACGTGTAACACAGCATCACGTAATGCGAAGCTTGTATGTACTTCCTTTCCTTGCAAAACAGGAAATTGTACTTCATTTTCCAGAAGACTGACCACAATTTCAGCATACATTACAACAATGTTTGCCAAACGAATGTTTATTCAGAATTCTGGTAGAAGAGAATTTTTTCGTAATACTTTGTTCGGAAACACAGAACGAGACGTTGCCTCCAGCTTAAAGTATATACTCTTGGAAATCATGTTATTTCAAACACAAAACAATTATTTTTTTATTACTTAAGGCAACATAAATTAACCTTAATTAAATGTAAAGAAATGTTGATCAGAATTATGAATTACAGGTATAATTAAAAATGGACCTTAAAAGAAAAAATCCACAACATTAATATACGTAAATGTAGTAGTAGTAGTAGTAGGACTTTATTAGACAAAAAGTAAGATATTTACAATATTATTTACAAATATGGGTCGCACGGGCAGTACGCCGTAAGTGCTGTTGACAGTCCGTTACAATAAAGTAATAATTGGTACTAGTGTAAAGAAAAATAAACAAAAAACAGCAATAACATTACAATTACATAAAGAAAACACAATAATATTACAATTAAGTAATAACACAATAGCAATAACATTACAATTACATAAAGAAAACACAATAATAATATTACAATTAAATAATAACACAATAGCATTATACACTAAAAACATTAACATTACAATTACATAAAGAAAACACAATAATATTACAATTAGGTAATAACACAATAGCATTATACACTAAAAAAACATTAACATTACAATTACATAAAGAAAACACATTAATATTACAATTAAATAATAACACAACAGCATTATACACTAATTAATTTATATATAATTGTTAATAATTAATGGTATTGCATTTTGATAACATATATTTATTCATGAATGAGTGTTGTCCTTATTTTTCGCGTTTTGTCCAGAAATTTACCGAGGTTTATCCAATTTTCTGGATTTACCAATAACTCGTAGCATGCCAATCTTTCCCGATTTGAATTTAGAAATCTTTCCGGTAATAACTGACGTCTCCAATATTCTAAATCATTACATTTTCCTAATATATGTATCTCATCTTCAAAGTTCCCGCACATTGGACATATTCGCATATCGTGATCGTCGCTAATTTTTAGAAATTTCCATGCCCCTAGCCTAAACCAAGCAAGCCCTGATCTCTCCTTAAATCCTAGGTTGAGTATATACGATTCTTTTCCCCAGACGTGTTTTAGGTCTCTTTGTAAACACAGTGAGCGTTTTCCTGTACATTCGGCGAAGGTATCTTGTTGATTTACATCTAAGTACCTCCTCCTTATTTTTCTCCACACGTTCTTGCGATTTTCAGTCCCTTTTTCCCATATCCAGCCCATCCCAATCTTTTGGAGTTCTCTCCTAACCTCGTCTGCCCAAAATTTAACATCTATGTTTTTAATTTGGTGGTCGTAGCAAATTGCTCTAAGCATTGTTTGTTCACCTTGGATTACTCGCAACCAGTATTTGAGTACACGAATTTTACAGTTAATATCGTCCTGGAATGACCCGAATTCATATAAAATTCCACAGTTAGAAACGGCCTTACTAAGTCCTGTAATATACTTTAGAAAATGCGTATATACCTTATTTAGTATTTCCGTTCTTTGGAAACCCCAAATCTCACTACTATAGTGCATGACTGGCCTGACCATAGCTCCATACATTTTTTCTAATGTGCTGACTGGAATATCAGGCACTCGACCCAGAATACCGAGTACACTGTTAAGTTGTCCCCTCCCTTTAAATAATGCTATATCAATGTGTTTTTTCCACTTTCCGTTCATTTTCAACGTCGTACCAAGATATTCGAAATGTTTCACGTTTTGAAGAACTTGATCTCTGTATTTCCATTCCTCTGTTCTACCATAAACCGTCCCATTTTTAAATGTCATTGTTTTTGTCTTACTAGCATTTACAGTCAATCCCCAATTCCTACAGTATATTTCCAGTAGGTCAAGACCTCTTTGCAATCCCTTGATTGTCTTGGAACAGATAATTAAATCATCTGCATACAACAGGACTGGGATTCTAACATTTCCTATCTCCGGAGCCTCAATTTCTCCTTCTAGCATTACGTCTACAATATCATCAACGAATAGATTAAATAGCATTGGTGATAAAATGCAACCTTGTCTCACTCCCCGATTGGCTTCACTGCTCTCTGTAATGTGCCCTTGGTCTACTTTTATACAAAATTTAACATATTTATAAATTGACATTAAAGCATGTATCATTTTACGAGACAATCCTTTCCGATTTAATTTTTCCCAAAGTGCGCTTCGGTCCACAGTATCAAATGCCATCTTAAAATCAATGAATGCACAAAATAATTTACCCCCCTTCATTTTCAGATTGTCATCAATTAATGTTCTCAGAACAAATAGGTTGTCCACCGTGGAGTACCCTTCTCTAAAACCTGCCTGATATTTTGAGAGCCTATTGTTCTCTTTAGCCCATTGTCTGATTCGTTCGTAAAGTACTTTACAATATATTTTTCCGAACACTGACAAGAGACAAATTCCCCTATAACTTTCTGGTATCTGTGCCCCACCTTCCCCTTTGTATAGCGGTTGGATGACACCTGTCGCCCAGGCTTCCGGATAATCTCCTCCATTAAAAAGTTTGTTGAACGCAGTTTTCAAAACGTCTAATAATTTATTGGATGATATCATATTTTTCAAGAATTCCCCTGGTATTCCATCAATTCCAGGTGCTTTACCATTCTTTAAACATTTAATGGAAGAAACCACTTCATTTTTCGAAATATCCTGATCCGTAATTGAATATGAATTGGGTCAGGGATCTCAACTATATTTCCTTGATTATATCTTAACCTCTCATTTCCCAGCACCCTATCAAAGTAACTTCTCCATTCCCCGGGCGTTATTCTTGTCCGATTTATGGACTTTACTTTGAGTTCCCTTAACGCTTTCCATATGTCCGCAATGTTCCAACTTTCAGTCGCGACTCTCATTTCTTCGGATTTCTTATTTGCCATGCTAGTTTTGTTTCTGCCAATAAGTCTTTATATTCCTTTCTCTCTTGCGCATAATTTTTTCTGCTTTCATCTGTGCTTTCTTTTCTAAACTTTAAAAGACTACTTTCGACAAATTTCTTCTTCTTTCTACATGCATTATTGTACCACCCTTTGTCCTTCTGGTTTCATTGCGTATTTAACCTTGAATTTTTCCCCTGCTTTTTGAAAACATTCTGTCAAAGTTTTAATTAATTTCCTCCCCGCTAAGATCATTTAATTGCAGATCCTGTATTAGCGTTTCCAAACTCCTGTTAAATTCTTCTCTCAGATCCTCGATCCACCTGAAACGGATAATTGGCCGCAATATTGTTGCCACCTCATCATTAACTGTCTCACTAATACCTTTCATATTTAAAATAAGTTTGTTTGGGAAGTGGTGTGATTCGATTCTGGAAACTATACAGAAATTACTTAGGACTGGAATCATGTCTTGTGTGCATATTGAATAATCGATTACGCTACTTCCATTTTTATTAATAAATGTCAGTTCTCCATTTTTATCTTCCCTATATTTCCCATTCAGAATTTCAAGTTCAAATGCATCGCAAAAAGCTAACAATTGGTTTCCTTCTGAATTTAAAATCTTGTCTTTGCTTCTCCTACCCTCACCTCGTGTTTCATTTATCATCCGATTTTATAGTGATATTTTCCTCCCCAATCCTACAGTTAAAGTCCCCTAAAATTATTATTCCCGCTTCCGGAAACCTATCTTTTATTTTTCTGCCAACGAGTCAGACAATTCAACGAAAAAATTTGGATTGGCATACCTGGAATTTAGTGGTTGGCGATAAATAGACAACAGACACATTTCTGCTCTTTCTGTATGGTAATATATACAAATTGCCTCTTTTAAAGTAATATTTACCTTTTTAATATATGGGTCTAAGTTAGCTTTATATAAAATGGCAACACCGCCTGGATATCTACCTCTCTTTCTCTCTCTTTTGATTACCCTTAAAAATAACCTTTCATATTACATAGATTTATGCATTCATTAGTTTTTAACCATGTTTCTCCTAGAGCTAATATATCAAAAGTCTCAATAAACTCTACACATGTGTCCATTGAAAGTTTTTGTTTTAACCCTTCGATATTCCATGAACCGACTGTCAACAAACCCTATTGTGTTCCCTTGTCATTAGTCCTACCTGAATTTTTCGAATTTCCCCCTCTCAATAGTTCCTTTTCTGCGGGTAGATTCTGAAGTCTTAGTGATTTTCTTGTTGGAGTTCTTGTGTCCGCCGGTCGTTCACCTCTTAGAGGTGGGGTATGATGTTTGCGTTCGGCCGTTTTTTGCTGTATGTTTATTGGATTTCTGGGAGTTATTAAGGTAGTGGCTCCTCTCTCTTTCTCTCGTGTAGAATTTTCTCCCTCCTCTGCTGTAAGGAGACCACCTGCTGCTGAAGCGTCCCCTGTATGTTTTGGGGACTCGCTGTCAATGACCTCTTCAAATTAATTTTCAGAGTTGTCCATATTTTGTAGTTTTTCCCTGCTCCAGATTCGTCCATTTATAATCAATTTATTAAATTGTATGATTGCATGGCAGCCCTGCCTCCTCGCCTCGAGCATGTGTCGCTTAAGAAAGTCTCTTTCGCGGCGCACCTTCTCACTAAAGTCTTCGGCAATATTGATACCGGTCCCTTTAAGATATTTACTGTCTCTAAGGATCCGACATTTTATTTTGTAGTGTGATAATTTGCATACAATAGGTCTCTTCTCTTTCCACTATTCCCACGACCTACTCTGTGCGCTCTTTCAATATCACTGTCCACCAAATCAATGCCGATTTGCGCCACTACTCTTTTAACTATATGTTCAGTTTCCTCCCAGCTTTCCCTGTCTTCTTCATGCACACCATATATCACAATATTATTACGGCGACTCTGGTTTTCGAGATAGTCTAATTTAGATTCCAGCCATTTCAATCTGTCCACCATCCGATGCATGTTCGTCTCAATATCACGAATTTTTTCACCCACGTTGCACTTTTCAAACCCCTCTTTCACTTCAGTTGACAATGTTTCAATCAGCTTTCTAACTTCTTCCATAATGCTTTGTCCCCTGCACACTTCAACCACTATAACAAAAACACGTCCGCTCTTCTCGACGGCTAGCAAACAACTCTCACGTAAATGTAAGCAATGCAGATGTTATAGAAAATGTATTCTATAACCTTTAATTGGGCAATGTATCCATGGAAGTGAGTAATCAATTGGTTTAATTTATTTAAATATTTTATTAAAACGGATGAAAGCGAACGAGTACAAATTACTTAAATGTGTGTCACTACACTATATAGGCCAACCTAAAAATAACACACATTATTTCGCTTTCACTGCGGTGCGCCGCATTTAAGTACCTGACACTAGAAATAATTAATGTTTTGCCATACTCATTCTGCCATGGTTCAACACTTACTTATACACATTTGAATATTTTTTCGGACCTTGATTTCATAATTAGCGGGGATAAAAGGCTTAGGCTTAGAACCCGCGGGTGTATAAATAATTATTAATCACTAGGGAGCGGATTTTAATGTAATAAAAGATATGATTGCATTGCAGATAGTATATATTATTCAACTGTTAGTGTGTGAAACAAGATAAAAGTCAAAAGTCTTACTTCTCATTATACTATTCAACTGTTTGTGTGTGGAACCAAACAAAAGACAGTCAAAAGCCTAACTTCTCATTATACTATGTTATATATATTATATTAACTTTTAGTACACACAAATCCGCTCCCTAAAAATCACCCAAAAAGGAGCTTCTGAGCTTCCCGCACAGAGCCGAATTTGTCGCTTCTAGGAATACTACTACTACTACTACTACTACTAATGTTTTGCCAAATTTAAGGATTAAAAACGGACGCGTCATGGCTAATCGTGAACGATCTCATTTTTGTCAGATTTATCCCGCTCACTAACAGAAACAACTCACTAATATTACTTTTTTAAAAATTAATAATGTGTTTTTCATTATTTAATAAAAATAGATTTAAGATTTGTTAATATATTTACCTAATGCCTTGTATAAGAAGCATAGATTAATCCATTGTAGTTTATTACTTTCTTTGTATTTTTTCTTTCTTTTCTTTTTATGTATAGTAGATTCGAGCTGTAATTCCTCTCTGTATTCATTCTATCATTAATTTAATTTTAATTGTATTTAATTACATTGTATTATTAGACATTATTTTCTTTTTTATTCAATTTGACAGACTATTTAACTCATGCCCCAAATGGGAGTCAATGACCAATCACGTTTCAATGATTTCTGTTTTACAACCAATCAGAGTCGTGTTTCACGAAATATTTATCAGTGTTATAATTACCATATTAAACAAAGCTCCTCCTTTTTAATATTCTGAACAGGTCTGACCGTTATTTTGCAGTGACTGAGCCTATAAGAAATACGGCTACCAGATTGTATATATAGTGCATACATGTCAACATTTGTAGCAATTGATTATACCACCAAAAAAAGAAACCACTGTTTGCACTTTCTTAAATATATTTTTTCCCAGGTAATAATCCAGAAAAATATAATTGTCATATTTACATCATACGACATCAGAAATGAATTAATATACAGTTTGATGTGTTTCATTTTTCCTCCACTAGAGAGCATTCTTACAATATTGCGTTCCTTTGGCAATAAATAGTATGATCTGGTTGCAGTGATAAACAAAAGAAGCAGATGAAGCATACCAATCGTTTCTCATTTGTTTTCAAACATCGCCGTTTACATTAAATATATAAATATTTTAAAATAACTATAGTTAAATAATGGTTTGTGAGTAAACAGCTTAATTTTATTCGTTAAATAGTCCTAACAAATGCCACTCTTGATTTCCAAATTCTCTAGACAAATTCACTCCTCACTTCGTGAGTCGTGAATTTATCGATAATTTGGAAATCACTCGTGGCATTACTTATGATAATTAATTGTTTAGTATGAATATTATTGTATTTTTTTTGTATTTATATGTAACATATGTTTGTCCTGGTGAGTGACAGAGAAGGCCATATGGCCTTAACTCCACCAGGCTAAATAAATCTATTATATTCTATTTATGTACGAGTAGCAAGGCTGTTAATAAGTGTGAAAAGGCGGTCCTCCCTCCTACCTGCGTACAGATGAACTCCCAATGAAACAACACATCTGACAAGTGACAAGCCTATCCGACGTAGAGTTGAATAGGAGGGGAGGTTGAATAAGGGGAAGCAGGGCTTTTTTTCACACCCAGTGAGCACTAATTAACAGCCCTGCTATAAAATTTAATATGTAAACCTAACTATACCAAACGCAAAAAAAAAAAAAATGTAATTCTATAGCAAATTTATATACTAGCTAATACTCGGCGTGCGTTTCTACGCCTAAATAAATGATAACGTGTTTTTACGTTTAGTTGAATAAGTAGAAGGAAACATAATTATAAATTTATATCGTTATTATTTTTAGATACTATATGCTGATTACCCGGTACTGCCCGGGATTCTAGGTATCCCGATGTATTTGACATAAACGAGCTCAAAGACAAAATTCGTTATTTCGAGTAATCCGTGCTACTGCTCTGCTTGCCCGGGAATCTACTTATTCCGATCTTTTTGGCATCAAAGAAAGATAAAAATGGTTATTGTGAGTTATCCATAAAATATAAACATATGCTGTCACGGCCTCTTTTTGAATTTTTTTTAGATATTCAATTCTGTGTGCATTAATTTGGTGTATTTGTTACGGTTTAGGCAGCGAAATCCATTTATACCTACATAAAGCCACTTTTGGTTTACTTTTTCACTACAAAGGGTGATTTTTAAGGGAGAAGGGCTATAACCTTGCCGCGCAAATCCTAAACATTTTGCAAAAAGCCCCATCACAATCGGCAGTGCACGCTTGTCCGGGAATCTACTTATCCCGATCTTCTTGGCATCAATGGAAGACAAAAATGGCTATTGTGAGTTATCCGTAAAAGATAAACATAATATGTTGTCGCGGTCTTTTCTTGTAGAGGCTATTGAGATATTCAATTCTATGTAAATTAATTTTGTGTATTTGTTATGCTTTAGGCAGCGTAAGCCATTTAAGTGTTAAGGAGGATTGTTTTTCACCACAAAGGGTGATTTTTAAGGGTGTACGAGTTGAGTATCATAACTCTCTTATAGCCTGTGTTCATCCCGGGAATCTCCTGAACGTTTTGCAAAAGCCCCATCACAATCGGATCAACGCAACTGTATGGCCGCGCATAAAGTACGAACAATCAAATAAACAAACAAACATTAATTGCACTCTACTACTCTAATGATATTGTGAAAAGAAAAATTAATGTGTGAACCAGGAATGGAACAGTGGAACTCTAGTTCTCCAGAATAGTGAGCAGCCCACTACACCATTCCACACCTGGCACAAACACTAACAATTATTTCCACATATACAAATCTATAATTCTCGTTTCGTCCGCTGTCAGGTAGAAAAACTGCCATCGCCAACGGCCGGCTTCGTTTAGAAGTAACTATATTTGAGAATTTTACACCACCACTTTTTATAAGTAGTAAACGATGTTATTTAATATTTTCCAATACTGTTATTTTAACACAGTTCCAATAATGGATCATATTATAATATTATAATGATATTGTGAAAAGAAAAATTAATGTGTGAACCAGGAATCGAACCGTGGACCTCTAGTTCTCCAGACTAGTGTGCAGCCCACTACACCATTCCACACCTTTTCACAATATCATTATAATATTATAATATGATCCATTATTGGAACTGGGAAAAAATAACAGTATTGGAAAATGGTAAACTCTACTACTCTTTAACATATAATACACTTATTGCAATAACCTACTTGTTAATTTATTCATCTCGAAAGCGAGTTGTGTCTGTCTATTTTATGGTCGTCAATTCAAAACATGAGCAAACCTCGACCAAAATGGCGTTCTTGATTTCACACGTCGGCCTGGTGCACTAGTGGTTATCATGCTGGGGACTATTTCCAATTTTCGTGGGTTTAAATCCGATCGGGGTCGATAGACTTGTAAAGGCAGAAAATCCTATATACGGTAATATATCCTTCGGAAAGGAAGTAAAACTGTGAATCTTGTGTCGTAGATTTATGGGACGTAAAAGAACTTCAAGTCTAAAATAACAGGCTTTTTAGCAAAATGTTTGTTTCTTTTCACGTTCATATTTAAATTGGGACGCTAATTAGCTCAGTTATTGTGTATCGTGTTTAAATAAAAAAACAAAAATTGATTAATAACACTGGTCAACATGATTTTTTGTCTCATGAGTACCAATAGTTGAAATGAATGGAGTTTTTTTTATCGTGTTTTCAAATATGTATTCGGGATTTCTTCATCGCCCACAGTTTTTTTCTTATTTCAATTTCAATTAATGGATTTAAATAATTATTTTTTAGTAAACCTAGATTTATTCCCGGAAAATCTTGGGGCAGTGAGCGATGAGCACGGGGGATACTTTCATCAGATTTCAGCTATAGAAAAGAGATATCAAATCAAATGGAATCCTTATACGGTGGCAGAATATTGTTGCACCATCAAAGAATGCTCCACAGGCGAAATATAGCAGAAAATAGTAATTTATTACTTTTTAGGCGAGTCCGAATGTTCGAATATTGTATAGTTACGAATGTAGAAAATATTAAAGTGTTTGAAATTATAAATGCCTGTTCTCTCAGAAACCTTGCGTGATGTGGAAAAAAACATATCATATTTGAATTCAGGAGAAAAAATACTATCAGAATCACATATTTTTCCTTCTGAGTCAAAAAAAAAAAGATATTTTGTTGCTCAGTGTAACTGTAACTTGCACAAAATTTGGTAACAATTTACACCATATTTTGTTCAAGTATAGTATTTTGAAAATAGATAAAACCTCAAAATTTGCGGTTACAAATTAGAGATTTTTGGTCAATTAAACGTTAAGCCAATGGGATAATTAGAAAATGAAGTTTGAATATCTGAGAAAACTATTGGGCTTATTGTAGCCTCACCTGTAGTGGTGTTCCAGCGCCTAGCTTTGTTTCCCCGCAGCTGTTTTATATAATTAAATACAAAGATGTCGACTACCGCCACTATAATAATTCCACATGTTAATCATTGTGAGGCATTGTCGCGCGGCACCCGCTTTTGTATAAACGGGCAACCATCATAGTGAGGCGATAATACGAACATTGAACTTTCACAATATGAAGGCAAGATGAGCCCTATTGTAGAACATATCTATGAAAACCAATGTCATATAGGCTTTCGTATGCATTCCATAGCGTAGTTGGTAAAGGCAATACACTACAAGCCGAAATATCACGAGTTCAAGTACTGATGCGGCCAGGACTTTTAAACTGGCATAAATATTCAGGCGGGACTATGAAACTTCGATGACACCTTCGATAAGCACATCAAAGAACGCGCCTTAGCGGCCAAAATAGCAACGAACAGTATTAAAAACCTGAGTAAACTATCCCTGGAGACAGCAATGACCATCTTCTGCTTAAAAATCGCACCAATCAGACCTATAGACTTGAAGTGATTTGGAAGAACCTAAATAAGGCAAACCTAGAGGTAATAGAGAAAGTCAAAGCACACTTTTTAAAGGTAGCGCTAAGCGTATCAAAAATACACTCCTTCACGCCCAACATGCATACTTGCAAAGAAACCCTTCTTCATAAAAGATCTCCACCTGGACCTTCTCGTACCGGCAACAGATGCCTACAAGGAACTGCAGAGGGAACTCAACGAGAAGAGAACAGATATGGTCTTAGTTCTACGCAACGGATGCGATGATCTACAGGGAATGGACAGCAGACAGATACGACCTCAGACACACCGTGACGAAAGTCGCGGTCCATGGTTTCCACCACAGGATATGCACAACAGTGAAGCGCCGTAACCCAGAATAAAAGTGCAAGTGTAAACTATGTGGGTCGCACTGCGACCGGTATCACCTATTACAGTGTAAAAACATAGGAACATCGATAACAGACTTCTGTAAGACATGAAAACAATTCTTTCTACATGGCCATTGCCTGCAATAGTACCTATTATTATTATGAAACTGGAATCGGTACAGCCTCTACATATCAAGCGAGTACAAGAAAAATATTCTGGGAGTAGAAGAGGCCATCATGAATGGCTGAAAGCGCGATTGATACTAAGGGCCCCCTATGGTTTGTAGTGGGAACCCTTTACTTTTTTACACAAACTTTTGGGGCGCGAGGAATGAAATTTACAGTGAAATGTATAGTGGCGGGCTGTGAGGTCTCAATTACGCAACGCCGTGAAACGAAGAAGACAAACTAATTGCCTGTTCTACTCCAAAAGTCTCGCTTTATCTGCCACGAAATAAACGATTCACTTTGTTATCTAGAATTTAAGTGTAATTAGACAAATTTTAACTCAATTATTCAATCTTGTTTATTACCAACTGATAACCCGGCATTGCCCGGGTATTTATTTATCTCAATCTGCATGCTATCAATCAGTTCAGCGACAACTAAAACTAATCATTCGACAGTAATCTAGGTTGTTTTAGACATTTTGTTTTTCACCTCTTTTTCATCCTCCCATGCCGATGGGGATGTATTTGGATTTAACGGCATCAGGGGTGTCAGTGTTAATCTCAGTCATTCTGACAACCATGTATTCGAAAACAATATAGATCGTTTTCGATTAATTTTACATGTCATCTCCGTCTCATCGCCTACATGTCTTATGTCTCAAACTTTGGCTTAAACGTTATCGGGACTGTCACTAATCAGCTTAGTGATCCGCAATTAATTCGATACTAGTCACAGAACAAAAATAACATTTTATTTTTCACAACTTCTGAAAAAACTTCAAGGAGATGAAAATTGAACTTGAACTTTAAAAGGCATCGAAAATGTCGCTAATCATCTCAATGACAGCAAAAGATCAGGATTTGACTATTTTTACATATCAACCCTCTCGACCGCCAGGGGTAGTTCTAATAGTGTAATAGGGGTCAAAATGTGGCTTAAATGACATCAAAACTGTCACAAATTAGCTTGGCGACACCAAAAGCTGTGGATTTGACAGTAATAATGACCATTTTCGGACGATTTTTTTATCATCTTTTCTCTGCACGTAAAGCGTTCCAGGGATTAGACATGGGTTTGAATGTCAACTTAGCGACCTCAAGTATTATTTATTCGATTCTCATATAGTTTAATTTATTTCGATTATTTTACATGACCCCCAGTTGTTGCGTTGCACGCTGTAGCGTAGTGGTTAAGGCTCTGCACTACAAGCCGGAAGGTCGAGGATTCGAGTCCTGGTGTGGTCACGATTTTTCAACTGACCCAAACTTTCTGCAGGCACTATAGCCTTCAGGTTGAATCAGCCTCTAACGGAAATGAGTACCAGACACTTGTTCTGGGAGTAAAGACGGCCGTCACGCAGGGCTGACAACCCAGCTGAATCAAGTGCCGATTGTCCAGAAACGTGGGAGCATTAATCTCCCACTACCCCAAGGGCCTCCTGAGGCCTTTAGTGGGATACATTTACCTTTACCCTAGTTGGTGCAAGGGTCTCTTACCCCATCTATCTTTTCCAGATTTTAGAAAGTTAAGTTCAAAATTCTCCAGGCGTTCTACATTTATGCTGAAAAAAATACAATTTATTTTACATCGTATTGTAGAACATAATCTCAAGGTACTTACGAAGCAAAGCATTGGGCGAGTCGCGTCTTGGCAAGAAATGGAGACACACAAGACATACACAGTGGCGATGGACCGTTAATTGTGGTTAACAGAATGTCGTGATCTTCCAGACGACAGCACAGTACATCAAAAGACAAGGGTTACGAACACCGACCGTAGGAGGAAATTCTAATTCCTATCCCACTATCAAATTAATTTGTACCAAAGCTTAGATAGGAGCTCAAATTACTACGGCACTGAGGCGGACAAAGGGAATTCATAAGAATATTTGGGAATAAGTCATTTATTGCTGCAATATGATAGCACAATTCACAAATGAGTAGTTAGTTAGTCAAGTGGAATTGAACTAGAATACATTGAGCCGAGAGGCGCGGCCTTTTTCCCGTCCCAGAGGACGTCCCTACCTCAATATCTGTATCCGTATAACACACAAAATTACCCATACCGCCGTATAGGTCAGGATTGTCTGACCAATTCCCTTAATGATGAAAACAAATAAAATATCAGCCAAGGAACAAACAACTAATCCAGTATACATAAGGACTTTATTAAACTAAAAGTAAGATACATACAATGTTATTCACAAATATGGATCGCACGGGCAGTAAGCCGTACGTGCTGTTGACAGTCCGATACAATAAGGTGATGTTTAAAAAAAAAAAAAAGAAAACACAATAATATTACACTTAGATATCAATACAATTACATTATATATTAACTTATTTATGTAGGATTATTAAGGATTAATGTTATTGCAATTTGCTAACATATTTATTTATTCCTGAATAAGTGTTGTTCTTATTTTCCGCGTTTTGTCCAGAAATCTACCCAGGTTTATCCAATTTTCTGGGTTTGCCAGTAACTCCTAGCATGCCAATCTTCCGCAATTTGAATTTAGAAATCTTTCCGGTAATAACTGATGCCTCCAATATTCTAAATGATTACATTTTCCTAGTATATGTATCTCGTTTTCAAAGCTCCCGCACATTGGACATATTCGCATATCGTGATCGTCGCTAATTTTTAAAAATTTCCATGCCCCTAACCTGAACCAAGCAAGCCCTGATCTCTCTTTAAATCCTAGATTGAGTATATAAGATTCTTTTCCCCAAACTTGTTTTAGGTCTGTTTGTAAAAATAGTGATCGTTTTCCCGTACATTCGGCCAAAATATTTTGTCGGTTTATATCTAAGTACCTCCTCCTAATTTTTCTCCACACATTCTTGCGATTTTCAGTCCCTTTTTCGCATACCCAAACCATCCCAATCTTTTGGAGTTCTCTCTTAACCTCGTCTGCCCAGAATTTCCCATTTGCGTTCCTAATTTGGTGGTCGTAAGAAATTGCTCTCATCATTGTTTGTTCACCTTGGATTAGCCGCAACCAGTACTTGAGTACACGAATCTATTCCCAGTATGCAGCACACTGGACGGCACAAAATGCTGTCACATAATAGTGCGGTGAAGTCAACCAAGTTTATTTATTTATTTATTTATTTTACCTGATGGAGTTAAGACCTTAGGGTCTTCTCTTCTACTTCACCAGGTTTAAATTATACATACAATAAGAATTATGGTAAATGGTGCATAATAGATAATTATAGACTACACAATATTAAGTTGACAAGGTAAAGAAAGAAAAATAGTAATAATAATGGTGATAATAATAATATTATTATTAATAATAATAATAATAATAATAATAATAATAACAAAAAAATAATAACCTATAGTTAGATTAAGTAAATGGCTTAGTAAAGAAAGTTTAAAGTATAAAGGAATAATAAAAGTATACATAGAACATATTATATTGTTATATAGTATATTGTCTAAGGAAATATGAAGTGAGTTTCTTTTCAGACTGTTTTTAAGTCGTGCAGTTCTTAATATACGAGGGGAGGGAATTCCAGAGTCGGGTGGCTGAAACAAGGAAGCATGAGGAATAGTGAGATGTTCGATATAGAGGAACATTCAATGAAAAACAACTGCTGAACATTACAATCGTGTTATGTACAGTATAATCGTACATTTGTGAACCGCGCGCTGAAACTTAACATTTACTTTACATGCCAGGTTTTTATACCGGTAGCTGAAATTCTGTACTGGGATTGAACGTAACAATACATTCTGCCAAAATGTTTCTTACTATGGTCTCAATTTTTATGTGATTACGAATCTCTTACAAGGGACCATGGATTTAATTTCCTGCCGAAGAAATACATACTCAGGATTTTTCGCTCTGAAAAATAATCGAATCTAGCCATACTAGAACAAAAAAAAAGCACATATACAAAGACATGCATGGTATTCACAAGAATTCCGGGACCGAATGTAAAAACACCCTAAATTTCGGGAATGGCAAAGACCTCAAAATAGATTGCAAATAATTGATTTTCTTCAGAAGTAATGCTTATATTTGAAATGGACGTATTGAAAAGGTTACTATAAGGGACTTCCGAAATCCGCTACGTAATTACTGTGTTAACTATAATGTATTACAGTCTCTCTTGTCTTCAAAACTTCTCTCAGAAAAACGTTAAACTGAAAAATATATAAAACTGTTTTATTATATGGATAAAAAACATAGACTCTTACTTCAGGGGAGGAGAAAATATGACGAGAATTTGAGAATAAATTTCTTAGTAACATTTTTGGAAGAGAGATGAACAGACAGGAGAATGGAGGTGACTTCATAACAGTAAGTTAAATTATCTTTATAGGAAACCAGATATAATAAGAAGAGCTATGTCTCGTATACTGCGATGGACAGGACATGTGGCACAAATGTGAAATTAAAGAGGGGACACAGAAGCTAATTGTTGGAAAGCAAGAAAGAGAACGCCCATTAGGTAGACCAAGAGTAAGTTGGGAGAATAACATTAACCGTGATTTTAGGGAAGTAGATTAAACAGGGGATGACTGGAAAACATAAGCTCTCCACACATCCCTATCTTGAGCTAATGTCCGCGCGGTCATGAAAATACGGGTTCGATAGTGCCAGTGAATTAGATAATTAATGTGTTAAAGGTTTGTTTAAAATTTAGGGCGAAAGAGAACTCTACCAACCAATTTTTATAGTTCTTTTTCAGGGAACATTAGTCCCCGATGATTAAGTCAATTATTACAGAGTAATATGTTCATATGTTACACATTAAGCATGTTCTTAGGATCGTGATAAGATAATGTGTGATAGATTACAAAGAAAAATTAAAATGAATCATCACCTGAAGTAGGTTCTGTAAATATCAGAGATTATCAGAACGCATCAGAGATTATCAGAAGCCATGTCATCATGATCTTCGATATAGAGGCCTAAATATAGATGGCATCATTCTACATATCTAATATGTCAAAAACAAATTCATGTGCAATAAGACACAGGATATACTAATTCCTGTTATCAATATACACATAACTTAGCTGAACACACTACGAATGTTGTCGGTAGAATTCTGTTCCACCCTCTACATTATTTCCACAATAATATAACTATTTTTTAAGGAACAATATTCTAAACCTAAAAGGGACCAAAGCTGTAAGATCGGAAACTAATAACATTTATAATGTTGCATTTTAATTTTAGGGACAGCAGTCACAAGAACTGTCCTAGATGTCATATAGAGATTGCGTTCCATATATTGAAATGTATTTTCCTTTGAAAATGGTAGAAAGAATACAATTTGTTATGCATTCTTCAAGTATTTTAAAATTCATGAAACTCTGCTCTCAAAATGAAAACACACAAATACAAATAAGCATATTGAAATGAAAGTAATGTAATATTACTCTTCTAAGAAAATGATAAAAACGAATATCGTCAAGCAACTTACATTCAACTGAAATGAAACAAAATGCTGACCTAAATTGTCAGAATGTCGCCAAAATGTTTCGAATTATATATGTATGTAAATTACCGTACTCCGTATTATTTCACATTGTATTTTTTAAAAAGAGAATACATGTTTTTGACGACGACGATGATGATGGTGATAATAATAATAATAATCATCATCATCATCCGATATCATGGCAGCTGCCTCCGTCTTCCGGAAACCAAACGCCATTCCTCTCTGTCCATCCATTAATCTTCCTGCAATCCTCTGATATTCATAGCTGCTTGTACCCCTTCTATCGAAGTTTTATTCGGTCTTTCTCTCTTCCTCTCTATTGGGATCCATTCCATAACAATTTTAGGCAATCTTTGTTCTGGCATTCTTTTAACATGACAATACCACTGTAATCTTTTCTTTTCTATAATGTCTATGATGTCTGGCTCCTCTTGTACACCCATAATTACCCTTATTTCTTTATTTCGTATTCTATCCATTCTAGATGTTCCACTTAATCTTCTTAAAACGTCCATTTCTGTACTTAAAATTATTTTCATTTCCCTGGTAGGAATTTTCCAGACTTCATCACCATATGTTAAAATGCTCTAAATTATGGTTTGATATATTTGTAATTTTCTATTTTTTGTAATATTTTTCCTCCACCAAACAGAGTTTAAAGCATTTATTGCTTGTTTCGTTTGTGCGATTCTATTTTTATTTTCCACTGTGTTATCGCCTGAATGGTCTAATTTTGTTCCTAAACAAGTGCATTCATATAATTATAATAATAATAATAATAATAATAATAATAATAATAGTAATAATAATAATAATAATAATATTAATCAGTCATGTTTCATAACAATTCTGTCCGTTCTGGGTTCTGTTGTTTCTAGATCTATCTTTCAGCTCATCGTCTTCGGAATCTGTATAATTTAAATTTAGTCTGGTTTTCAACTATTTGATGGTTACAAACAAAAATGATAAGAGTAACAGCCCTCTTCACAACCATTAACAACAATAATAATAATAACAATAATAATAACAATAATAACAATAATAATACCAATAATAATAACAATAATAATAAAATAGAAAAAGAGAGCGGCCAAAAAAATGTGGAATGATGGAGTTTGAGCAGTGTGAGGAAAATGGTTTGGAGTATGAAGACTGGAATGGCAAAGAGATGCGGAAGTGAACGACAATAGTTTGATAGGGAGCAAAGGTTGTGAAACATCGTGAAAACAGATAATAATAATAATAATAATAATAATAATAATAATAATAATAATAATAATAATAATAGTATTAATACAGTCTTATTTAAACTGGCAGAGTAAAGGCTTCAAGGCCTGATCTTCCATTGCACCCGTATTATAAGATAAAAATTAATACGCGTACAAATTGTTATTTAACTTTCTAACTAATATTGAATACTTCTGATATAAGAATACACATCAAATGAATATTTAGGTGTTAATTACTGCAGTAGTTACATATATGTATAAACAATTTGTAATGTATCAAGTAAATCACAATAATAAAATAAATGAAACACTACTGCAAAAATATGATTATTTTTCAAACAGACTTTTGACCAGCAGCTGATGATTTCACCGGGAACGATTTCTAAGTGTATGAGCAAGAGAGAACATATGTTTGTAATATCAGAGAGGTACGCTGTTGATCCAATGTAGAAAAAAAACTCGAAATTCCACAGAGCCACAGGCTTAGAGTGCCCTTGGCCTATAAGCATCCACATGTGCCATTTCAGAGGTGGACGATCATCCAGCCAGTACAGGGGTAAATTGTTAGGATTTCGAGTCCCCCAGCGGTTATACCTGATTTTTTAATATGAAGCTTCTATTTATTACAGCCGCCCAAATTCTTACAATGCGGTGGGCACCGGTCCCATACTGATCCAAATTCCAAAAGAAAATGAATTCTCCCACGGGATTAAACGCAGTACATATATCCTACCTCTGCGAGAGAGTATAGTGCCTTAGGCAACTCACCTAAGGCGCGGGAAGATCCTACATAGAAGCTAAAAAGCTCAAAATAGCACGACAGTTCAGGGCAGTAAAGGCCTAATTAGTTTTTAATCGGGATATTTTAATTTTCATATCAAATTAGTACTAAATTTTCGTCACTAGACTGAGTAGATCCAATTTTACTCTGGAAGAAACGTTTCTATGGTCAAATCGAATATGGACTCTTGTATAGCTACCAGTTACGCTGAATTACAGAAAAGGAGCTCGTATTATTTCTATATATTCAAGAAGAGGCAAAGTTAAGAATACTAAAATCAGAGAAATAATGGATGTTCAAAAATATGTGCTGCAAGTTATAGAAGAAAGAAAACAGAAATAGTTTGACAACGTAAAGAAGATGTCATATGACAGGATAATTAAGATGGTACTAAATTTTGAAACGGAGGGTAACAGAAGAAATGGGGGATCAAAATAACAGTTGGTTCAAGGAGTGGAGAGGAGTATGACGACGAGAGGATCAACAGAGAGTGATGCAAAGAATTAGGATCTATGAAGGAGCAAAATTTAGAATGGATTGTAGGGAAACTACTGTATTGTAAAGAAATTCATAATAAAAATTATTATAATTATAGTTATCCATCCATCCGACCTCGGATCGAACTCGGTCCGCTGCGTGACAAGGCAGCACGCTACCTCGAGACCACAGCGGTGGATATATATATATATTTTTTTTTCATATAGACAACGCTTAAAGTTACAAGTGAATTGTTAAGAAATAAATAGATAAATTGAACTCGTGTACGGCGTAATGCCTCGTCAGGAGATGAAATGACTGAGTAACCTCATTCTGTTGAAATCTAGATTACCCGCATTAGAATTCGCTAATGTTCAGGGAATTCGTTGTTGTTATTATTATTATTATTATTATTATTATTATTATTATTATTACTAAATTAGGTGAGATAGGAATAATTGTTTAACAAAGTACATAATTTTCAAAATATAATAATAATATAATAATAATAATAATAATAATAATAATAATAATAATAATAATAATAATACTTTATTTATTCTGGCAGAGTTAAGGCCATAAGGCCCTCTCTTCCACTCAACCAGCACAAATACAAATAAATATTCGACAAATTTAGATATACACTATACTAATTATAAACAGTTAAAGATACAATAAATATAGACAGTGATAAGATGCATTTTAATATATGAATTGAAATAAATAATATAATTTTAATTATAAATATATTAGAAACAGAAAAAAATCAATGTTATTAAATATCTCACAATTATTTATTTATTTATATACAGAATTTTCATGTTTACACATCTTTCTGTGCCTAAAGTTTTATTTTTCTTCTCCACTCGTCTCTCTCCATCCAATCCATGTCCTCCAGTCCCCTTGCTCTCATTCCAGTTCTTATTTCCTGCATCCGAGTTTCGAGGTCTTCCTCTCCTCCTTCTTCCAGGTGGACACCATTCCAATGTTTTCCTGGGTAATCTTTCTTCTTGCAATCGTCGTACGTGCCCATACCAATTTAATTGCTTATACTGTATATAATCTACTATTGAATAACCAATATTCATTTTTTCTCTTATGACAGTATTTCCGATTTTGTCTAATTTTGAACATCTTGCTGCTCTCCTCAAGAAATCCATTTCCATCGACGTAAGTTTTTGTTCTATGTTTTTGTTGAATTTCCAAACTTCAGCTCCATATGTGACAGTACTTCTCACTATTGAATTATATATCTGTAACTTATTTTTCCTGGTTATATGTCTGTTCCATATATATATATATACATATATATATACATATATATATATATACTATATGAGTTAATTTTCTAATATTATCGTTCAATTTTTATGTTTTTACATCTTTATTTAATAACTAACTTACTAATTTATTGGCAATATCAAACCCGTAGATTCATGGCCGCGCGGACATAAACTCTCCATACATCCCTATCCCAAGGTAATGTTTTTCAATCATCCCCTATTTAATCTTCTTCCCTTAAATCAAGGTTAATATTATTCTAACATCTCATTCTTAGTCTACCAACTGGGTGTTTTCCTTCTGATTTTCCTACAAGAAGCTTCCATGCCCTTATTTCATTCTCCAATCGTGCCACATATCCTGCCCATCACAGTCTACGAGACTTAACTGTTCTTAATATATCTGGCTTCTTATGAAGACCATGTAGCTCACTGTTATATCACCTTTATTTAATAACATATTTTAATAAGAATGTAATCAAGTAATAATCGGCAAAACAATTATTATATTTATGCATGCTTGGCAGTCTATTCTAGAGCCGACACACCATGCAGTGCAGTGACTATGTGAGGTAGTACTTACCTGGTGCTGTCGATATTGGAGGCTTGAGACCGCTGATTACGTAGTTGAGGTGAGGTGCATGAGGACATGTGCAGTGCAGGAGATGCACAGTGTTCATACACACTTACCTAAAACATAAACAAAACAGCTTTAGTCAACAATTATGAATACGCCAACAGGAAAATAATAATTCTGATATCAAGAACCACTGAAAATGAGGCACTGATGCATTTTACACTTCTGTGTCATATACCATATAGAGCCGCGAGATTTCGGAAGGAAGAGAAAATAATTCAACGAAATAGCCCGAACTCAAATCTATTTCAATAAAAAGAAATGCAACACTTCATTTTGTAAGTCGTGTCTAAAAAAACGATTTGTCTCGGAGGGGTTCCATTCATTAACGTGATCATTCATTTCAGACGCCATACGTGTTTTGAATAGCCAATAAACTCGCTTACGTTTGTGATTCAAATTTAAATTTCCTCTTTCAAGCCCAGAGTCCCTACCAATAAACATGTTTCATTTTTCTCTTCAATAATCAGCTTACCACATATAATTAATTACGTCAATTTTTAAGAATACATTTCCTTTCAAACGTAATGAGTGAAGTGTTTTGATTTATGTGAGAATGACCCTCAGAGGTCGATAAACCACTAAAATGTGTAGGCCTAATTATAATAATACAATAAAAAAGTATTCTCAAGGATAATTTTTGTGTCAAATATAAAGATTTTATTTTTTTAAAGGAAAAATTGAAAATTGGGTCTGAAACAGTTTCTCAGACATGGGCTACGTAAACGTACCTAAAAAGGGAGAGGTTAAACTTAAGAAATAAGTTATTATTATTATCATTATTACATTGTTAATATAAATTATATCGCTCAGGATGGACAATTAGCAAGCTTATTCGGTACCAATGGCTTATGGAATCCGCATGTTTAATTACTAGAATACCGAAGGACATTCTCTTAAATTTGTTCTGAGCAAAATCGAATTCAGTTCATATCTTTCGATACCCTATTCCCTAAGACCATGGAAACATCCTCCCAAATACTCGCAGGCATTTCTAATGGTATTTCCCCTTGTTAAAATTTTGTATGCATTTCTAGTCTTCCATTCCTGATTCTAGACTTCCCATCTCAGTTTCCTAGATGTAAAAACCCTGATAATACTGGGACAAGTATCTAAATTAACGAGTTATGAAACTACCTTCATTCTCTAACCAGTGGGTGTCGATAGTTAGTGTTTTACTTAAAAATGCTCCCAAATAACTCAGGTTATCTAGTCCTAGTGTAGCAATATGAATCTGGACCTGATAGGTCCGACAAATATTTGCCTAAACGTTCCTTTTTCTTTAGGATTTTTGGTTATTTTACGTGTCGTAAATCTATTTCATGTGGGCCTTATTTTTAATTACCATCGGAACGAAACCATGATCAGGAATTTTACGTCCTCAAAAATTCATCGACCCCGATCGGGTTTGAACTCGCGATGCTTGGAACAAGAAGCAAGAATATTAACTGGCAGTTCGTCTCGACCGACTCACTGGATGTCTTATTTCAATAAAACTATTTTAGTTTGAAATACTAGTCTTGATTGATTCTCTCATCGTTGTTTTTGAGAAAATTGGAAAACTGAAACTGTACTTTGTATAGGCCTATATCAAATGTAAATACATTAACAAGTGAAATGGTTGTAGACGAGTAAATAGTATTAAACACGTCAAATAGTGTTAACTATATCGTGAAACATTATTAAACAACATTAATTAGGACTCGGTAGACACAATATAGCCATAACAAACATAAAACTGATGTTTGTCGTTCATCCAATTCCGCGCTGTACCTTCATTTAGAGATTCAGACTTATTAATGCTCGCTTATGCAGGGATATAATTCATTTTTACGTAACGAGGAAAATATACAGTCATGGTAATATTGAAAATTCTTATAAATTCAGATCTGGTTGAGAAAAAATTCAAGCTATGTTATAAGTTAAATGTCAATAATTCTGCCATATCACCAGTGCGTTTATTATCTGCATATTTTTCCACTCTAACAAATATTTTATCGACTTACTGGTTTATGAATTGAAATGACAAAAATGTTAGGCTTATAATCCTGTCAACAGCGTTTGTGCCTACAGAGTAAGAAGTCCAAGGTTCGATTCCCGACCTTCGTTCAGCAGATTTTACTCTCCAAAAATAAGTGTTCTGATTTCGTCAGTGACTGATTGTGTGTGTGATCGTCTTTGTGTGTGATGTGTCCACCAAAAGTAAATAAATAAATAAACATAAATCGAAAAACATAAACCAGAGGAATAATAAATAATTAACATGTAGGTTCTCTTAATTAAAAATGTAGAAATAACAATATTAAGAAAATAAATTGAACGTCTCAAGAAATTATTATTATTATTGTTATTATTATTGTTATTATTATTATTATTATTGTTAGTATTATTGTTATTGTTATTATTATTGTTATTGTTATTATTATTATTGTTGTTATTATTATTATTGTTGTTATTATTATTATTGTTGTTATTATTATTATTGTTGTTATTATTATTATTATTATTTATTATTATTATTATTATTATTATTATTATTATTATTATTATTATTATTATTATTATTATTATTATTATTATATTATTATTATTATTATTATTATTATTATTATTATTATTATTATTATTATTACTACTAGTGGTTATGCTCCTTGCCTCTGGTCCCGAGGATCGCGGGTTCAAACCCGGCCGGGGTCGATGGATTTTTCTAGGATGGAATAATCCAAGGAGCAAGTCCTCCGGGAGGGACTTTAAGCCGTGGGCCCCGAGTCTGAAGATTTTCAGGCTCGTAAAAGATCCTTAAGCCTGAATGAAAAAGCCTCTAAGCAAAATTTACCGAATTTTCCCGTCCTAGTATTACCTTGGTTTCCTAGATGTCAGTATGAGGAGGAACGCTAACCACGGTCCACTCAAATAACATATATACAAAAACATGTGTAACTAAATTAGTGTGGTTCAAATTCTTCCCTGTAGGGGGAGAGCGCCTAAATCTCTCTTAAGGGAAATATGGGCTTACAAGATACAAGAATATACTTATTGTTATTATTAATATTATCATTACTATTATTATTATTATTATTATTATTGCAATTATTATTATTATTATTATTATTATTATTATTATTATTATCATCAAATTATTGTTATAACAAATACGTATGATAGCCTAAAAATAATTATAACGGAGAAAATTACTTATACTGGTAAATAAACTGCTATAAAGTATCAATAAAAGCTGTACGTCGAATTCGAAATATTAAGATGCATTTTTTTCTTTTTCCAGAAGGCGACATTTTTAATACAATGGCAGTGTCTGGCATACACAGATGACAGTGTAAAAAATGGGTCGAAACATAAATGCCTTACATTTTTTGTAAATTTGTAAATCAAGCAATTAAGCTGGGATTGGTAATTACATGCACCTCTTTCATTCCCCATTTGTGCCACATGTCTTGCCCGTGGCAGTATACGATACTTAAGTCTTCTTAATATATTCCCATAAAGACCATGTAGATTACTGTTATGCAGTCTTCTCCATTCACCTGTATGTTCATCTTTCTTTGGTTCAAAAATTTTCGTAAGACCTTTATTCTCAAATAAAGTAAGAGTCCATGTTTCGCATGCATATAATATAACCGGGAGAATAATATTTTTACATATTTTCAGTTTGACGTTTTTCGAAAAGAGTTCGAACAATAGTAATAGTAGTAATAGTAATAATAATAATAATAGTAATAATAATAGTAATAATAGTAATAATAATAATAATAATAATAATAATAATAATAATAATAATAATAATAATAATGCCAAACAAAATATTTAATTGCATGTCAAAATATTAATAGTCGCAAAGGAATGATTGGAATAGAAAGAGATATCATTTTTGACAGAGTTAGAAATTTTGAATATATCGGAGTTATCCTGAAGATTTTGACATGACTGGCGAAATAAAAGCTAATTTCATGAAATAAACTAAGTTTTCTTTTATTGTCTCAGTGGTGTATTAAAATAAAACAGTATTCCAATTAATTTAAGTTCAACATATACTGAAAATAATATGACCTATAGTCATGTAAGCTGCCGAAACATGGCTTTAAAGAAATTAATTATAACTTAGACAAGGCAGACGAAAATTCTGAGGGGAATCTTATCCTTAGAAAATATTATTTGGAGAATAATATCAAAAATCAAATATTTCCGCTGAAATTATAAGTAAAAGACGATCCTTGTTCGGACATAGAGTCAGAATGGAAAAAAATAGAATAGTCAGAAAGCTTTACAATGGCAAACCAGGTGATAAAAGAAAACAAAGTCCAAGATTTCGATGGTAAGATATGGAGGACGACTAAAGGAAAATGTATTTTTGGAGATGCGGACAAGGTTTTGCAAAGGGAGGACTGGAATGATGTCATTATAAGAGAGACTAGGGTCCTTCAAGGACTGTAACTCTGTACATTAATAGCAGTAATTCTTTGGATTTTATCAAAGAGCTCCATTTCGTTGCGTGTTGCGTTAACATTAATAAATTTAGAGTTATTGTGGCAAGTGGTAGGCCTAACATAACTCCCTTTTCCAACTGAATAAGTTAGCATTTTATTTGAAAACTATATTTACAAACCAGATCATTTTACGCCACTATTCAAAACAGGGCATGAATGATCTTTTACCTTGCATATAATGTATGCACCGCTTTACTTTAACTTAGAAGGAAAAACAGCTCAGAATTGTTCCTCCACTGATGTCACATGTAAATGAATATGCTATATAGGGTCTTACATTATAGCAGGATTTTAATATTATAATAAATACGAAAGTTAAAGTTAATAATTTTGTATTTTAAAATTCTTTTAATATTTAATTATAACTTATATAAGTAAAAACATCTAAATAATTCACTGTTGGTTCTTGTTGAATAAACATGTCTTAGTAACAATTAAAGAAATTTTACTACATAAGAGTTTTTTTTGTAAAGAATGCTTTTAAAAATTGTTTAAGTCATTGTTGTCAAAATTATAAATCCTTCTGTTATAACTGCAATAAAAACAACTGCCTAACTTCATATTCTTAAATGAAAGTAAACTAAACTCTGATTGGATGTTAAAACAATTAACTTTCTTATTTAACAAATCAATTTAAACCTTATATCTAAAGAACTATTAACCAATATAATTTTAAAATAACATCATGTGATGTAATAAAGGTCTTAAAATTATGAAATAATTACACTAGTCATTCTGCATACAACTTTCAACAAATATAGAAGCAATAAGAGCTCTCAAGATAAAATGTAATATTTAATACAAGAAGAATAATTGATTCAAGAAAAGAAAAGAATCTATTTTAATTGACAGTGAAGAATAATACCACCTACATTTACTTAATCTGCTGGGAAATTAAGAAGTGAATAAATTTGCAAATATCTCTACAAGAAACTTTTTTTGTGATTTTGAAGTGTTCTATCCAGTGTACCAACTTCCGACCCTGTGAAGAGAGTCCGGCTCTACCGAAAATTAAACTCAACCTAAACCAATAACCCGTTTTGGGACACAAATACATCTTCAAAATTATACCGTTACATTGAGAACTCACATTGAGAGAATTACTTCTTCAACATGTATTACATTAATTAAGTAAAAAATGCATCGAAATGAAAAACAAAATATATATTTTCATCTAGATACAATCACATTTAAGTGTGGTAAATTATATCAGGCATATGTCCACCTCCATTGTCTCGACAGGCAGTTACTCGGTCTTTGAAGAACGTGATGACTCTTTCTCATACATCTCTGTTGATGTCGTTGATGACAAGTTGAATTTCTTCCTTAAGTTTGAGAACTGTTTGTAGTTTGTTCACGTAGACATTGGACCTGTCACACATCCCGCGAGACAATAACCCTACTCCACGAAAAATTCCCTCAGTCTGTGATCTCAATTCGTGGCGACTTGGAATAGCCTCCCAGATTGTGACCTTACTCCATGTGACTTCTTTTTATGGTGTTATGTTAAGTCCACATCCTTGTCTTACGCCCCTATTAATGTCTCTCGCACTTGCTCTTTATCATATACATGGATAGAATACTCCAAGATTGGTGACAGATGAGACACGGTTCTATCCAAATTAGTAGAAACCATAAAATAGACTCTTTGCTTTTTGCAGATGACTTGGTATTAATAGCTCCAACAGAAACAGATTTACAGTATTCTATACACAATTTTAATATAATTGCAAATAGGTACAATGTGGTAATATATACAAAGAAAACTAAAGTGATGGTCTTTTTTGTGGGAAATACCCTATACCTAGCAAAATTGTTTTGAATGATGACATTTTAGAACGAGTAAACGAATTTAATTATTTGGGTTATAATTTAACATTTCAGGAAGAAGCTGATATATCAAAGAAAATCACAAATTTTACAAAAACAACGGGGATAATTAACAGTATAATGAAACCATCTTTAGTACAGAAGAACACAAGATTACGGCTTTATAAGGTTCTCGCAAGACCAGAATTAAGATATGGTAGTGAAGCATGGACAATACGAAAAAAAGATGAAAGCCGAATAACAGCAAATGAGATGCGATTTATGCGCCGAACAGCAGGCCACACAAAGTGGGACCATAAAAGAAATGAGGAAATAATGGCAGAGTTGGATGTAGAACCCATTATTCACCATATACAGAACTGCCAGAACAACTGGAAAGCCATCTTCAACGAATGCCGTCTCATAGAATTCCAAAAGCCATACTTCGCTAATGCCCCCAAGGCAAAAGATCGCTGGGACTTCCAAAAAAAGCGCTGGATGGAAAATTCCTCTTTGAGACCGTAACAGCCCATATGGCCTAATACTTGTAAGGATGATGATGATGTTAAGTCCAATGTCTACGTGAACAAAGCACAAACACTTCTCCAACTTAAGGAAGAAATTCATCAACAACAGATATGTCAGTGAAAGAGTCATCAGGAACTTCATAGACCTAGTAACTGTCTGACGAAAGAATGGAGGTGGGCATACGCCTGATGTAATTTTCCGCACTTAAATTGGAGTGTATGAAAATAAAATAAAAATAAAAAAAATAATTTATTTAAATGCATTTTTGACTTAAATATTGCATTTATAAAAATTGCGTAATATACAGAGTGAAAATAATTTAAACCGACAAACTCTGGTAGGTTGTAGGGAACACCAAAATAAATATTTTTCACTAATGTAATTTTTTCCTATGAGGATTATTTAAACCGGTAGAGGGCGTATTACGCTCTTCAGTTGTCATGACTGTAACTGCTGTTCATGGTAGGAATTATTTTGTCCACCAGTGTAGTAGTGAACTGTATTTGTTTACTAATGGAGCGATACATCTGGAGTGAGTACACTGATATGTGTGGGCCGGTGTTGTTGGGGCTGTTGAATTGGGCCATATCTCCTACCTAGGCTATTAAATGGCAGGCACTATTACAATTTTCTCGCCAGAGCATTGCCAGAATTGCCGGAAGACGTCCCGCTCCCTAGAAGACGACGCATGTGGTTCCAACATGACGGGGCGCCGGTACATTTCAGTCGTCGTGTGCGTCGATTCTTGAACCAACGATTTTCAGAAAAGTTGATTGGCATAGGTGGACCTGTACCATGGCCTGCTCGATCCCCAGGTATGACCCCTTTGGATTTTTTTGTGGGGGAGAGATGCGCAACCATGTTTACACAACTCCTGTTGCATCAGAAAAGGATCTAGTTGCCCGGGTAGTAGCAGCAGCAGGAGCAATTAACGATCCTCCTGGAGTTTTTGCCCGTGTTAGACAGAACATGATCCGGTGGTGTAACCTTTGTTTACATGTCAATGGAGGCATTTTTTTAACCTCTACTGTAATTTAAGTAATTGCGTTGTGTTAATGTGTTGTCTCTTGGTAATAAAAATGCAAAAGTGTTTGTTGGTTTAATTAATTAGCCGCTAGAGAAATCTTCCTCTACCGGTTTAAATAATCTTCATAGGAAAAAATGACATTAGGGAAAAATAGTTGTTTTGGTGTCCCCTACAACCTCCCAGAGTTTGTCGGTTTAAATAATTTTCACCATGCATAAAGATCCTTTAGATACGTTCATGGCGTCTAAGCTATTTTTTAGCATGTAGGTGTAACATCTGTGAAACTGACAACTGAGTGTGCAGTAATTTCTGGAATTTACATTGAGCAAACGTTCCGTTGTAAGATTTATGCATTTTCTATTTTTGCCCGAGTGTTGTACAAATTAGTTGTGTTAGGAATATCTAATGTGAGTAAAAATTTTATCATTCAGCGGGTACTTTGATAAATAAACTTATTTACTTTTTTGTTATAATTAAATGTTTAACATTGAGCAATGCAAGCTTAATATGATATGATAAGAAAAATAAATGCCTGGAAGGGATTCGAACCCGGATCTCTGAGTCTGTACGTCAGTGTGATCTAATTATTTACTTTTGTTTGATTGACAAAGTACATCCTACTCTTCCATGGTAACCATATTATCTTAGGAAATTTCTTTCGATATGTCTTATACCGACTTTAATTTATTATGAAACCCAACAAAATTTTAGGTTCTTCTTCTGTCGTTTCTTTACTTTTCGGATCCATTTAACTACTTTTTTTATATTCTGTACAATTGTACTTACAATTTTACGTTCTTCATCTGTTGTTTATTTTATTTTCATAGCCATTTAACTGTTTTGTGTATTGTGTACAATTTTACTTATAATTTTAGGTTCATCTTCTGTTGTTTCAATCTTTTCTGAGTACTTTAAACGTTTTTCTTTTGTATTCTGTACAATTCCACTTATAATTTTAGGCTCTAATTATCTTTTTTCTTTTCTTTTTTTTCAAATGACCCAGGTTCTCTTTCGACATTCCTGGTGTTCTTTCCAGGCATGGCCTACATGTAACCCACTTCTGAGGTTGGGGCGCCTGAAAGGCGGGGTTACGTTGCCCCGATGACATGATGGGTGGTAATTATGATAGTGGTGCGCCAGGAGAGTCCCTAATCCTAAGCTTAATCTAAGATGAATATGAATGATGATGATTGCGATGGCCATATGATTTAGGGGACCGTTTGGGCGTTAAAGTTTTCCTGATATTTGTCTTATAGGTGAAGGAAACCCCGATAAAAACCTCACCCAGAGAAACTGTCCCGACCGGAGATCGAACCCGGGCCCGCTGCATGACAAGGCAGCACGCTACCTCGAGACCACAGCGGTGGACTTGTTTCTTTTATATTTTTGTAGCCATTTAACTGTTTTGTATATTTTGTAGAACTGTACTTATGGTTTTAGGTTCTTCTTTTGTTGTATATTTTCTTTTCTGAAGCCATGTAACCGCTTTTTGTATTCAGTACAATTGTACATAAAATTTTAGGTACTTCTTCAGTTGTTTCTTTATTTTCGTAGGCACTTAAGTGTCATGCGTATTTTGCACTGCTATACTGGTTATACATCTAAGGTATGCATTGTGTATATTGTTAAGTCTTCATAAGGGAAGAGGAGGGCACTGTACATTCGCTTATTACTTGTAGAAAAATGATTATACTTTTATATTTGTTTATATTCACGGCTCACGCAGCATGATAATATAACAATTGTTTGCATATCGAAGTCACAAATCATGAAACATATAAAAAAATATATTTTATAATAATTACGTTTATCGATTGGCAATAAATTGAACTTACAAAAATTATTTTTACGATCACTTTTTACACTAGCCATATATCGACGAAATATTTTTTGTTAGTTTCATGGATGTAGTATCATATCTTGTCAATTGTGATGTACTATTTTGTCAGTGAGTAAAATAGTTAGTTCACAGATTCAATTCGCGGCTATACAATCAAATAATTAATTGTCTACAGGAGGAGGGTCAGGGTCTACGCAGTCTAATGATAACAAACGAGTATCAGATTGATATGGAAATTATCGAAATCCCGTTATGAAACTGATGTTAAAAATGAAGAATTGCATGAGGCAATTCACAGTTCTGTGGTTTTCTAGGCGTAGGTTTTTCGTTTATAATTTATCGGGAAATGTACCGAGAAAACTCGATTATTAATTAACAATTCGGTCATCCTATCACCTGCTGAACACTATAGGCCTATTTATTGTGCACTATTCTCCTTGCCAACAACTGGAAAAAGAAAAGTGTTTTATTTTGCGAAGCTGTAATGTCTCAATTTAATTGTTTACTTTTCACAGTAAATAAATGTGCATTAAATTTATATACATTATATATATATATATATATATATTTATTTATTTATATAGGCATACTATTAACGCACAAGAAGCAGGGCCATTTAATGCACTTGAAGAATAGAATATTCCTGTTCTGTGGCCACTATTGCAGGATTTTCTTTGAACGAATTAGCATTACTAAATGGTGTGAATATAAATATCCTGCGGTGGAACTTCTCTCCCTTTCGTAACACTAGCAGGATTAAAAACGCATACGAGATTGCTTAAACGACTTAAAAATTTAATATATCCCTTTTCAGTTATTTGTCTTCTTTTAAAAAAGCTACCAGATTACTAAAGGATTTGAGTTTAATAAGTTAAAAAAAGAGACGATATATATATTATTTTACTGCGTATTATGGATTCCAGTTATTAGAGCATAATTTTTAAACGCTATTTTGAACTCCATTTAAAAAGCCCAAGTGGTATGTTCCATTCTCGAAGCAAATACACCTATTGTTGTAATAATATCACATTCTCATGACATGAAACTTTTACTGCACAATGAAATGTTGATTACAGTGGACAAGTAGGTATCATGCTCGCCAATGGTTCTGAGGTTCGCGGTTTCAAACAACAACAAAAATATAAATTAAATAAAAATAAAACTTAGTTCTATTTGATTTTCATATTTAATAAGATATAATTCAGTGACAGCTGTTTCGGTACACTGTATCTTCTTCAGACATGTTATACATAGGCCCATTTTCAAATAAAATATCTAAACACTTTAAAAAGTTGAACATTAATGTGGCATTCAAAACTAACAAAACTTTACTAAATATATTAAAAAGCAATAAAACCAAAATAAAAAAATAAAAATTATCAGGTGTATATAAATTGAAGTGTGGCACATGTGACAATGTTAATATAGGACAAACTGGCAGACCTCTTTTATCTCTCGGATAAAGGAACACATGGGAGCATATGACAGAAGTTTAGAATATTCAAAATATGCTAACCACCTATTCCAATTTAATCGTTGTTTCGATCCAAATTTTGAAGTTTTACATGTTTGTGATAAGGGTAAGAAGTTGGACCTTTTGGAGGCTGTAGAAATTAATAAATTGAAGGGTAGTAATAAACTGTTAAATTCTCAACTTGATTTGAATGAATCGCCTTTGTAAAATTCAAAAATTTAAATAAATTATTGTATTTTTGCTTAGATCAGTTGATTACATAATTCATAATTTATTAACATGTCTGAAGAAGGTACAGTGTACCGAAACAGTTGTCACCGAATTTATATCTTAATAAATATGAAAATCAATAATTATTTTTATTTAAGTTATAAATATGGATTTTTAAAACTCCAACTCAATTGATTAACAACAAGGTAAGGTTAATAAGGTAGTCAGAAACACAGAAAGAAGTCTTCCAAGCAAAAGAGTTTAGATGTAGTCTAAACACAGCAAAAACTAAATACTTGGAACAGCGCGTGATAGAATTACAACATTTAAGGACAAAGAGATTAATTCATAATGAAAAGTGAAAAATCAAATATCCTCAATCATTTTTAGCAAATCAATATCACGATAATATCAATCTCAGGCGATAGCGAAGAAAAACTAGAAGTCAACAGTATCCTACTAACTCACTGGCACCATCGACACGCAGGGTAATGGTCGCGCGCATATAGCCTCTCCATACATCTCTATCCTGAACTAATATTTTGCAATCATCCCCTGATAATCTACTTCTCTCAAATCAGAGCTGATAATATTCTCCCACCTCATTATTGGTCTACCAACTGGACGCTTTTCCTCTGGTTTTCCTGCAAGAAATTTCCATGCCCTCTTTCATTCCCCCATTCGTGCCACATTGCCCTGCCCGTCGAAATCTTCAAGACTTAACACTTCTTAATCTGGTTACACATTCTATTAAATAAAAATAAGAAACAGGGACTGGAAGTAAATATCAATAAAATTAGATCTGTGATCACAGGTAGAAGTAAGTAATGTAATCAAAATGGTCATTTAATAACGAGGGAATATTTGAGCAAATACCTGGAAGCAACTTCAAACACGAATGAGGTGCATAAAGATATTAAACACAGGCTGAACTCAGGAAACGCATGATATTATACATTACAGAGGCTGTTTTTCATCTCAATTACAAAAAAATAAATAAATAAATAAATAAAAACTTTTAAAAAATTGCATAAAACGGCTATTCTTCAGTTATACTACATGGGTGTGAAACATATCTTACTTTATGGGAGGAGAACAGATTACGGATATTTGAGAATAAAGTTGTTGGGAAAGTTTTTCGACCAAACAGAAATGTACAGACAGGTGAATGGAGAAGACTACATAAGAGTGAGCTACATGATCTTCATGGGGAAAAAAAATACGTAACAGAAACAGTTAATTCTCTAAATTACAATGACGGGACATGTGGTACGACTGCGGAATGAAAGAGAGAAACTTATTTTTTATAGAAAACTCTGAGGGATAATCCCCGGAAGGCAGGCGAGAATTGAGCTGGGAGAATAACATTAATAATGACTTGAGGGATGTGAATTGTACAGAAGATATTTGGGAAACATTATGAGATCAGGAATGTGTGGATAGCATTCCACGTGACCGTGAAACTATGCGTTTCATAGTGCTAGAGAGTAAATTATACAATAAAAAGAATACGATTACCCTAGGATAGTGCTGCTATATTCTGACGACAATCTTTCAAATTGTTTCGCGTGCGCAGTTCAGTACTACAAATAGTCATAAAATAAAATAAGTTAAAATATACATTCTTAGGTAAGATATGTCGTCCTCAACCTATAAAATATGTATTCTTTATGCCTGTAGGCCTTTCAAAACATCCGTTCCATCTTCAGCAGGTCCTTCTTTGCTACAATATCTAATATGATGGTTGATGCTGCTGGTCCTAATGTTGTCCTAAAAAGTCACAACACCACATTAGGACCAGCAGCATCAACCATCATATTATGTATTGTAGCGAAGAAGGGCCTGCTGAAGATGGAATGGATGTACTGAAAGGCCTACAGACATATATTTTATAAGTTGAGGACGACGGATCTTACCTAAGAAGGTATATTTTAACTTATTTTATTTTATGACTTTCCACCTCAACGGTTTTAATAATTAATTTTATTAGTATTGTTACTACAAATAGTATAAACACGGTTAGATGCAGGACTCAGTGTGTTTGAACGTGGCATGATAATAGGCGCACGACTAAGCAGTTTATTATAAGTAATGTCACAAGTGATTTACAAATCATCGATAAATTGACGATTCACGAAGTAATGAGTGAATTTATCTAGAAGATTTGGAAAATCAAGGGTGAAATTTGTTAGGACTATTTAACGAATAAAATTAAGTTGTTAACTATAAAATCATTATTTAAGTATACTTACCGGTATTTTAAATATTTATATATTTAATGTAAACAGCGATGTTTGAAACAAATCAGAAATGTTTGGCTATGTTTTATTTGTTCATTCACTGCGACTTGATCATATTTTTATTGCCAAATAGGATCGCAATACTTTAATAATGCACTTTAATGGAGAAAAAAATGAAACACGTTGGACTGTATACTATAATCAACATCATATGTTATTAATTTATTTTTTAGTAAACAACTCGGTAAAATCGTTATTTAAAACACAATTATTGAACACACAATTATCAAATGTGTAGTTCGAAGGAATCTGTTTATTATTTGCTACATTCAATGTGTTTGTTCGAGAGTAAAATAATGCTCTGACCTGTTCAGAATATTAAAAAGGAGGAGCTTTCTCTATCACAAAAGCAGGAGCTGGTAAAGGGAAACCGAAAAAAGCGAGGTGAAACACGATTGTCATTGGTTGTAGAACAAAATTCATAGAAACGTGATTGGTGATTGACTTCCATTTGAGGCATGAGTTAAATAGTCAGATTTCGTCCCATCCGCAGACTGTCAAAATCAATCATTTAAAACGTTGCTATAAAGTGCAAACACGATGGAACTGCCACTAGTAATTATGTCCGACAACGAAAATCGATCTATGAAGAGGGTGGTTCTAAAAATAGTCCGTTTTCTGCTGAATCAATTGCCGAAGAATGTATCTATGCAAACAAAAAATGTAGTAAGCTCCATGTAGTGAATTGAAGAAATTGCGCTATTATGGACACACAAGCTAAACATTTTCATAAGTAATGCTACGAGTGATTTCCAAATTATCGATAAATTCACGACTCACGAAGTGAGGAGTGAATTTATTTAGACTATTTAACTCATGCCCCAAATGGGAGTCAATGACCAATCACGTTTCAATGATTTCTGTTTTACAACCAATCAGAGTCGTGTTTCACGAAATATTTATCAGTGTTATAATTACCATATTAAAGAAAACTCCTCCTTTTTAATATTCTGAAATAGTATGATCTAGTTGCAGTGATAAACAAAAGAAGCAGATGAAGCGTACCTATTGTTTCTCATTTGTTTTCAAACATCGCCGTTTACATTAAATATATAAATATTTTAAAATAACTACAGTTAAATAATGATTTGTGAGTAAACGGCTTATTTTTATTCGTTAAATAGTCCTAACAAATGCCACTCTTGATTTCCAAATTCTCTAGATAAATTCACTCCTCACTTCGTGAGTCGTGAATTTATCGATAATTTGGAAATCACTCGTGGCATTACTTATGAGAATTTGGAAATCAAGAGTGGGATTTGTTAGGACTACTTAATGAATTAAATTAAGCTGTTTACTAACAAATCATTATTTAAATATAGTTATTTCAAAATATTTATATATTTAATGTAAACGGCGATGTTTGAAAACAAATGAGAAACGATTGGTACGCTTCATTTGCTTCTTTTGTTCGTCACTGTAACCAGATCATATTATTTATTGCCAAAGAATCGCAATATTGTAAGAATGCACTCTGGTGGAGAAAAAATGAAACACATCAAACTGTATATTAATTCATTTCTGATGTTCTATGATGTAAATATGACCATTATATTTTTCTGGGAAAAAATACATTTAAGAAAGTGCAAACAGTGGTTTCTTTTTTTGGTGGTATAATCAATTGCTACAAATGTTTTTACGAAAATAATGCTATGACCTATTCAGAATGTTAAAAAGGAGGTTCTTTCTTTATTATGATAAACTTTAGTTCGTAAATTCTAGGCGAAACACGACTGTGATTGGTTGTAAATAAAAATAATTCTAACTTGATTGATCGTTGAGTCCCATTTCGGGCATGAGCTAAATAGTCCCTTTGAATATTAAGCAATGCCTGCACTAAAGTAATGACTGCAGAATTTTGGCAATTGGTTATTGCAATTTTGTGGTTTTTAGTGTTGAGTTACGCTACACACTGTGGCAGTCTAATAAGACAAGGATATGACTATTGAGTAGTAATTTGAAATGCTGAACCCCCTTTTTGCATCCACTCCATGTCCGTCTCCCGAGTCCAGCTCCGTGGAGGCAGCTGAGCTCTTTTTAAGAACCTAAGCCCATCACCCAACCTGAACAAAGATGGGTTCCGGCCTTTTTCATTGGGCCGTAGTGCCGGAGGGGACGGATCGGGGGCCTGTCCCTTCCTGGGTGCTTTAGGGAATTATTATGCTCTCTTCGGATCCTTGGTTTTATTTGTTTGCAGTATATTTATTCTGAGATTCTCGGCTGCTTCAGAGAGAATGTATCAGCAAGAAAGACAGGACTCGCATGTAGACAGAAGGTCCAATCAGATGAGGGAAGTCTGCCATCAGATCGCACGCCGCCGGAAGAAACACGCGAAGAGTTCTGGTTTTGTTTTTCTGGCATTTTTATGCTGTGCAGTGAACATCTTATTTTTGAGTTGTACTTTTGATTTTTGTATTCTAGTTTTATCACCGAAGGAGGTAATCTAAAATGGTTATGGCGAATATCAGAGGAACGATATCTCCGAGCTTGTACGTACTGAGGAGAACCAATGAAATCTACACGTGATAGCACTGCAGTATGTTGCAATTTCTCATTTCAAGGACTTGTTCCCCATTAATAGTAAATAGTAATGTAAATGCCAAATGCAACAACATATCTGCCTGCATGGTGTAAAACTAACTAACTCACTGGCATTGCCAAACTCGCAGGTCCATGGCCGCGCGAGTAATATCTCTCAGTACGACCCTATTCTTAACTAATGTTTTCCAATCATCTCGTGTAATATACACTTCCCTCAAATCATGGTTAATATTATTCCCCTGACTGATTCGTGGTCTACTAACTGGGCGTTATCCCTCTCGTTTTCCTACAAGATGCTTCCCTGTAACTCTTTCATTCCTCATTTGTGCAGTATACGAAACTTAACTGTTTTATTTTATCTGGTTTCCTATGAAGACCATGTAGCTCACTGTTAGGTAGTCTTCTCCATTCACCTGCCTGATCATCTCTCTTTGGTCCAAAAATTACCTCAGAAGTTTATTTTCAATTACTCGTAATTTGCTTTATTCCCCTTAAAGTAAGAGTCCAGGTTTCCATATAATATAACAGGGAGAATAATAGTTTTATATATTCTCAGTTTGACGTTTTTTGAAGGGAGTTGGGACGTAGATGAGAATGAAGAATTGATGAAGCTTCATAATTTAAATTTATGCCTTAAATTTGTCAGGGTTATTAAGTCAAAGAGATTAATTTATTATTAACTAGCTAATATCCGGGGTGCGCTGCTACGCTAAGTAAATGAAAATTAATGTGATTTTATGTTTAGTCAAATACGATTAAAGGAAAAATAATTATACATTTATATTTTTTAGATACCCCATGTTGATTACCCGGCGTTGACCGGAATCTACTTATCCCGATCTTCTTTTCATAAATGAGCTCAAATACGAAAATTAATGTGTTTTATGTTTAATTAAATAAGTAGAAGAAAAAATTTATATCGTAATTATTTGTAGATACCCCCTAATGTATACCCGGCGTTGTCCGGGAATCTACTCATCCCGATCTTATTGGCATCATATAATAAATGAGCTGAAAGACAAATTGATGTAATTCTTATGATTAGTTGAATAAGTTAAAAAATGAAAAAGAATTATAAATGTATATCGGAATAATTTTTAAGATTAGCCGTTGGCTGATATACCCGGTGTTGCCAGGGGAATGTACCTTAACGTCGATCTTCTTGGCATAAATGAGCTAAAAGGACAAAATTCGTTATTGTGAGTGATCCATAAAACATACCCGGTCATTTGCTGCTATGGCTTCACAGGAAAAAACTAAGAAACTTGGCTCGAACTTCTGTGGGTATCCATGAAAGACAAAAAATGGTTATTGTGAGTGATCAGTAAAGAGATAAACATATGCTGTTCTGGGGGAAGTTTTTGTATATAAGAGGGGGCTTTTTGAGATATTCAATGTTGGGCACATTTCAGGTTGTGTATTTATGGTTGGCCAGGGTAAGCCATTTAAGCGTACAAAGAGCTACTTTTATCAAGTTTTTGTACTTACAAAGGGCGAATTTTTTTTAAGATGCTTAGGAGTTGAGTATCAAAACTCTCTTATAGCCTATATTCATCCCGGGAATCTCCTGAACATTTTGGAAAAAGCCCCATGACAATCGGATCAAAGGTATGGCCGCGCATAAAGTACAAACAAACCAACCAACAAACAAACAAACATTGATTTTTATATATTAGATAAGTAACTTCTGAAGTTGGTGAAAAAGTTAACGAAAAAAAAGTTGTCTAAATGTAAAAATTAAACAAATCATTACTTGGCGCCTGAATTATCTTGCGTTAGCTTCTTACTCATTCCTGTCCTGTTTCCTTTTATGTTGCCAGATATCTGAGCTATGTCATCGATCACACGTGACGGAGATGCAACACTAGATATTGAGCACACATTGTCATCAAATGGTAATTTCTCCTCTCTAAGGGTCGGTTTCACGAACAGAGGTAACTGTATTACGCCAGTTTAAGCTATGTACTATACATGGGGAAAACTGACGTAATACAGTTAACACTGTTGGTGAAACTGAGCCTAAAAATTACCTAAAATATGAATTATAGGTCAAAACATTAATAATGACGTAATGAATTCGAAATAACTCGCGGAAAAAGTCCGAAAATATTTTGTTACCCATAATTATATCCACTCTATATAATTAACTTGGATTGCGTTTTCAAGAAACGAAAATGCTGTCTTCAGGATCATTCACAGTATCACTTTTACACATCAAGAACATTTTTCTACATATCCTTCCACAAGAAGAAACGTATTAATAGCAGTAAGAGACCTTTAATCAATGACCTATGAGACTTAGAGGTATATGGGGTAAGAGTTAAATTTGTGGTACGTGTTATTTGTAATGCTATTCCATGTGGAGGCAGTTGAATCCGTCCCTCACACTCCCAAGCTTGAATAATAATGCCGCAATCCTCCGACCCATAGTTATTCCATCCTCTTACAACTTTCTCTAAGGCTAGCTATCTCTTTCCTGACACTAATTGTACACTTAAAAGTATGGTTACAACTTTCATTCAAACACACAATTTTCGTTCCCTTATGCGGTAGTGTTAGGAGATAATGTTGAAGAGGTAGCAAGAACTGTAGAAACGTTTTTTAAAAGCCCGCAAGGATATTGGTTTAGTTGTAAACACAGAAAAAATTAAATATAGTACGCCTACTTTCAAATTTGCCGTGATAGAAATACACCAGATAACTACAATACACTTTAGGCAATAATTTAAAAAAAACACATTAAAATATCTGGGATCATTTTTAACGGATCAATATCACACACATAAAGATATGGAAGTAGCGCAGATCATATTTTATTTAATGCCGCACTTTAACTACTCAGGTTATCAGCAACGCCATTCAAATCTGAGTATGAAAGAACTGATAAATTTTCTCAGATGCGTCTTGGTTAGTGATAACATGTAGATATAACAGACATATAGAAATATAGACTGTGTGATAGCTTGTAAAATAATATGTTATAATGTTTTGCATAATGTATTGAAAACTAAAAATATTTTATTAATTCTAAACTCAATACTTATGAAAAAATGTCATATAAGGCAGTAAAACTTGGGATCTTAATAAGAAAGATTAATTAAAATAAATACATGGGAAAGGATTTACACTTTGGCTAGACTAGTGTTGACATACGGTAGTGAAGCATGGACACTAAGAAAACAACATGAAAGCAGAATAACGGCTTGTGAAATGAGATTCATGCGCAGAACAGCGGGTTACACCAGATGGGATCGGAAAAGGAACACCGATATCTTAAAAGAATTGAAGACTACGCCAATTTTGGAATATATTAAACAGTACCAACTAAATTGGAAACACCATCTTGAAAGAATGAGTTCAAATCGGATCCCCAAAGCTGTTTATAATTATATACCAAGAGGACGAAGATCACTGGGCCGTCCTATGAAACGCTGGAGGGAAAATTTTCTATAGGATCGTAACAGGCCTTGGCCTAATACTTGGAAGGAAGAAGAAGAAGAAGTTATTTAAAATAATGTTTTGACCTGTAAAAGAAGATGAAACGTGGGGAATTAGAATATGGGAAAGGAAATGATTGACAAGAATTCGTGGACGTAAGAAAAATGATGAATAATTTAAACTGTTGGCTAATTTATGTAAACAATTGGATTTAGTTACAATCATCAGATCTTGGCGTTTAAGATGGTTAGCGCATGTTTCTAGAATGCAAGATAGTAGGGATAAAAATAGCTAGAAGGAAAATGTGGAGGAAGGAGGAAAAGGGGAAGACCACAGACAAAGTGACCGGATAACGTAGAAGAGGTTTTGATGTGAATGGTTATTAAAATTTGAAGGACGAACACATCTGATATACTTGAATGGAAGAAAATATGTATTTCTCTAATTGTAGTGCCATGAAGTAAGTAAGATGTCTTAATTCAGACTCAAGTTTCTTTTACGTAGTCACCATTTCAAATAGTAGAGAAAAATGACTAAGAATTAGGTGAAAGATTATAAATCTACGACACAAAACTCAAAGATTTACTTCCCTTCCGCACGAAGGACTTGCACGCCCTTAAAATTTCATTGACTATGGAATGGGCCTGGACCAACGAAACTCGGAAACAGAGGTAAACATTTTATCCATTAGTCCACTGTGGCATATGACATATAATGAAATTAATTTCGAAATTAAATCAGGGAATTCGTGTGGCTATATATTAAAGGGACTTTACGTTCGACCATAACACTCCTTATAATATACAAGAATATTTCTTTTGATGATAGAGTAGAACAGAACTGTTAAACATTAACATTTAACATGCCGGAGTGCTTGTTTCCACGCAGGCGAACTTTCAGATTTCTTGTCGATACAACTCCTCCCCTTCCCCCTTGCCTGCCAACATTTTCATAATCACATATCTGGGCCTTAACAAAATTTATTCATAGGGGGGGAACTAGGCTATACCTGTGTGCTGCCCTCAAGGCGACAAAAAAACCAACTATTCCATATAAGCAGCTACATTACTTTTCTCACAAAAAAACTCATGAAATTTATTTCCTTTCCTGAATAAACGTTGCTGAAAACAAACAAAACCAATTAAATTCCAAATAAAACAAAGGGAGTTTCCAACAATGCAATGCAACTAAGATTATTTTCAGTAGGTGTAGAGAATATAAAGTAACAAAAACACTTAAATGTTATTCTATGATTAAATTAAAATATACTTTTTTAAGTCCAACACTTCAGAGTTGGGTAATCGTTGCCTACGAAGCAGCGAGACGGGGTTCTATCTCCAGTCGGGACAATTTTTCTGGCTAAGGTATCTTTAACTGAATATGTACTAAAAGAGGGTAAAACAACGAAGCCGGAGAAATAATAACCATTAGAGTATTTTCTTCAAATAATAAAAATTAATCTGTGGAAAGATAATTTCCAAGAGTCAAGCGACTAGAATGGTTGCTGTCGATGTCTAGTAAATGATAACTGTATTTAGTACGTTATCATAATTTCGTTACTTTTTATATGAGATGACTATTCGATTATCCTCACATGATTGAGTTGACAGGTTACAGACACTGCAATCAAAAAATAATTTGTATGGGATTGACATCTTTCATCAGAATACAACCACCAAGAAACGACGAAATTATGGAAAAGAAATGGGAATGCAATGGGACTGTGGATCAACTATGTGTAGACTTCAAACAATCATACGATTAAATTAAGAGGGAGAAATTATAGTGTCCTGCTGGAGTTCAAAATTCCTAAAAAGTTAAATTTATTCCAATATGTCTAAATTGCACAAAGAGTAGAGCGCGTATAGACAAACAATTTTTGGATACTTTTCGAATTCACAATAAGCTAAAGCTAGGAAATGCGCCATCTCCTTTACTATTCAATTCTGTACTAGAGGATGGAATCAAATCTTTAGAGGATGAAGAAGGCCTACAACTCCGTGATATTAATAAGATGTAAGTTTATGCTGATGGTGTATGTAAGTTTTAATATGCGATAGCAAGGGAATACCAAGGGCCAACACTTACACTCTATTGAGTAACGCTGTGGATTTGGGACTGCAAGAAACAATCTATAGAACTATGTGCACACACATAGAAATACATTATATAATATAAATGGACAGTGAATGATATGAGGGAAATATAAAAAAAATAGCTAAATTAAAATACCTAAGAATAAAAATTACAAATAGGAATGAGATCCACAAATAAATTAGACATAGGTTCAATTCTGGAAATGAATGCAATTATGCATTACAGGTACTGTTGTCATCCCCAACATGTCTCAAAAAATGTTAAACTGAAAATATATAAATCTGTAATTCTCCCAGTTATGATAAATGTATGCGAAACATGGACTCTTATTTTAAGGTAGGATAAAAGATTACGAGTTTCTGAAAATAAATTAGGCCTATTCAGGAACATTTTTGGACCAAAGAGAGATGAAGTGACAGACGAATGGAGAAGAATAAAAAACAATGAGCTACATGATTTTTATAAGAAAACAGATGTAATAAGAACAGTTTAGTCTCGTAGACTGCGATGGGAAGGAAATGTGGCACGAATCGGGAATGAAAGAGGGGCATGGAAACTTCGTGTAGGAATACCAGAAGGAGAAGGCCCGTTTTGTAGACCGAGAATGAGGTGGAAGAATAATATTAGCCATGATTTGAGGGAAGTGGATTATACAGGGGTTGATTTGAATACATTAGCTCAGGGTAGAGTGTATGGAGAGCTTATATCTGCGCGACCATGAATCTACGGGTTCGATAGTACCAGTGAGTTAATTAGTTGTATGATATTGTCAATGGTGACAGTCCCGGTGGAATAGTAGTTAACTATGATCGCCTCTGGTCCCGTGCCGTAGCCGAGTGGTTAAGGCAAAATGCCATGGCACAGATCTACGGGACTTGCGCTGGTTAGAGTCCCCATGGGGGAAGAAATTTTTTCATGGAATTTCGGTCAATATGGGACCGTTGCCCACCCAGCATCGTGGCGCATTTGGGTAGCTACAATAAGTAGCAACTCCACAACTCCAGGTTGAGAATATTAGATTTAACGGCTGGGGGATCCAATATGATGACCACATGTCACCCCCTACACTTGCTTATGATCGTCTACCTCTGTGATTAACACATGTGGACGTGAGGCCAGCAGCCGGATGGTAGGCCAACGGCCTTCTAGGCCCGTCGCGCTTGGAGTAAAATGAACGTCTCTGGTTCCGTGGTTCCCGGATTCAAACTGGAACGAAGTCGATGAACATTTTCAGGGCATAAAAGTCCACGTTTGACTCTGTTTCGATGAAAATCGCGCCATGGAATTTTTGTACTACATTGACACTAAAAGAAGGAACTCAAATCTGAAAATTTATATGTTACCTAAGCAACATTTGTTGACCCTTTCACGCTGAATTTTGAGTAGTGATGCCAAAGACAAGGTCTGAAGTAGTATCGTTAAATGTAAAATTACTGCATTTACTCCATTGAAAATGATTGTGAAATATACAAAAAATGAGAAAAAGGAACAAAACAGTTTTACGTAATTATAACACGAATTGAGAAAGTTAATAATAATAACTTTCTAACTAATTATAGCTCAGTGTTCCTTTATCAATCCTGTTTGTACTCATACAAAGTTAACTGTAAACGATGGTGACAAGAAATTAAATTGACTTGTCCTAACTAATTTTCTACCCGTTTGCACCAGATCTTTATGACTTTACTATCATACAACATACAAAAATAGTAATATTTGGCAAGTTTTATCACGAACACCTTCGTTGCTATGCAACACAAAACAAACTGAAATAATTTTGTAACGACTTTTACTATCTGTAATAATTCTTTCTAAACATGTTCATGTTTGTTACAAAATTTATTGTCCATTACCAAGGCATTAATGTCTTTCTTGATGAGGTCATTCAACTCCAAAAATAACGATTCAAAATCAACCTTCGTTTATTAAAATAGTTTTTCGCACACTGTGGCAATGCCGTCTACGACATCCTTCTTTACTTCAGATTTACAGTACGCGCGCTGGATTGAGTCCCCATATGGAAAGAAATTTTCTCATGGTACCTTGTCCATCAGTAGAAGTAATATGGGTAGCTAACATAAGTAGCGGCTATGGATTGAGAAAATAAGTTTAATGGATAGGTGTACCCCTCGTGATGATCACATAATTCCTACGCTGCTTATACGATCAGTCAGTTGTATATCTAATAAATAATAGTTTAAAAACCAAAACAACAAACTTTATTAGAAAACCGAACTAAAAAATGAAATCTAAATTTAATTTCCAACACGCTTGGGATAAAATTAAAGTGGTCAACAAAAAAATCATCTCCAACACATCTAGAATAAAACTAGAGTTACCTACAAAAAAATATCATTACCATCAAAAGAGTGTGGTGCTCGATATCAATTAATATATTTGATAATAAACAGATATTGGTAAAAGTGAAGTCTCTAAGAAGAAAACGTAAAAACTATAAAAAGCACCCCACGCTTTTGATGGTTAAATTTTTTTTTTGTAGATAACTCTAGTTTTATTGTAGAGGTGTTGGAGATGATTTTTTTGTTCACCACTTTAATTTTATCCCAAGTGTGTTGGAAATTAAAATTATGTTTCATTTTTTAGTTCAATTTTCTAATAAAGTGTGTTGTTTTAGTTTTTCTAAACTATTTTTTTTTACTTTTTAGTTTGGTCTACTAATAAAGCGTGTTGTTCTAGTTTTTTAAACTATTACTTATTTTTTTATTTTTAGTTTAATTGATTGTCATAAACCAGAATCCCGTGAAAATTTAATTGCTTACGATATTTTTAATGTCTAGGCACGAATATAATTGTATATTTTTTAAAATTATTATTTAACATTATTATAATATTTTTGAATATTTTATTGTAAATAAATAGTTACAGTTAATCGTATCCTTCATATATTTTTTGGATAAATTACAATGTGGTAAGTTTACAAAATTGTCATTAATATTTTACAGAATAAGATAAAAATGTAAGTATCTTTAAATTCGATACTATTGTAGTATGAGCTAAAAGTAATACTCTTCTAAAAACAAAATCTTTCGGGCCGGATTTGAACCAGCGACCTATGGATTACTGAAATTATATACCACTGCAGTCCACTGCTCTACCAACTGAGCTACCAGAGGATATAATATTAATTTCTTACAACGATGGAATAAAATGTCGACAAGTCCGCAACCTATTATACCGGTCTTTATTATTTTGATGTCCTGAAGATCCTGGCCAGGATCTTAGAAAAAATTATGAAATTATTGTTTTGTCATTGGTCCTTTAGAAGTATACAAAGTTTCAAGTCGATCCAATGTTTATAAGGGGATGAAAGTTGTGTTGAAAGATTCCGTTATATAGACAGATACAGGTCATGCTAATATAAAGCGCGTAAAAATGAAATGTGGAACCAGCAAGCCGGCAGGCAAGTCAAGACCTTTCTAGGCCTCTGCAGTTTACATTTTGGAAACAGCGTTTAATTAAACATCAACGAGGTGTCCTACAATAATAATCAATATCACAATCGCAAATATTAGCAAGCCAATAATACTTTGTAATCGAAAGAATCTCTAACAAGGTAGCATGTATATTCATGCACGTATCATCTAAGGCATATATTTAATGTTAATGTTAAAACAATTCGCAATGTACGAAAAAAACAATTGGGTTTCATGAGAAGTCACTTCTGCAATAAAAGTAGAACATGCCTTCGATAAAGTAATAAAACATTTTAAAATAAAAAAGACGCTTCTTTTTTACTGAAAATGTTAACATCAAAATCATTTATAAATAGAAATTAATCTCATTTTAACATTTATAATTAAAAAAAGGCGATAATTCGTAAAGGTGATTGGAGTGGAGCGTGAAAAGTAACTACACAGAGAAAGGTTAATGCAAGGTACTGGGAGATACAGAGAATAATAAATTAACAGCTTATAATAATTAATAAGCTTGTAGGATAAATTTAAATGGAACTTGTTGAATTCAGTTTTCTATAATATCATACATAGAGAAGATAGAACATAATATGTGCGGAATAAACAATATTTTTAACATAAAGCTGACCAAACTCCTCCTCCTTGAAAATGTTTTCATTGCTTCCAATCTCTTTATTTTATTAAGACATATCCCTGAAAAGGGTACGCCGTAGCGTAGATGGTTAAGGCAAAGCGCTACAAAGTGGAAGTTCGAGGGATCAAATTCCGGTGGGGTTAGGATTTTTTAAGGTGACCCATATTTTCTTCTACCAGTTATATTATATGGGTGCGAAACATGGACTCTTACTTTAAGGGAGGAATGGAGATAACAAGTATTTGAGAATAAAGTACTTAGGAAAATTTCTGGACCAAAGAGAGATGAACAGACAGGTGAATGGAGAAGACTACATAACAATGAACTACATGGTCTTTATAGGAAGCCAGATATAAAAAGAACAGTTAAGTCTCGTAGACTGCGATGGGCAGGACATGTTGCACGTATGGGGAATGAAAGACTTGCATGGAAGCTTCTTGTAGGAAAAAAAGAGATGAGCAGACAGGTGAATGGAGAAGACTTACATAACCATGAACTACATGGTCTTTATAGGAAGCCAGCTATAATAAGAACAGTTAAGTCTCGAAAACTGCGATGGGCAGGACATGTGGCCCGAATGGGGAATGAATGACGTGCGTGGAAGCTTCTTGAAGGAAAACCAGATGGAAAACGCCCAGTTGGTAGACCAAGAATGAGGTGGGAGAATAACATTAACTATGATTTGAGGGAAGTAGATTATACAGGGAATGATTGGAAAACATTAGCTCAGGATAGGGATGTATGGATAGCTTATGTCCGCGCGGCCATGAACCTACGGGTTCGATAGTGCTAGTGAGTAAGTAAGACTCATACATTCTGGTGAAACTTGCAGGGAATCGGTAAACACGTTCAGGGCTCTCCGTATATGTGGTGAGTAATACGCCATTCCATACAGAAGAATACAAAACATGACGAGGGGTCCATACACAAACACAAAGTGGAAATTTATTTTTTTTTACCTAGCCGGAAATCGAGCCAAGACTTCTGTAACTCTACCACGACGACGGACTTGGTTGAATTTAAATCGAATATAACAAGGAACATTGCATAAAACGTGTCGTATAAGCGCCTAGGCCAGCCTTTCGTAGAAATTCAAAACAATTAAGCTATAAAATATTTATTAATTAAATAAAAATAAAACGTAGTTTTATTTGATTTTCATATTTATTATATAATTCAGTGACAGCTGTTTCGGTACACTGTACCTTCTTCAGACATGTTAACAAATTATGAATTGTGTTCCAACTGATCTAAGCAACAATACAACAATATTTATTTAAATTTAAAAATTTAAATAAATATTGTTGTATTGTTGCTTAAAAATTTAAATAAATATTGTAGTATTGTTGCTTAGATCAGTTGGAACACAATTCATCATTTGTTAACATGTCTGAAGAAGGTACAGTGTACCGAAACAGCTATCACTGAATTATATAATAAATATGAAAATCAAATAAAACTACGTTTTATTTTTATTTAATTAATAAATATGGATTTTCATCAAGTAAAGACCAACTCAATTGATTATAAAATATTTGTTATATTGTTATATGTAATAAACCGTATTTTTACGTTTAAGAGTTGTTTCACGAGAAGATGTTCCGCCTCTAGGGCTAGCAAGCAAGGAATACAATTTTGACTGTTCACTTTTTATGATCAATGTCGTCCAAATTTTCATTTTATGGAGAAGTATGAAGGATAGCAATGTTAGTCTTTTATTATAGGGCGGATGGATTCATGTGCGAGCTCAAGACCCTGTCGATCCTGGGAAAAAGAGGTAAATGGAAGGGTGGCATTCTCCAACACTAACCAATCCGCTAGAATTATTTTCTTTCCTCCTTTCTTTCAAAGAGATAAAAACACAGAGGTGAATAGAACATAAAAGACCAGGTTGGAAGTTATTTTCTTTTCTTATTTACACAGATCCGTTCAATTAGATCCTACTGAGTATAGAATAAATAGCACACGGCCTGCAAATGAATACTATTTCTTTTGCTTATGATGTGAGATGTTCTAGAATACTGACAAATACTGCCTTTCGTCGTTAAGGAGTAATCAGTAGATGCTCTACTATCTACTCCGGCGACCAGAATTTGGTTCCTGGCGGGTCAAGAAATTCACATTTCATCTAGAGTCTAGGTGTGAGCCCCTTTTCTTGTTTCGTGAGAACAGTCTTCATCTGCTAATCACAAGTTCTGTGAGACCGACCACAATGTTGCTTTATAAGATATGCTTCTGTTTTCCTCTCCCTGCCTGCAAGCGACCAGCCCAGTGCACTTGCAGCTTTATGTCCCATGGGATTGTGTAGGGAGGGGAAAAAATGAAATATAAGAAAACATATATTATTTACTTATTCATTTATTTAGCCTGTATGATAAATTGAATGAAAATTTATTTACGACATTATGAAAAGAAAATTTAACATTTAACCTAATCATAGAGACAATAAATTAATAAATCAGTAAACAAACAAATTCACGTTTATTATTGAAACCGTAGGTCCATGGTCGCGCGGACATAAGCTCTTCGTACATTCCTATCCTGAGCTAATGATTTCCAATCATGCCCTGTATAATATACTTCCCTCAAATCATCGTTAACGTTATTCTCCCACCTCATTCTTGGTCTAGCATCTGGACATTTTTCCTCTGGTTTTCCTACAAGAAGCTTCCATGTTCCTCTTTCATTGCCATTCGTGCCACATGTCCTGCTCACCGCAGTCCACGAGACTTACATGTTGTTGTTATATCTGGTTTCCAATAAAGATCACGTAGCTGACAGTTATGAAGTATTCTCCATTCGGTGACTGTTCACTTCTCTATGGTCCAAACATTTTTACAATAACTTTATTCACATCAATAAACTATTATTTTAAAGTATAAAATAAACAGTTAACACGTTGTGAATGTCTGTGGGGAATATAGATGCAAGATTTCATTTTTTTTTCAGACAGCGACGCCAAGGGGAGCAAATGGTAAGTCTTTACTTTCCGACTGACCTGGGTTGCAAAGGATAGTGAAGTGCATTCCATAACCTCTCCTATCCAAATCTCAATCTCAACCTGCTCGTGGTGCAACCTGCTTTTACAAATGAGGCTATGAGGACCGAGTAATGGCGGTACAACCACATCATCAGAAATAGAGGAAATGCTATTTCAACATTTACGCTGGCATGCCACGGCGTAGAAATGGTCCACAAATGGTGCTTGTGAGAATGGTCGGTGGATCCAAAATGTGTATATATATATATATATATATACTCCCGGCAAGGTCCGATGGACCCATTAACCAAAGGCATGTGTGGCCCTCCAGTCATACTGGGGGGTTTATGTGAGTGAGTGATGTAACCACCATTACAAATAAAAAATTGGTGCCCGCTTAAAAAACGGTTACATTTATGCTAAACTAATGGCAAATCCTTCAGATAAATTTTCCGGAGGTAAAACAGTCCCCTTTTCGGATCTCCGGGTGTGGACATCTGCAGGACGTCATATACAGCACATACTTAAAATTCTCCAATGGGAAATCTACAAAACCTGTGAAGTATTACCTGTTGGATACACCATACAGAAATATTGAAAAGCAAGAACGCTAATGGCTTCGTTGTCAAGGCCCAGCATTTGAAAACAACACTTTCCGACTGAATTTAACTCCAATATAATTACGGGCGGATGAATGGATGTTCAGGAAAATTTAGAAGAATTACTGAAAAAATAATCATCTCTCTTACACCATACTTGGGCCATCCAGTTAGTTGTCAGATGTTTTGTCGTCTGAACCATGTGCTTCGTAATTAAAAACATCATCATAATTGTCAAATTAATATTCCACATAACCAGCATAATTTTGCCCAAGAAGTCTGCAATGCTAATTCGATGATGTGGTAACGGATTTTTACCAAAATTAAACACGTAATGGCAGAAAGTAATGAATGTACCAAGGATAAAATTTAAAATTAAATTATTCAGAACATTGTAGGCCGTAGGCTACATCAAAATAATGACAGACCACTGAAATGTTTTATAAAATTATAATCAATAAATGCATTCTTCCTACTATAACTCAGAAGTTTCTCGTGTCGTTCTGATGGAGAAGAGGTTACCAAGCTGGCCTCTGCCCCGAGGTTCGCGGGTTCACATCGGCCTTACAAAGTCGTAAAAGTCCTGAACTTGTGTTCCATCGGAAGGGAGATAAACCCGTGGGTCCTGTGCCATAGATTTACGGCACGTAAAAGAACATCAAGATTGAAAAGAGAAAGCTCTGTGTAAATTTATTATGGCCTTCTGATGCCCAGATATGAATTGCATCACTAGTGACGACGTTAAATAATATTTGACCTGCTATCTCAAGTCTCTCGCAGCTGGAGACAGTATTTTGAATTTGTCGTTGTTCTGTGTGTTCTGGCCACAATGTAGGCCTACAAGCTTCATTTGCAGGTGTGGCAGACATCCTCAAAGAGTTCGTCAATTCAATGACGACATATGGGGAACCGACTTCGTAATCAACCTCCTTATGGCAGCCGCAGACGAGACATCGTGGAATGTTTACTGCTATGCCTCGGTCACAAAGTCAGAGGGGTAGCAAGTTTCTCTGTGTACTTAGTTTTTTATGGGCTAAAACTAAATGTAAACAAAACGCAAGCAATAATTATCGGACAACCAAGGCTATTACACTCCATAAACAATGGTAATATGCCGGCTGTCATATTAGATAACGAACAAATTCCTTATACCGACGTCGTTAAAAACTTGGGACTTTACTTAGATTATAATTTAAACTGGCATGCCCAAGTAAAACAAACATCTAAGAAGATTTTCTCCATAATGCATTCACTAAAGCGTCTAAAAAATTTTGCTCCTACAGCTCTTAAAAGAATTTTAATAACAAACCTTAGTGATGCCGCATTTTGACTATTGTGACGTTCTACTAACTAACATAAGTGACGAATTGTCGGACAAACTGCAGCGTGTCCATAATATGTGTATCAGATTCATATTTAATGTTCGAAAATATGATCACATTTCTCCGTTATTCCACGAATTGCCATGGCTACATCTAAAAGAGAGAAGAAAATCGCACTGTCTAATTCTCTTATTTAAGATCCTACATACCTCGATTCCCATTTATTTATCATCTCGTTTCCAGTATCTATCCTCAAACCATAACTTAAACACAAGATCACAACATAGTCTCTTGCTTAATATACCGCAACATAGAACATCACGTCACTCCATGTCATATACTATCATCACTTATCGCAACTAGAATTCCCTACCACAAGAAATAAAGGGCTGCCGGACATTGGCATCTGTTAAAAGAAATCTAAATTTATATTTGCTTTAACCTCGACTTCATTATTACCCAGTGTGAGGTATGTATATTAATTAGTGTTTCTCGTATAATTCATCATATTTATATTATTATTATATTATGATATTATTACTATTATTATCATTTTTATCATATTATAATTATTATTGTCATATTATAATTATTATTATCATATTATAGTTGTTATTATTATTATTATTATTATTATTATCGTAATTATTATTGCTATTATCATATAAAACGTTGTTTGTACATACAATTTACATTGCCACATTTAATGTATCTTTAACTGTTTATAATTATTATAGTGTATATCTATATTTGTCAAATATTTATTTGTATTTGTGTTAGTTGGATGGAAGAGAAGGCCTTATGGCCTTAACTCTGCCAGAATAAATAAAACATTATTTAGCTTGCATTGCTCAATGTTAAAAATTTAATTACAACATATATATATATATATATATATATTCGGTTTTGTAATTATGTTATTATTTTCGAAAATGTCTCCAGTTTGAAATATGATGAAAAATCCTGTATTATATGAGGGGTATAGTTTTTTCCCCAAGTTTTAGTAAGTAGTTAAATTCGATAAATTTTACCGTAAATATGAGTTAAGACTAGAAATCCCTTAAAAAACTAATTTTAATTCAGGAATTAGGGATTCATTACATCAAGAGAATACAATAAAAAAAACCTTAACTGTAGAATTATGGATATAACAGATTTTGTATTATAGTGGCATATGGAAAATTATTCTATTGACAAATTTTCTAAGGTTATTCAGCAATATTAGCAGAGTATTTATTCTAAAATCTCATGAATACGCCGTAGGCCTGTATGTCGTCATTACGTTCGGCTGAGCAGCACCAAAAAGCAGTCACTCTTTTAAACAATACCGTGGAGCATATTCTGACAGAACTTCAACCTAACCGCATTTATTTCACAGTAATTTTATGCTGGTTTGTCAGTCATTTAGATCTACACTTTTCAATGAAATGGAATAAATTATTTATTTCTTCTTCTTCACTTCCTGGTTTAGGCAAGAGTTGCCTGTTCCGTAAAGTGATCCCACAACAGACCCGGAGGCCCTTGGGGTAGTAGGAGGTTAAGGCTCCCACTTTTTCTAGACAATCGGCACTTTATGTCAGCGGGGTTGTCAGCCCTGCGTGACGGCCGCGTTTACCCCCAGAACAAGCGTCTGGTACTCATTTCCGTTAGAGGCTGAGTTGACCCCAGGGCCATAGTGCCGCCAGAGGGTTTGGGTCAGTTTAAAAATCCTGACCCCAACGGGACTTGAACCCTCGACCCTCCGGCTTGTAGCTCAGTGCCTTAACCACTACGCTACGGCGTGTTTCTTCCAGTAATTATTATTTTAAGATTAATATGAAATTATTAAATATATCCACCATATTTGCATTCTTCGATTTTTTAAATATAGACACTCTAGTGTATAAGATCATGTAAGAAGGAAATGGTGTACCACCATGTATTCTGGTAACTCTTTTGTGTCTAAAGAATAATGTTGTAATGAGATATGATACTTAATAGTGAATATCGTTTCATTTAAATGGAAGGGATATAACACATGTCTGAGACATTAATAAATTTACTGTGTATGTAGATACCTCATACATCAAAGCATTCAATAAATGTCCTTGAACCACTTTGGGATATTTGTGGTGCCATATAGTGTTCCATTTTCTATTAACTAACTAATTCACTGGCACTATCGAACCCGTAGGTTCATAGCCGCGCGTAAATACGCTCCCCGTACATCCCTATCCTGAGCTAATGTTTTCCAACCATCCCCTGTATAATCAACTTCCCACAAATCACGGTTAATGTAAATCTCCCACTTCATTCTTGTTCTACCACCTGGGCGTTTTCTCTCTGGTTTTCTTATAAGAAGCTTCCATGCACCTCTTTCATTCCCCTTTCGAGCCACATGTCCTGCCCATCTCAGTCTAAGAGACTTAACTGTTCTTAATATATGTGGCTTCCTATAAAGACCGTGTAGCTCACTATTATGAAGTCTTCTCCATTCACTTCTTTTTGGTCCAACATTTTTTCTAAGAACTTTATTGTTACTCATCTAAATTTAATAAAATATCTATAACACTAATCAATTTTACGCCGGCACGAGGAATGTAATATTTACTCTAAATAGAAATTATAAGTTGATACAAAGGTTATTTATGACTACAGTTAATATTGCGTGTGAATACAATATGAGTTGTAGAATTGGATTCATTTCAAATGAGGTCACAAGTTTTAAGTGTCTATCCTTTAAAACTACAACGGATTCCATGTAGTAATGCAAATAATTCATAAGATATATTCCTCTTTTTTTTTAGTATATAAAACACATTATTCCATATACTTTTAGAGAATATTACATTAGACACTCTTACATTTCACAATGACATGCAACAGGATTTTATTGTATATAAAAACTACAATATCACGTTCAAGTAATTACATTTTTATGCATTAATTTTTTTCCGCTCAAAGATGTGTAACTTATCAGCGAAAAGTGCATTTAAAAAAAAAGATAAATAAAACAGGCAAAATGCACAATAAAATCGTGAATTTCTATACAAGTACAAAAGGTTTCGTACAGAAATCTAAGAAAATTGTTGGAATTTGTAAATATTTCTTGGATATTACATCATCGTTGTGTTATATTACAAAATCAAAGCGTTAAACTGGCAGAAAACTGGTTACAGTCATTCATATAATGCATTTTATGCAGAGAGGCCGCTATAAAAAATTACAGCACAATACAATTTCAATACCGTTTACCGCAACTGAGAGGAAATTGAGTAAACTATAACTTTATCGATATACATTTTATATAAACGTATATTTACAGTTGAACGATAAAAAGTTTATTTTTCGTGCTTTTACAATATTCAAACAGGCTGAAAAAGAAAATCAACACACATTTTTAATGTGCATTATTCTTTTCATCTGAAATATAAGTTTAATCTTACTCAAAAAAAATTAAAAAGGACAGTTCTTTCGGTTTTCACGATATAGGCCTATGCCATGTTATTCAGTTACTAAAACCTGGGCTTTCGTTTACTAAATAAAAACAGTAGTGTCTCCAGGTAGGGCTAGACAATAGTGTAAAGTACAATTACAACGAAATATTTATTATAACTTCAAACCATAAAGAATATTATTTTTACAATTTAATGTTATTATTATTATTATTATTATTATTATTATTATTATTATTATTATTATTATTATTATTATCACTCTTATCGTAATTATTATAATTGCTATTGTTATTATTGTTAATTGTATTATTATTATCATTATTAATAATTAGTCAAGTAAATAGGATTAAGATATTATAGAGTGCTTCTAATCATCATCATCAACAAGGATTAAGCCCAGTGGCCTGTTCCGATCTCATTTTAGGTCGAATTGGTCCTTCCGTCTCTTCAATGGTCTTCCCAACAATCTTCTCCTTTTTGGTTTATAATTATACATTCTTCTTGGTATGCGCTGTTCATTCATTCGTAATACGTGTTGAAGGTAAGCATTTTGATAGTATATCATTCTTTCACAGAGATTAAATATATTGTTCTGTTCTTATATCTTCGTTTTTCTTTTTATCGGTCCTTTGGTATCCTGCTATTGCTCTCAAGATCTTCATTTCTGTAGCCTCTATTTGTTTACTATCTGCCTTTGTTAATGTCCAGGTTTCACATCCATAGATAAGAGATGGAACTGACAAAACTTTGTAAAAACTTTAAAATATTTTCTTTTTCTAGTTTTATTAAATAAAGTGCGTTTAATTGTGCCACATAGGTAATTGAATCGTTATATCCTAGTGTGTTTATCTAAATTTCTGTCATTATCTAAATGACATCCCAAATAATTAAAATTCTTAACTTGGTCTACAATTACATTGTTTATCACTATTTTTGTTCTTATTGCACATTTTCCTTTCAGAGCTAATATTTTTGTTTTAGATGTAGATATTCTTAAATTTTATTTTAGAGAGATATTGTTTCAAGTGTAAAGGAATTGCTGCAAAGTATTTTCTGATGCTGTCATTATTACTTAATCGTCTGCAAAAAGCAGAGTTGTCAATACACTATTTATATTAATTTGTTCTTGCCATTCATTTATGACATGGTCCATGTGTAAATTAAATAACACTGGTGACAACGGACGCCCTTGTCTTACTCCCTGATTTATTTTTATTTTTTGTTTAGAAATTTTATCTCCGCAGACTATTTTAAAATTTGTTTCTATATATAAACTCTGAATGGCTCCTATAAGTTGTTGAGGAATTCCTTTCATTTCTAACATGTTCCATACTTTATTTCTACTTACACTATCAAATGCTTTAGTATAATCAACGAAAGCTATATACGTTGGTAAATTAATTTTTTTTCTTTTTTCTATCAATAGGGCCATTGTAAAAACGCAATCTATAGTTGACATACCCTTTCTAAATCCATTTTGTTCCTCAAGAAATATTGTTTCAGCTTCTAATTAAAATAAAATTAAAAAATTTAAAAAATGTATGTGGATTAAGAGGGGTTTTAGGCAAGACATTTGAGATGATCAATCCAGGATATGAGACCCAAGATATCAAAATTACGGTTTCGGTTGTTAAAGTTACTTACATTTAATAGACATAATGCAGCAATTTTTAAAAAACTAAATTTGCATTGGCATGGAATGTTGTTAAAGTTACTTACATTTAATAGACATAATGCAGCAATATTTTAAAAATTAAACAGGATTGTGTATTGGCATGGAATGTTGGAGAAGGATTTTAATGGGGTTCCTTTGTTTTAAGGTTAATGGTAAAGTAAGAATTTGTTGGGCGCCAGGATTTAGAAAGGACTTCCTCGATTCGTGAGGAATTTTGGCACGCGGTTTGCTCAAGTTACAGGTCGGTAGGCTGAATATTACTTTCTCTCAGGGATACACAAGGATTGGCGGACACGATTATGTTTCGACGTTTGAAAAATGACGACAAAGTCGTAGATTTAATTTAACTTTAATAGTTTCTTTCACGTCACACAATTTAACAATTATAATGGACACGTAATGATCGGCAGTTGTCGCGTGGTTACACTTGTATGCCGATGAGGTTTAACTGACGCTGGATTAATTGATAACGCCACTCCTATACTGGTAGATAATATCACTCGTTTCTATAAATTCAGATTAATTATTAACTCAACTTTATGTATTTCACTTATGCGAATCGTGCTTTCTTCTTAGAGCAAATTTTCTAAGTATTTTAATTAGTGCCGTTGCCCGCTAGACAACGAGTATGTGTGCCCGTGTTAGCACTTACAAGTAATGATGAAAACAAGTGACTGTAAGTATATGTGCCGATGTTGGCACCGCAAGTAAATGAACTACTTGTGCCTTGGGACACCACAAGATGATGATTAGTTTAAGTTCGCTGTTCAAGTCATAAGGTAAACTCTGACCCCCACTCAACATAGTTTGTCACCACATGATAACCCCTACGTTGAAATGTAAAATTACAAATCATTGGTACATTTATCTATAATTTTAGGATGGAAGGGCTTGTGGACCAGTGATTTGCCGTGACGTCAACACGTGTCTTAGGGCCGCCTTCCTACGAGATTATATACAGTCAGAACATAAGTTTATGAAGCCCCAAATCTGTAAATTCCGTCTAAATTAGTTTATAATTCTGTTTAGGTTCGTTGAACGTTTTCGCGTGGCGTAAGTACTTTGTCGTCTGTTTTTGAGTTCCCGCGTTTTTAAAAACGCCTGTGTGCTGAGTTTGAAATGTTTCCCACAATAAATGTTTGTATTGAAATACTAACGTCAAGTCTGGAGGATTAGCCTTTGTTATGATTTTCCTCCACAAAGAAATGCTTGTAACAACTCGAAAAGAATATTAATTCAGAGATCTTTAACTTTTTGTGTATGTGTCTCGAGGCTGTCAGTGGACAATAGGAAGGGTTGTGGCCATCTGCTTCTATTTGGTTACTCATAATTGAACGTGTATTAATTCATCTTATCGATTCCTCGGGATCATCTAATTTATGGATAATAATTATATCATTAGATTCTATATGGTTTCCTGGTTAAAATAAATATACATAAGATATATATCCGATGCTACTTTCCTTTACATAATTGATTAATTATAAATTTACTTTCTACATCCAGATTTATTAATTGACTCAGTTGCTCATTGTGAGGGAGGCTGAGTGAAACGAAACGGTATAATGTCTAGGCATTTTAAATCGTGAGAGAATAAAATCAACAATTAAGAATTTCACTCATTATTTGCTTGCGATTCCGTGGCGCAACCTATTACATGCTTGCCACTCACCACTGGTGTTCCAAGATCGAGTCTCGGTCACTCGATGTGGGTTTCGTGGTGGACGAAACAGAGTCTGGTCAGGCATTTTCTGCGGTTTTTCCCGTTTTCCCCTTCACAAATTTCATTCCACCATTTCTTACACTCATCTCATTCATTTCGTTTCATTGCATCTGCCCATATGCTGTAACAGACGTGATGGGTCGGCATCCTTTAATTCACAGACCTTCAACGTAAGGGACCTCGTACCACTTCATCTCTCGATTCGGACCTTTGTCGAAAACAAATTCAGAATTTTTTTTGGCACATTCTATAAAAAACTATATTTTAAAGTAAGATTAATTCGATTTTAGCATTCGGGCTTCCATTCCCTAATTATATTAATATCCGAAATCTTCAAAATCATTCCATACCTGTATTTTACCTTGTATATACTGGATATATAAAAATGCTTATTGTAGATAACTTTAAACACTTGTTAATCGATACTTGATTTGAATGGTATACGGTAAAAAAAAAAAAAAAACCGGTAAGTCGCTTTTCCTTGAAAAGAGAAAAGCACTTTTAATTATACAATGTACCTGTTTGTTTACCTGTATTTCAAACTTTGAAGGTAAATAAATCCATGACTAATCTGATTATTTTACTGTTTCAAATTTCTAAAGTATAGTTCTTTTCACGGAGAATCTAACTCCATTTTTTAAAAAAAGTGATTTAACTAGTTCATTCCCTATGCTCTCCAATCGAGATCCTTGAGTCTTTATCTCAAATTATTTCCATTTTTTTTTATTCTTTAAAATTCTAGTGGTTTCCCTTCTGAAGTTACCCAACTGTTATAAATATATTTAATTTATATCATACATTTGCCATATCAGTTTTTGCTAGCTTTCGATCCATTATTATGTTAGCACATTCTTAAACAAATCATTTCTTATTTTTCCTATTTTTTAATAATCTATGTTACTTTAATAGTACTCCAGACAGTCTTTCATTCTCTAATTATACTAGTTTCTTCTTCAGTGCCACATTTTCATTTCAACATACCAGTATTTCAGAACTATTCGTAATGTTGACCTAGTATTCTTGCCGTAGTTTAACATCTCTTAAGTTTTTAATTAACCAGTTTTTAGAATCATCTTTACTGTTTGTACCTCACATAAGTGATAACCGTTATCTTTTTCATCCTAACAGATGATCATTGATTTCACGTCTATCCCATTAACTGACCTAATATCGATTGTACTTGTGTGGCTGCGTTAATGTATAGGCCCTACAAGATGATAAAAATTTAAAGTAATTAAATTTCTCTAATTATAAAGATTTTGCTGAGAAGCATTTTAAATACTTAACCGAGAGTTTCAGACAAAATATATCTGATTTTTATCAGTTGTAAATAGTAACACTGATAAGAACTAGTACTGAAATTAAATAAGGATACAGGATAGACGATGGTTTTGGAACTTGAGTAGGGACTAGATGAAAATAAGTTCCTAACATTTAATAAATATATTTTGAAATATTAAGTTTCAAAGAATTACTCATTATTTTCCCCCAATGTTACAGTTTCTACAAAATATATTTTCTTGGAAATATGAATGATTAGTTCTAATAGAATCTTTTCATCAAAATTTTATTCCCTCATAAAGGTCCAAAGCCATTTCATATAATTCAATGCATGTTATATTTCATTACTGGATTATCAGTGTCAAATATGATTTTTAAATATTGTGATATTTGAAAATGTTTTGTCTATCTTTAATTGTTTGATTCCAAACCTTAAATAATCAGGCTAATTACTTTGGTTTAAATCATTTACACTCTGTATTATATAAATATGTGTAAATAAGCATATCATGAGTGTGTGTGTGTGTGAGAAGAAACGTAGTAGCATACGAGGAAAACAAAAGAAAGGTTAGACACGAAAATGAAAATACTTTAATACAAAGAAGCAAGGCGTATTGTGATAAATGGAAGCAGTCTCACATGAAAGTGAAATGAAATGAGGGGAAAGTGCGAAACTGCAATAAATGCGTCCCCAATACAAAACAAGAAACAGAAATGTTACATTTTTAACGATTCTGCACAAACAGATGTGCAGGTGAAATGGATGTAAAAATATACATACGCGAAACACAGCTATAAAATGGAAATTATACATTAAAAATGAATTTACTTCACATACGACAACATTTGAAAGAAAAATAGTAGTTTACAAACATTTATACTACCTCACAATAAATGTAAATAACTTAAATTCATTAAATTTAACGCTACTATGCATCGAAACTTAAATTATTGCATATTTAAAATCCATGATGCAATGTAGTACTATTTAAATTTAAAATGAGACCACTTTACCCACAGCCTAATACCTTCTTCGGTAAATTAATATATATATATATATATATATATATACTTAAGACATATAGAGAACTGAGAAGACTTCAAAAGGTATATTATTTCCTTAATATTTTCTATATACAATATATACAAGTGGTAGATAAATTAATGTAAACGCCTTCTATTCATAGTATGGTGTAGGACCAATATTAACATTTAATACAGTAGCAATTAATTATTCTTAGAACAGGTGAATAGAGAAGATTGAATGATAATGAGCTGCATGGTATTTATAGGAAGCAACATATAATAAGAGCAGCTAAGTTTCGTATATTGCAATGGGCAGACCATGTGGCACGAATGGGGAATGAAAGAGGTGCATGGAAGCTTCTTGTAGGTAAACCATACGGAGAACACCCAGTTGGTAGACCAAGAATGAGGTGGGAGAATAACATTATCTATAATTGAAGCAATATATATTCACACAGGGAATGATTGGAAAAATTAGCTCTAACGATAGGACTTATGGAGGAGCTTATGCCCGCGCGGCCATGAACTATGGGTCGATAGAGCCTGTGGAGTTAGTAGTTAGTCTGAATCGAACACACTTATGAATGTAGAGGAGAGT